>OZ012661.1:33486034-33822247 GCA_963942545.1 Oxycera nigricornis | reverse complement strand
TAAAAAACCGACTGCTCATTTACAAACAAGTTATACGACCCACACTACTATATGGCAGTTCGGTATACGGACAGACAAGTAAAACTAATCGAAAATAGATGCAGATCTGTCAAAATCTTGCCTTACGAAAGATCTTTCAAATTCCATGGTATGTTAGAAATACGGACATCCATAAGGACTTACGTGTCGAGACTATAGACAAATACGTACGCGACAAAGCACTCAAACTGTTCGACACAGTGGACAATCATAATAACACTACCATGGAACTTTATCTCACAAACCTAACCGAAGACTCACCTACAGAACGTTACGACAACTAACAGAGTAGACTGACAAAATAATAAAACCCCGAGAAGCAGAGTGAGCTCAATAAAAGCTCATAGAGACAAAGGGAGCAACAGTGCCATAGCACTAGCTCCACGTCACCTCAGTTCTCAGGCAGGCTACAGTTCAGTTGTTAATTATACTTTGTAATCGATAATCAGTTGGAATAAATTGTCTTAACAACCGTAGAGGGTTTTATTATAACTCGCGATTTACGTATGGTTATTCTCTCCACTTGAGATGTATATAGATTCGATAATGTATTTTGTATAATTTGAAAGACAATGCGGTTTCTTGCAAACATAAGAGCATTTTTTATAACATTAAGAAGAGAAACCGAGGTGTAATTAGAATGTGTAAAATAACTTCAAGTTAGTCGATTTTAAGATTCGAGACGGCTCATACCGTAAATAATAAATTTAATCAATAATTAAATAAAAGTCGTGTGTAAACGAAGATAATTGTGTTTTTCCTATCTGAAAGCTTCGACATAAAAGTTAATACTTGAGTTATTAATTTATTACGTTTTTCTCTCCGAGGGTGTAACATGTTTGATTTTTTTGTCGACAGTAGTGTGGATCGCCTCACAACGCTAAAACGTGACACTCTCGGGCAGACAAGACGCGGCTAACTAATCATGGATGCCGTTCCTACTCCAAGAAAGTAGGCTGGCTGGCTGGAAAACAATCAGCCTAACCCAAGACGTGGAGCATTGGTCACGTCTTATTGTAAGTAACCTTACACGATAATACGGATGAGTCCGTGCACGATTAGAGAAGGGAGTACTGACGAGCTGCGCACGAGAAGTATAAATCAAGTCACGAGAAAGTATGATCTTCCCTTTTTCTTTCACGTAAGTTGTTATATCAGAGGCTGAAACGAAATTCGTAATGGATAAGCAATCATTCTCATGTGACGACGGTTCTCATAAAAAATGTCCACACATCCACTGATGTAAGATGTATGCTGAACAAAATGAACCGATCGCGGTGAGTGTTTTCTCATTAGGCACGAAACCAATTAACTCTTTACGTATAATATTAATTGTTTCCCTAGGTACCTTTGCTTGCAGTTAGAAATTAAGTGATAAATAGGAATAGAACTGTAAGAAAGTCAAGTAGTATTGTTTTAGCCTCCAAACGTAGACCATAGCATAAGTCTTTTTAAAAAAAACGACGAATTTACTTTTAATTTTAAATAAAAAGACTTGAAAGGAGATTTCCCTTTTCAAGACCTTGTAATTGACGCAGTCGTTTGTTCGAATAATTTAAGGACGCTAATCGAATCTAATCGCGGCATCAATAAGTGCAAGGACACAAGGCGCATATTTCGCAAAAACGCGAGAGCGTTGAAAAAGAAATTTCGCGAGTGGTCAACCGGTAAAGAAAATTACATTTAGTGCTGTGCAATTTACGACAAATTTGGATCTAAACAAGAAGCTAGGAAATAGCAACCGAAGACATCAGGCAATCTTCAAGGCTGGACGAAGTGCTGCAAAATCTTGAAAATAGAAACAGAAAAGACGAGGAATCTTTTCCACCATTGACAACATCTACTTTGAAACGTTTACAACTAGACCCGATAAAATTTGCTTTCAAACTAGACACGATGGATCTAGCGGAACATTGAAATCCTGGATAGACAACGTGGAAATCCTAGTCTCAACACTTTCTATCTGCGATCAACTCTCACTCTCAATCATCTTCAACATTCTACGAACTAAATTAATAGGTAAGGCACAGAAAGTAATGAATATTAACAATAATATAAGCCAATGGAGTCAATTAAAAGAAATTCTTATATCTAACTTTAGTGATAAGAAAAATTGTTTGCAACTTTTAGACGATCTCAGATTAACAGAGTTTAGAACAAATGTATTATATTTTTTCAAATCAAATAATATTCGAGCTACAGCGTTCGAATGTTAAATCGGAACTCGCAAATAAAAACCAAGAAGAAGAACACGCAAATAAAAGAATCGCGTTAAGTGTTTTTATGTGTAAAATGATAGAGCCAGTTCGAAGTGTTTTGTTCGGTAGAAATCCAAGTTCTTTAGATCAAGCTCTCGCTATTCTGACAGAAGGCAACTGTTTATACTATTCACAATGTGAGAATATACCTAAAAAATTCGTACCAATCCAAAACGTGCTTAAACCAAATTCATCTAATTCATTTGACAAATATAATTCACAACAAATGCAAAACAAAAATACCTTCAACTCCAATCATGATAATTTTCAAAATTTCACACAGTATCATAATAATAGAAATTTTAATCGTAATCCTAATAATCGATTCAATGATACTTTCAATCATAATTCTCTCCAATCTCGAATCAGACGATATGGGCCACCACAATCAATGGAAGTTGATAACTCTAGTCAGTTGGTGCAAACCAACCTAAATTTTCGGCAACAGGCCTCGGGTGTAAACCATCATTGCCCTATATCCGAATAGATTATTATGGAATGGCATTACAATTTTATATAGATACAGGTGCGACAATTAGTAATATTCGTCCTGGACTTTGCGATCCTAAGCTTAGAATCCCTATCAAACAAACTAAACTGTTCTCTCTAAACTCAGAGCTTGTATACGATTACATACATTATTTCTATTAAACCTTTTAAAGAATTCTCTGATTCTGATCAAAGTCATAAACTTGACTTTATAGAAATGAAATTTAGTGACAAGTTTGACGGTCTGCTTGGTAATGATGTATTATCATTGTACAAAACGACAATGGATCTTCATAATAAAACTATACAGTTCAACACAAAGGTTCTTTCGGTTTTCTTAAACGAAAATGAAGCAAAGAAAAATCGATTATAGTCAGTTTCACGAAAACTTGCAATGAAAATGAAGGTTCAAAACCTGAATCAAATGAACAGCTAGAACAGTCGCAAGGAATAAAGAACTCTACAAATGTAAATCATTTCCCCTTCCTTATAAAAAACTTGTCACATTCTCGGATGAACGAACATTCGCAAACGACGTTGTAAACGAAATTCGAACACACCATTTAAACTACGAAGGAAAACAAAAACTACTGTTTTTAATAAATAGGTGTAAATCAACGTTCTACGGGGAAGGTCAAACATTAACATTTACTCATGTTATTAAACATGAAATCAAAACAAAAATAATGACCCAATTTACACGAAAACTTACCGACATCCCGAAGCTCATACGAAAAAACTGGAACATCAAATGCAGGACTTGCTCAATCAAGGCATAATTAGGCGTAGCTCATCGCCGTGTTCATCCCCTATTTGGGTTGTACGCATAAAAGCAGATGCATCTGGCAAACTCAAGTGGAGAATTGTGGTCGATTATCGGAAGTTGAATTTAATAACAACTGATGATAAATTCAAAACAACGTATCGCGTCATTACGGAGTGACGATGATAATCGAGGATCTGAATACTTAAAAAAATCAACAACGAGTCTCTAAGTTACGTGAAGACGATGACTATAAGGAACTCGAAAGAGTAAATACTCGACAACGAATGGCGTCATTACGGAATGATTATGAGTTTCGAAAATCCAAAAAAATGCCATATATTGAAGAAGAAAATACGAATCGATAAAACTCAGAAAAAATAAAAATATCAACACAAAACGACGAATCCTTGATTTACGGAAAAATTGTATTTATCGTCCTAAAGAAAACACTCGGAATCTTTGTCGGATCCAAATATTAAGACGAAATGAACAATGCATCGTTAATAAACAAAAACAATTTGATTCTAAAGTTCAATCTTTGCGTCATAGAATGAACTTGTTAAATATGACATTTTCAAAATGAAATCAAAATTAGAACGTCAGTTCTAATTTTAAATTAAGGAACTACAGCTCCTCTGTGCTTCGAAAGAGCAAGAATAAGATTGAGTATGAAAAATTTAAAACAATATTACGAAACTATTTTCAAAATAATTAAAACGTACATCCAACGTTTATCCATAAAAAAGAATGCCACAAACAAAAATGATATATAAGACGCGTAAAAATAAAATTAATCGTCAGAAAATGCAATTGCTTCGGTATTCTCGTCCGTATAAACGAAATGAAAACATTAAAAACAAAAAAAAAATAACAAGCCGATCAGCAGATGGCAAGTATCGAAGCCGCGAAATGAATACTAATGCAAAAAAGACGCCTTTCGTGACAATACGTATAATAATTTATTGAAATATAAATACAAAAACCCATTAGCTAAATTGAAACTACAGTTCATTCAATTGGAGAAAGAAACGCCATCGTTGATATGTTGCTGTGAAGGTATATTTTTCAAAAATTCCATTGTTAAATTAAATAAGCAAAAGGTCCTACATAAAAGTGGAACTAAGTTTTTGATGCGCATAACATATTTTACTTCTGAATACGAGTATATAAGCAGTAAATGTAAAATTTACAAATTATCTGCTTGAAATGGATTAAAATTCGTGAATGTACCAAACATTATCCAACAGGATCTTGAAGAAAGAATGGTATGAACAGTTTTGGCCTTTATGGAAATGCGTGTTTTTAAGCCATATGCATTGAATCGACCATTAGGATTAAAAGGAAGTGTTTGTTAATGATATGTTGCAAATATTAACAGGAAGTTTTAATGATACGCAGACAATACAAGTAAAATTAAAACGTCATGTTCTCCATAAAAGTCATTTAATGTTTGAAATAATTAGGCCCGGAATGGTGTCCAAAGCACTAACACACCTTGTTAATACACCGTTACATAAAAAAAATAACGTCAAGGTGGACAATAAATACTTTGCGCACTACGAAAAAATAGATCTTCACATCGAAATTGATTTTATTGTCCATGAAAAAGATTTGAAGGATATTGAATGTGAATTAGTAACAAATAACAAAGGTAAAAGCAATGATAATGAAAAAAATAATACTCATGCCATTAATATACATCAAATAAACAATGATGCAGTTCTTTTAGTCGACAATAATACAAATATCACAGAAGGTCGTGCACCAGTTGTAAACATAATTGCACGTGGTCAAAATAAACGACCAATGCCGTGACGTAATGTTGAAGATTTAGATGAATTATGCTTCCCGAAAATATTTATAGGACATCAAATGAATTCACCAAAATATATGTCTTACGCGGATCGAATCAAGTCCGAAGTGATACGTTTCGATGATCGTCGATCGTGCATACCTTCGCGAGTCCTATTTATGGCTAAAAAATTTGAAAAGGAACTGTTTATAAAGTATTAACATATGTTTAAGGATATTACATGACTTCGCAGTATGGCAGTATCTACTATAAATACGATAGTCAAAGATAAGGAGAGAATTAAAAATGCTGTGAAGAAATCTTCCTTAATGAAATCAACCACCAATTCGAAGGTGAGATCCGGTCTTATTTGTGAAACCGAAAAATTACTAACTGTCTGGATGGAAGAACACCTTCGGAACCGATGTCCTCTAAAATTTAAATATTATAAAGAGCAAGGCAAGAAGCATTTTTGAAGATATGAAGGAAAGAAATAACGATACGAACACTACATTTATGGCAAGCCACGGATGGTTTTATCGGTTTAAGAAAAGAAGCGGATTTCATATTGTTCCCATATCGGAGAAAGTGCGGACATTGATACTGCGAACAAATTTACAGAAACATTGGCAAGATAATCAAAGATGGTAATTACTTGCCGGGGCAAATATTCAACGCTGACGAGACTGCACTCGTTTGGAAAAAAATGCCTGATAGAAATTATATTTCTAGGGAAAATAGGGGAATGTAAGGGAAATACGTACAAAATGACATAGGCATTATAATTCGCTTATGAGCGTTCCAATCGTGCACCTGACTACCTGACACATGATTTGAGAGGTTCTTGTTAAACTGTCAAAAGACGATCGCGTTGCTTTCATTCGTTCGATTGTCGAGTCGTATCGAGTTTTTTCTTCATCGCAAGTTTATCTCTATTTTCCCTGTTTCTGTTCCATATATTTCAACAACAACTACAACAACTACAACTAAACCGTTTGTGTTTATGTTATAATTTTGTTTTTGAAACGCCATATGGACAAAACGACATAGACACGCATCGAACTAGTGCTGTGACATCGACATCGATGTTTTGAAAACATCTATGTTTTTTTAAAAACATCGACTATTTTTTACATCGATGTTTTTCTCCTGATGTTTTTAGACATTGTTGTTTTTGCTTCGATGTTTTTTTAGCTTGTAATAGTAAATAGTTGACACGAAAAATAAAAACGTTTCACAAAAAACTAATAGAAATATTTGTACCACCTTAAACGAACCAAACCTTTTGCCCCTCATTCACTTAGTAACATAGAAAATTGAATTTACCGCGTATTGATATTGTTTTTGCATGATTCGTGTTGTGGCGCCAGGCGTCGCCTTAACCCTAAACCCGTGTTTGGGGCACTGAGTGCCCCAAACGATTTTCAAACTGAAATCAAATGAGATTTTAGTACGGGCGTAAATTGAGATTGCAATTTATATAGAAATGCATATACTCATGCATTGCAGAATTCAAATCAAAAGATCTTGTTTCTACGTATTTCAACGTTGGTAATTTTCTAAAATTAGGAAGGCGTTTTCGTATTTAGGGGCACTGTATGCCCCAAAATTCTACATAGAAAATTCTGTTTGAAAACATATGACTATTCAAAGTTGATCGTCTTTTGTCTTTTACGGTACGGTAATGAAGAAGATAACTTTATAGTGTTGAACTAGTCGCTGCGAACGGTTGTATCGTGAAGTGTGTAGTGAAATATAGAATATTGAGAAAAATTGATTCAATTTTGAAGTTGCTAAATGATGCCTTGCACCGTGAACTCTCTGCAGAAGAAAGGGATCTCCTGCAAAGAAATCTGGATGTATTCATGCAGAGCGAAAACGAAGAGGAAGAAAATATTCCAGTTGGTGTTACGAACTCCTGTGAGGCTTGTGAAGATTAGCTCGATTCAGAGGACGATGTAAACGCATCCGACGTTGACGATTCAAATTTTCAACCCGAACCATTACATGATCTTCGCTTCCTACAAGTTTTGGATGAACTACAGAATGGAACATCGTCAACAGAGAATCAAGGTGTAGCACAGCCTTATTATGAGGAAGCATTAGCAATAGAACCCAACAGGGGAATGCGGTACAAAGCGCAAAACAAGAATTTCAAGGAGATTTGGTGGTCAGCTCCAAGTGAGAGTGAATCGAGAAGGACGATGATTTCCAGACAAAATAGAAGAAACCATGTGGCCACGTGCAGCGAAACCTTTACAACGAAAGCAGATGGTTTCAAAAGTCTTCTTTCACCTTCAAAAGTAGAAGTTATTGTATTGGAAACAAATAGAAAAGCTAAGCTAGAAATTGAAGAGTACCGACGTTTGGAAAAGCCAAGACAAACGCGAAAATGGTATGATACAAAATCATCTAGCGTTGAAGCGAAACACCTTTTCCATGTTTCACACATGCCATTTTACAGAGCATGTATGTCATTAGAACGATTTTAGCAGCTTAGCAGGTTTATCCGTTTTGATGATTCACGCACCAGGCAATTTCGTCTACAGGATGACAAATTGGCAGCTTCTCGGCATGTTTGGAGTTTATTCCAGAAAAACCTTACCCAATATTATACACCATCAAAAGAACTAACGGTAGACGAACAGCTTGTTACAACGCGTGGCAGATGTGGTTTTAGGCAATACATTCCGAGCAAGCCAGGAAAATATGGAATAAAAATCTTCTGGGTAGTTGATGCTTCCACAAACTATCCTTTACAAGGAGAAATATATCTAGGAACGCAGCCTGGGCACCAGGGGGCAAAAAATGTAGGATATGATATAGTACTACGTTTATGTAACCATTACTTAGATGTTGGTTACAACGTTACAATGGACAATTTTTCACTGGGGTACCTTTGGCAGTGGAAATGCATAAAAGAAATACAACTCTCATCGGCACAATAAGATCCAACAAACCCCAGTTACCGAAACAGTTTGTAGATTCATTGGAAGTAAAACGTCGAAGCCTTCAACTTTTTGCTTTTCGGATTGCATGAGTTTGGTGAGCTATGTATCAAATACGAAAAAAAACGTTTTACTTTTGTCAACAGCCCATGCTGATGAAGCAATGGATCCTGCAACGAGGAAGCCTCAGATAATAATGGACTACAATTGTACTAAAGGTGGCGTTGATACGCTCGACCAGATGATACGCATCTACACTTGTAAGCGAAAAACTAACCATTGGCCCATGACTTTATTTTTCAATGTGATCGATGCAGCAGCTTTAGGTACCTATCGAATTCATACAATAAATAACCCTTCCACAAGTGCAAATAAAAAAAATCAAAGGAAGATCTTCTTGAAAGAGTTATCCACTGAATTAGCTAGTAGTCACATTGAAAACAGATGTAAACGGAGTACATTGAAAAATTCTGTAAAGGTAGCTATGGCATTGATTGGCTTTCCTGCATCAACTTCCAAAAAGTTTCCTGAAATAAGGGCAAATCAAAAAAAGGAAAGATGTAATCCTTGCAAAAGTGATCGCAAAGGAAAAACGGGCGATATATTAACTACAGCTGTTTGCGATCTTTGTATCACTCCTACCTGTTCAAAACACTACATTCGAGTATGTCAGTCATGCTATACTCAAAAGACAGAATCAATTGGCAACAGTAAGATAGAGGATGAAGAAAGTTATACACAATCAAGAACTTCGCCTACTTCTGACTCATATCGCTCCTCAAAGCGATCACGTGCTCCTTCACCTGTTTGAAATTTTTTCATCGTATTTTGTGCAAACAAATGCCAATTATTTCAAAAGAATTGAATTCATTGTAACTTGACTTTGTTTTTGAAATGACACCATTTTGTTTTCGTTACCTAAAAATAAAAACTATTAAGAAATTTCCAAAGCTTAACGAGTACAATTGTTGTTTTTATTTTGAGTGAATTCATATACAATTAACTTAGCTGAATTTAATTAAGCGAAAAGACATTGCGCCATGGAAAGTATACTGGGGCACAGTGTGCCCCACAACACGAAAACTAACATTTTCTATGAACACGGTTCTAGGGTTAATCTTGTCATCTCGGTTCGGGTTTTGGTCGACTCAGTAGCTATAGCTAGTCCTAGACCTAGTCCTCAACTCTAAATCATTCAACTTTCAACTGTTTTGCGTGGTTCGTTGTAAAATTCGTTATTGTCAGTTATAGTGAAAAATAAGTGAAACGGCTCCTAAAAATAGTGTGGTGTGGAAATATTTTTCCAAAATCGACAGTAAACAGGCATCCTGCAATATCTGCAATAAACAATTAACAACAAGTAGCAACACATCCAATCTATTCGGTCACTTGAAAAGTAAACATAAAGACATCAAAATCGATGAGTAAGTGCTAAAAAATATAGCAGTACAATCAACTTCATCTGGTGTTGATGATGCATTAAGAATTTTTAGAACTGGTGAAAGTGAGCCTTCTTCCAGTAGTAGTAGTACTTCGCTAGCTACATTTTACAAACATCAAACACTGAAAAATGTTTCCACGTCAATGAATTCCTTTAAAGTTGGTGGAGATAAATGCAGCAAGTTGTCAAATGATATTCTATATATGATTTGTAGAGATCTTCGACCCTTCTCAATCGTTCAAGATGAAGGTTTTTGTTATGTATTAGATCTTACCTCACCGCTGTTTTAAATGCCGTGCGGAAAAACCATGAGAGCCTTGTTAGACCAAAAATATTTTTTTATTTACAACTTGTTGAAAAAAGAAATTGTGAAAGTTCCATATTATTGCATAACCACAGACGTGTGAACTGAAACCCGCCAAACTAAAAGTTTTCTTGGAGTAACAATACACTTTATCTCCGATATTTTTCCAAATGCTAAAGCATCGCTAGAAAGTATTGTTATTGGTGTTTACGAGAACTGAACGGCACACTGGAGAGTATCTGAGTGAGACGCTTTGTATGTAAAAGTATGTTCCGATTGGAGCATTGATAAAAAGAAGGTGGTGACAGATGTTACTGACGGGGAAGCAAATATAATAAAAGTTGTAGAAATAGCATTTGGAAAGGCTAAACATACATTTTGTTTTGCTCATTTACTGAATTTATTAGCTCAAAAGTCTCTAGATTCTGTTCCTGAAATCAAACAGGTTTTGGACCAGGGAAAGTCAATAGTATCCTAGTTCAAACATAGTGTTGTTGGAAGTGACGAAATAAGAAAGAAAACTCAGCATTTATAAAAGAAAACGCTCATTCAGTCAGTGTCTACTAGATGGAATTCTACCTACTACATGATAGAGAGATTTCTTTTTCTCCGGGAAGTGATTAACAATATTCTGCCATTCAACACAAGCGCACCACAGATAGTTTCAGCTACAAATATTGAATTTTTAAAGGAACTGGTCGTGTTACTAAAACCAATTGAATCGGCGACAAAAGATGTCAGTAGGGAAACATTTGTGATGTGTAGTATAATTATACCGGTTGCTAGGCTTATGTAGAGAAAGATAATTGAAACAGAGAGTACCACTCATTTGGGGAGGAGGATAGTGATGCCTTGGCAGCGGATATTAGGAGGCTGTCTAATGAAATTAAAAAGGGACACAGAAGATTCGTCTTCGGATACCGATACTGTGGAGGATATGATGCAAGAAAATAAAGGTAGCTACTAGTATATTCTGTTTTGAAAACATAAGTATAAAATTATAATTTTTGAAAAATATTTCACTGACAGCTCGCTTTTTTCTTTCCAGAAGCAAGTTCTAGATTTTCCTTGTGGGAAGACCATCATAAAATTGTCCAGGATACGTGGAAGTCGTGAAAGCGGTCAAGGTTATTGGACAACCTGGAGAATTCCCATACAATGCCGCCCGAGTTGTCTATCTATTTGAAAAGTCCGATAATTGGGCTAAGTGCCTGTCCCTTGGACGAGTGGAGCAGAAGCCACCCAAAAAATTCTGTTTTGTTGAAACTAGCACTAAAATACTTGACATGTATGGCAACTTCTGTGCCATCGGAGCGAATTTTTTCCACAACTGGGAATATAGTAAACAACAAAAGAAGTTCTCTGACAGGAGATAGAATTGACAAAATACTATTTCTCCATTGTATCAATAAAAAGTTTTGGTTTTTGGATTGATTTATTTTAATGTTAATTTATTTCATTTATAAAGTCAATGTTTTATTTTGATAGTATAATGACATGCCAAATGAATTATCTTGTAGGTATATGAGTTTATAACATGTGCAACCTATTCTTCTAAATACGAAGATACACCAGATTATCAAACTACAAAAGAACGTGGGTAACGTAATGGGCCTTCTTTCTCTTCTTTTCTTTTCTACGAACACTACCTAGATTAATAAACAAAGTGTTAGTAGGTTCGATAGTACACTCTCTATATTCAATAATAAATAGTGGTTAATAGCAAAAATAATCATCTGTTGTATTATTCTAAAAAACATCGATGTTTTTGGTTCGATTTTTTCTTACATCGATGTTTTGATTTTTCCAACATCGATGCATCGAACATTGATGTTTTTCTTTAGATGTCACAGCTCTACATCGGACATAATGACATAGATATGTCATTGTGTATGATATGAGCCATATGAGCCCAACTAAAGCATTCACTTGAATCGACTGTCGATTTTTCGACAGGTATCTCAATATGCCGCGAAATCATAAACGAAAAACTGATCGCCAATCCTGGAGTGCAGAATCAATGCAAAAAGCTATTGAAGCAGTGAAAAAGAATGAAATGGGTTTGCTAAAAGCATCAAAAACATTTGGAGTTCCTCAAGCAACGCTTCAGAAGTATGCTTCAGGCGCGAATAACTCTATGAAGTCAAGCTCAAAAGGTCTCGGATCTTGGAAAGTGACATTTCTGCCTGACGTGGAAAGGAAGTTAGTTCAACATTTGAAATTACTTGAATCTCGGGTGTTTGGATTGACACGAACATCAGTTCAAGAGTTAGCGTTTGAGATGGCTGAAAGAAATGGTCTCCCATAGATATAATCAAAAAAAAACAGGACAAGAATGGCTGGAAGGGTTTTTGAAACGTAATAGAGATATTTCTCAACGTAAACCTGAAGCAACATGGGCAGCTCACGTTCAATCTGCCTCAAGTTCAGAAGTTTTTTGAGCTTTATGGAAACTTGTTAGAGTCTGTGAATTTTCAGCCACATCGCATATATTATGCAGACCACTGTACAGAAGCCACAAAAGAGATTGGCTAATACAGGAAGAAAGCAAGTTTGCGTTATAACCAGTGCAGAGCGTAGATCAAACATCACCGTTGTGTTGTGTTAATGCTGCTGGTACGTATGTTCCACCGATGATGATTTTTTCTAGGAAAAACATGAAAAATGAATTGATTGACGAGGCTTCTATTAGCACGCTGGACCAAGTACAACAATCAGGGTGGATAACAATGGATATGTGTTGTGTTTTTATAAAAAAAAATTCTTTTAATTTTGTGTATCTTTATTTGGATTCGTAATCGATTTTCGACCGTAATCGTTGGGTCTTTCTCAGCGAGGAAAGAAATCGAATACTTGTCGCACAAAATCATCTGCAACGGAATTGAACCGATGCTTGCCAAAATTAAGGCCATACAGTTATTGAAAAACTATCATCGAACTGCGGCGATAACTCGGATTAATCAACTACTACCGCAGATTTCTGCCGAACGCCGCAAACCTTCTCGCACCGCTGAACGAATATCTTAAAGACAGTCGTAAGAACGACAAAAGGTTAATCGAATGGACTGTGATATCCGAAAATGCTTTCGAGGAAACCAAACGACTGGTGGCAGAAGCAGCTCTATTAACACATCCGTCAGGAAATTTGCCAATAGCAATCACAACAGATGCCGCTGCAGGAGCAGAACTAGAACAATGGGAGATTAACATGTGTAAACCACTTGGGTTTTTTCCAAAAAGCTCACGGAAACACAAACGCGTTACAGCACTTATGATCGTGAACTTACTGCTGTGTACATGGCAATCAAATTCTTTCGACACATGATTGAAGGACGATGTTTCATAGTGCGCACCGACCACAAACTGCTCACCTATGCGTTTCACCAGGCATCGGCAATGGCATCACCTAGACAATCCCGTCAACTGCAGTACATCTCACAGTTCACGACTGAAATCGTACATGTTACGGGAAGCGACAATATAGTGACGGACGCACTGTCACGCATCAATGCCATATCCACGCCAACAATTTTGGAAGCAAAAGATGTAGCCGACAACCAACAAGCGGATGAAGAGCTCAAAACCATACTCTCGACGAACAAATTGTTGAAGTTACAATAATTTTTCGTCGAAGAGACGAAAACTCCACTGTATTGTGACACATCAGCAATTTGCCCAAAAGAACGAACGCTTGGAGCATGTTCATATCGACATCATGGGACCACTACCACCTTCAAACGGCAATCGATATATAGTAATCATGATCACGAGATGGCCAGAAGCGTTATCCATTCCCGACTTTACAGCGGATACAGTTGCGACTGCATTTTATTCAAATTGGATCGCGCGATTTGGTTCACCCCGAACAATAACAACTGACCAAGGGACCCAATTTGAGTCGTTACTGTTCCGTGCGTTAGCCCAGCTCACTGGGTGTAAACGAACACGTGCGATCCCATATCATCCGGCAGCTAATGGGATGATCGACAGTGCAAGCAATGAGTTATGGAGTAAAGATTTTTTGGAGGAAACGGAGGTGGTTTTAGTCGGTAGAAATCCGACATGCCGAGAAGCAGGAGCAACTCGGTATCTTTTGAAGATTTCCACCTCCCGACGAAAAAAAAAATGGCACAAAACACTAAAAACAACAATAATGTGCCATGAAACGCAGCGTTGAACGGAAGCTTTGCCAACAGTGCTTCTTGGCATATGCGCAGCAATCAAAATTGACTTAAACTGCTCGCCCGCCGAACTAGTGTACGGGATAACACTTTGTAGGTGTAGGCAAAGTGTCGCGGACAGTCGCTGCAGGAAACCATGGCGCTAGCATCGAGCAGGTCAGAACCGGTCCTGGATTGTAGCAGTCGATTACGAACCTTGAAGTTGTAATTATCGTTTTAGAAAAATAAATAGTTTGTATCGTTAGATAAGCGTTAAGTTTTCTTCAATACTCAACTATAGACATCCTCTATCTACGTCGTAACACACGTGCTCTACAGTGGTGTCCCCGAACGTTTTATAAACAATGTCGGCAGAAGAAGAGAAATTCGAGGATGCAAACGACGCCATAGCGCCAGGTTCGTCACAACAAGTAAGTGAAGTGGCCAACATCAAAATGCCGCCATTTTGGCGAACTCGTCCTTCTTGTGGTTTGCGAAATGAAGCTCAATTCCGGAATTACAAAATTCGTTCCGACAGCTCAAGGTTCGACAAGCTAGTAAGCGAACTCGATTGCGAAATTTTAGAAAACGTGGCCGACATCATCGAAGCCCGCCACAAGACGGTAAATACAACGCGATCAAAAATCGGCTTGTACAAATTTTCGCAGTTTCCGAAGAAACGCAAATTCGAAATTTGCTTACTGGCTTGGAACTTAATGATAGTAAGCCATCGCAATTACTTCGTTCAATGCAATTGCTAGCCGGAAACAAAATTACAGACAATTTTTTGAAAACTTTATGGCTTCAACGACTACCAACGCGAGTGCAGTCCATATTAGCTATATCTGAAACAGCGAATTTGTCACGGCTCGCGGAAATGGCAGACAAAATCATGGAAGTGAAAGAGCCATTTGTAATTTGCGAATCGGCCCAAGCCGACACTGCGCCGTCGACAAGCCCCTTACAATCTCTGCAGGAGCAAATAGATAAATTGCATGCAGAAATCGCCGAGCTCCGTTTTAATCGGAAAACTTCACGTTTCCATCCTCAGCGTCATCGGTCGAAATCCCCCAAAAATCTACTGTGCTTTTATCACAGAAAGTATGGCAAAAATGCACGCCGCCATGCAGCTTTAACAAACCGCCGCAGGAAAACTAGTAGGCTTGCTGTATAATCAGGCGGATAGCAGCAATTCTAACCAAAACCGCCTGTATATATTTGACCGTACATAAAATTTAAAATTCTTAATCGACACGGGAGCAGATGTATCAGTCATTCCCCGGCGTTGTCCAAAACAACCCGCTAAAGCGGCGTCGTATAAATTATTCGCAGCAAACAAAACTCCGATCAATACGTACGGAGAACAATTGTTAACATTAACTTTTGGCTTGCGAAGGCCTTTTAAATGGAAATTTTGTGTTGCTGATGTTTCTGGTCCTATAATAGGAACCGATTTCCTAAAACATCATGGGTTAATCGTCGATCTCAAAAGCCAGCCTAATAGACTCCCAAACGTTACTGTACGCCCGTGGTAACATTTCTAGTAATGTGACACCATCAATTTCCACAGTAAAACGCGATTCTGAATTTGGTCAGGTATTAAGGTCTTATCCAAATTTAACCAATCCGTTTCTTGCGGTCAATTGCCAACACACAGTCCGGCACCACATACTTACGGAAGGCCCCGCAATTGCTGAACGTCCAAGACGCCTCACTCCGGATAAACTCGTAATAGCTAAGAAGGAGTTTGACTATCTGTTAGAAAGAGGCTATTGTCGCCCATCTTCGAGTTCGTGGGCCAGTCCGCTTCATTTAGTGCCAAAACAAGACGGTACTTGGCGTCCATGTGGTGACTATCGTCGCCTTAACCATGTCACAAAACCAGATAAATATCCCATCAAGCATATTTAGGACGTTGTCGCCGGCTTACATAACAAAACCGTCTTCTCAAAAATAGATCTGGTCCGTGCGTTCCACCAAATTCCCATAGCAGCGCAGGATATCCCGAAAACCGCAGTCACAACGCCATTCGGACTGTATGAATTTACGGTCATGATGTTTGGGCTAAGAAATGCTGCACAAACTTTTCAGCGCTTCATCGATGAAGTGCTGCGTGGGTTAGATTTCTGCACCAGCTACATCGACGACATTCTGGTAGCATCTTCAACGAAAGAAGAACATAGCCGTCGTCTCCAGATGCTATTCGAAAGACTCAGCAAGTTTGGAATTGTAATCAATGTGGCAAAATGCATATTTGGAGCCAATGAGATCGAATTTCTTGGACATCAAATATCGGCAAGAGGCATCATACCTCCAGAAAACCGCGTTGAAGCAATTCGAGGTTTCAAAAAACCAATAACTGTAAAAGATCTTCGCCGATTCCTAGGTTTATTTAATTTATATAGAAGATTTGTCAAGAATGCAGCCAATATCCAAGCTTCACTAAACGAATTTCTGCGTAATAACCCAGCTGGAAATACAGTCATCAAATGGTCCGAAGAAACCGACAACGCATTTTTGAGCTCTAAATAGAGCCTGGCAAACGCTACGCTTTTGGTTCATTTTATGCCTCAACAACCTCTCAGGCTAATTACTGACGCATCCGATAAGGCAATTGGAGCAGCGTTAGAGCAACAACAGAACGAACGACGAGCTACCAGTAGAGCCATTAGACAAAAATTCGTTTGGGCAAACATGGCTGAGGATATAGCTTCCTGGGCACGCACGTGCATACCTTGTCAGCGCTCAAAAGTTAGCAGACATACTCAAAATGTCATAACACCATTTCCAGTCCCAGAGCATCGTTTCGAGCAAATTCATCCAGACTTAATTGGTCCCATGTCACCGTCAAAAAGATATAGGTATTGCCTAACGATAATTGATCGCTTCACTCGTTGGCCGGAAGCTGTACCGTTAGTGGACCAAACAGCGGAATCTGTTGCAACTGCCTTCTATGAATGTTGGATTTCCATATTCGGCACACCACGATTCATCACAACGGATCAAGGCACTCAGTTTGAGTCCAGTCTGTTCAAACAATTAATAAAATTACTGGGTATTGAGCGTACACGTACCTCGCCGTTTCACCCAGCGTCTTATGGACTTGTCGAAAGGTGGCACCGAACATTTAAAGCATCAATCATGTACGATGAAGACAGGACGAATTGGGTGAGCATATTGCCTACAGTCTTACTTGGCCTACGCAATACGTTTAAGGACGACATCGGATATTCTTGTGCAGAAATATCGTCCTGCAAATGCTGTCAGGACTTACGCACCGAAGCAGCAACGTTAGCGAAGCTGACTCTGTCACTCATGGCGGAGTAATGTAGGTGTAGGCAAAGTGTCGCGGACAGTCGCTGCAGGAAACCATGGCGCTAGCATCGAGCAGATCAGAACCGGTCCTGGATTGTGGCAGTCGATTACGAACCTTGAAGTTGTAATTATCGTTTTAGAGAAATAAATAGTTTGTATCGTTAGATAAGCGTTTAGTTTTCTTCAATACTCAATTATAGACATCCTCTATCTACGTCGTAACACACGTGCTCTACAACTTCGAATGCCAGAAGAATTTTTCATCGACGAGGAAATCATTCCCAATCCACAAATCTTCCTGGAAAAATTTAGACTGGACATGCAGAAATTGCGAGCGGCACCAGCAGCATCATCATCGCAGCGACACAATGTTCGTCTTCAAGAACTTACACACATGTAGTCATGTATTTGTCCGAGAAGACGGGAAAACAAGGCACTGCAGCTCCCATACTCAGAGTCCCACGAAATCATCGAGAGGACAACTGATCGTGTTTTCACCATCCAAGTCAACGGGAAGTCCCTGGCACTATCGACGGAAAGGCTGAAACCAGCGTATTTCGTCCGACAGGATGATGAGGGGATACATACGCATCCAGCAGCCGACAATTGTTCGTTCCCTTGAAGACATATTCCAAACCTAAACGAGTGCAACTCAACACGACGTTAATAAACAAATAAAATTTGACAATTGATCAGCCAAGAAATTGCAAATTCACAATTGTTTAGAGGGGGATCCTGTAGGGACTCTAAAGCGACACCAGCGCATCTAGCGGTCAAATGAAGTATACAGCGGACAAGGACACTTTCCTCCTGTTCAGTTTCGACCGCCGACGCGTGCGCACAGCAACTCGCAACCTCCTTGTTTCGCTGTTACACATCTTAGTAAATACTGAATTATAAATAGACAAATAAACGTGTTAAGATATTTGTATGTAGTGTTTTCATTTATACGGAGTTTAAGACACTACACTTTCTTCGCAACACCTTTTCAAAGACTATTACTGACACCGATGGCAGACAAATAACGTTAATCGATTTATTGAAATCATTCGATGTTATAAAAGTACATATAATATCTCAAGCATGGGAAGAGATGACGGAATCGTATATGATTGGAGTCTGGAAGAAAATTCTGCCAAATTCTGACATTATTGTGGACTATTGAGGCAGATCTCCGAAAATTGAACAACGACAATCTGATAATGGTAAATAATTTGAATTAAGAACTAGAGGAAGAAGTTATTGAGCAGATACTGGACGTAGTGGAGCAGGAACTATTAACAGAAGATCTGGTAGGGTTAGAAGCTGAAAGGAGCATTAACCCCTCAGAAGAACCAGACAGCGATGATGTTGCTGTGGAGGCTGGGTTCAAATTGAAAAAAATCCATGGAATTTAAAAAAAATGCAAGAAACTATGTTGCTTTTCGAAAAAATGGATCATGATATTTCGCGTTTTTTGAAAACAGATCGTCAAATTTAGCATGTCATATCTCCATATAAAGTAATCTATGACGAAAAATAGAAAAAAATGACACAATCAACTCCGAATACATTTTTCGTCAGAGGAACTCAAGATGTGGATATTTGGAAGCCACCAACTAGCTCGAAGTGATTTTTTTGTCATGTCATCTATGGATTTCAGCTTTGATGTCATTTTTGTAACTTTAGTTAAACATTAATTTTGAAGTCATTAATTTTATAATTCGCTGTGATGAAAACTTATTTTTGTGTTATAAATAAACTGTGGCGACCAACCTAATAAAATCAATATAAAAAATAATAAAATAGCGAAATAGCGGTATAAATATGAGCCCGCAAGTGGCAAGCGGTATAAATATGAGTCCGCAAGTGGCAAGCGGTATAAATATGAGCCCGCAAGTGGCACTCACACAGTATATCCGAAACAACCGACGCGTCAGCTGCACGGTCCGCTTCGCGCACGAACATTGAATACATAATAACCTTGAACGCCACATTGGTGAACCCCACGTGATGATCACGACGTGATCTCAAGTGTAGTGAATAACTAACCACTATGGTGCTACCTCGCGAAGAAGAGAAAGACGCGTTATTGCGCCAGCGCCAACAGCAGCCTCTGCCATACGGACAGCAAGCGCCGACGGCTATTTCAAATCTTTTTTATCGTATTCCACCGTTTGATAGCGAAGACCCGGAAACGTGATTTGTAATAGTGGATAGGTGTTTCGTGGCTGCAGGTATCAATAACGAAGATGATAGATTCGCCTACGTAGTGCCGCTTTTGGAACGTAAATCTCGTGATCAAGTGAAGGACTTAGTGCGCGATCCGCCGACACAACCATATACGCGATTGCGCGAGGAGTTAGTCAAGCGGCTAAGCCGGTCGCAAGACGAAAAAACATTGCAATTATTGCAGAAAGAAGACATCGGTGACCGAAAACCGTCGCAATTTTTACGTGATCTTAAATTTCTTGGTGGCAGTGCCGTAAAAGATGATATTATTCGACCGGTGTGGCTTAGCAAATTACCATCGGGAGTGCGTGCCATACTCGCGGCGCATAAAGACTTGGCGCTTGATAAAATTGCCGACTTAGCCGACAGTATCTCGACTGAGTTTGGTTCGCGACAAGTGTGCGAATTAAATACACCCAGCAAAACAATTTCTTCGCAGCTTGATACAAATGCGATCGACGCGACAATATCGATCAAATTTGCACAGTTGGCGACAGCCTTGAAGGACGAGATCGCGACATTAAATACTCATCGCCACAGTCGAAGCCGCAGCCCATCACCTTGGGAACACAGAGGTCAAGGTCGCCGCCCTCGCTTTCGCTCAAGGTCGAAATCTAACCAACGACCTTAAGGAAGTGAAATGTGCTACTACCATTGGAAGTTCGGCTCTGAGGCAAGAAAATGCGAACCCCCGTGCAACCAGGGAAACGCAACGGGACAGCGACTCGAAAGCTACCTTTTTAGTAGACTCTGGTGCAGATTTATGCGTATACCCCCGTAAGATGATACGTGGGCCGTGTAAACGCACCGGGTTTGATCTCACAGCAGCCAATAATTCAGTGATACCAACTTACGGTATGACGCTCGTCTCACCGAAGTTTTCTGGACTACGATGCAATTATCCCTGGAGATTCGTAATAGCAGATGTGGACAAACCTATCATCGGCGCTGACTTCATATATTATTATGGTTTTCTCATCGATTTGAAAAAGGGTCGACTTATCGACCGGGAAACGGAATTATACACTACTGGACATGTCTCAAACGCTAACATGCCTACGATTAAGGTTATTTCAGGTACCTCGTCTTACCACCAAATGCTTCAGCAATACCCGGAGATAACGCGTCCTCAAGGACGCGCTCTTCAGTTTAAACACAACACGCAACACCATATTAATACAACGCCAGGACCACCTACTAGCAGCAAACCTCGACGATTAGCACCTGATAAATATCAAGTTGTACGAAAGAGCTTTGAGATTATGCTTGAATTAGGAACGGCACGGCCATCATCAAGCAGTTGGACCGAGACTCTCGATTACAAAGCCATCGCTCGATCACAAGAACAGGACATCGAATTACATTCTATTCTGCAAGCTCAAGACACATCACTAAACATCAAGAAGGTCAAGATTCCCGAGACGGACACGGAAATATTTTGCGACGTCTCGACTGGATCACCAAGACCTTAAATAACATCAGCATTTAGCAGAGTAATTTTCAATTCAATGCACAATCTCGCGCATCCAGGAAGCAAAGCCACGGTCAAACTCATAGCTCAACGTTATGTATGGCCGTCAATTAAATCCGACTGCAGAAATTGGGCCAAATCTTATATTCAATGCCAAAAATTGAAAGTTACTCGTCATGTTTCAGCACCGCTACAGGACTTTTCACCATCTGGACGATTCGAACATGTCCATGTTGACATAATTATAATGCCATATTCTGCTGGTTATAGGTACTGCTTGACGTGTATAGATCGCTTCACTAAATGGCCCGAGGCATTCCCCATCACGAATATGGAAGCCGATACAGTTGCTCGAGTTTTTTATAAAAACTGGATCTGTAGATATGGTACACCATTACGACTAACTACGGATCAAGGACGTCAATTTGATTCGCACCTGTTCAACGCACTCGCAAAGTTGACAGGTATGGATCATAAAGGCACGACGGCGTACCATCCTCAATCCAACGGCATCGTCGAGACATTTCATCGACAGTTAAAAGCTGCCATACGCTGTCACCAAAACAGCAGTTGGATTCTTCCAACAGTACTACTAGGAATACGAGCAGCCTGGAAAGAAGGAATAAACTCAACAGCTGCAGAACTCGTTTTCGGTGAGTCATTACGTTTACCATGTGAATTTTGGCTCCTGTGCAATTTCCAAGCGATGCTCATGAAGACTACGTCAAGGAATTGCGACGCCACTTTAAAGAGCTTCAACCAGAAAAAACAAGGCGACACGGTGAAAAGAAGACATTCATTTTCAAGGACTTGGCTACGACCGATTATGTTTTCGTGAGGCATGATGCAATGCGGAATTCCTTGCAAATGCCTTACGATGGCCCATACAAAGTCATCGACCGGAACGACAAAACGTTCACCGTTCAAATCAAGGAAAAAGATCAGAAGATCTCGATCGACAGACTTAAACCAGCTTATATAATCAACGAAGACATAGAAGATGAGCAAAACATACCCCAAGCTTTGGACATTCCTTTTCAAATATGGCCGCAACCGCAACAAGCACCATTACCACAAAAACCAAGACCGCCACCCGACTTGCCACCACAACCACAACACCAAGTCGAGGATCAACAACAACCACGGCGCTCGGAACGTCATGTACGTTTTCCAGACCGGTACCAGGCAGGCTGTAATTGAAATTACGACTCCGTCACTGGTAAGGGGGTGATGTGGCGACCAACCTAATAAAATCAATATAAAAAATAATAAAATAGCGGAATAGCGGTATAAATATGAGCCCGCAAGTGGCAAGCGGTATAAATATGAGCCCGCAAGTGGCAAGCAGTATAAATATGAGCCCGCAAGTGGCACTCGCACAGTATATCCGAAACAACCGACGCGTCAGCTGCACGGTCCGCTTCGCGCACGAACATTGAATACATAATAACCTTGAACGCCACAAAACTATTGCTGAATTCGAAGTTTGCATAATTGTTTGTCATCTAAAGCAATGCTGCTACTTATGTGTTTAAAACCCATCGCAATGAATCCGACTTACGTAAACCCACTTGCATAAGTCTGGGACTTACTGTATAACCAAAGTTACATCCATAAATGTAACGGTACCGTAAATCTAGTTTTGGAGCGTGGAGCGCAGAGTGCGCAACAGCTGCTTTATCTCTTGCATAAGCGGCTTTTATATGTGTATGTAATATACCTATTGTGTATACATATATTATACAGTTGCTTTGTATCATTCCTGAGAGAAACACCTGTTGCACTGATATTTTCTTACGTTTTTAACTATTTTTTAAGTTTTTAAAACTGAGTGTGTAAATATGGTAGGTGGAAATAAAAAAGGCAAAAGTCAAAGATATAAGACAAATAAAAAGGAGAAATTCGAAGGCAATCAGTTTAATGCCGAAAGTAACCCTGAATTAACGAGTTCGTCTGCAAAATAAATTAAAAACCAGCGATGAACTCACACCGCCCACGCAAAACTCTGTAAATTATGAATTACGTGTCTTGCTCAATATATAAAGTGCAAAGAGTGCAACGGCGATATTTCTTTTTCTCATCAGAAAAATAGAGGCCTTGGTTTTAAAATATGTGTCGAGTGCTCTTGTGGGAGAAAATCTATCGAATCGTCACCAACAATAGACAAAAACTATTATGGAATACTGGGTGTACAACTTTGCTCCCGCGGTTTTCCCCGGAATTAAAGCTTTATTGTCAAAAGGTGCTAACAGATATTTTATTCAAAGTATTGTCCATCACTTGCGACAATTTTTGCCCATTTCTCCAGCAATTTTCGGATCCTATTTCTCGGAAAAGGAGGCATCTTTTGACGCGATCCATGATTGTATCCATGTTTGTACTTCCTCGTACGAAGAAAACTGCTTATCAGCAAGGCCGTGCGTCATTGAACGAAACTGATAGTAGTCGGAAAGAGCGACGTCTGCGGTGTATGGCGGGTGGGGCAGGACCTCCAACTTCAGGGTTTCCAAGTATGTCTTGACGTGTGGCCGAGCATTGTCATGCTGAAGAATGACTTTTTCGTGTCTTTCTCGGTACTGTAGAATTTCGGTTTGCAGCTTGGCTGCAACGCATTGTGATAGCTCGCGGATCCGGAGCGACCGTTGACAGCATTGAACGGAGGCATGCTGACAGATGTTAAGGAGATGTCAGAAAAAACGTGTTAAGTAATTAAGGTTAAAAGCAACGACCTGTAGCCGAGAGCAGTCGTCGTACGCGGTTTAAATAAAAAGCTAGTTTACAACTTAAATGTGGGGTGCACCCAAAGGAAATCTCTTAACGATCAGTTTGAACAAACGACGCCACCGCCGCCAACGAATCTGAACAGACGCCTCCGCCACCGACCAGCCTGAACAACAGACGCCGCCGATCAGTACGACGAGACGCCGCTGCCGACCAGCCTGAATATCAGACGACGCCGATCAGTCTGAGGAGACACCACTGCCGACCAGTCTGAATATCAGACGCCGCCGATCAGTCCGAAGAGACGCCGCCGATCAGCCCGAAAAGACGCCGCTGCCGACCAGTCTCATGAACAGACGCCATCACTGCCGACCAGCCCGAAAATAGCAAAATTTTGAGCCTAAGTTTGTTTACTTTGGAATATTTATGGCTGTACGTGGCCTTTCACTCTTTCAAGGGTCACCATAATGCCCTGATTGTTCTATATACCGAAATGTGTTTCACAGATGTTAGAGACTGCGTTCTAGTTTTTTCTGAAGGATAATGCGTTTTAGATGTTAGACTTGTCGGTTTGAACTTTGAAGAGATCTTGTTTTTTGTGACGCATTTAATTTAAATAAAGACTCAATTAATAAAAAGATAAAACTGCGTATATTTATTTTCCCCCTTATTAATAAGATATAAGTTAAAAAGTGATTATAATTTCCAAAAATGAAAAGTAATGATTGAAAACTTTGTTTGACTTATAAATTAGGAAACAAATGGAAAAAAATTGTTGTAAGTAAGCGTCGAGCATTGTGCGCCTCTCAGGCGTATGGTTATCTTCAATGCTATTCCCAAGAGGGTATTATTCTAGGGTTAAACAGTTTTAATGATCTGAATGCGTCCAGTATTGAATGATGCACATAATATCAGTCATAAAATTACGTTTCATCACAACTAAAGGAATTAAAAACATTGAAAAATTGGGCCAATGTTGCCCCACCGGTCTGTATACTCGTCATCCAACTTTTGAAGACAAACGCTTTACAGTAAATACACTCGCAGTAAATACTTCTGCCAAGCACGTTCAGTACAAGCAAAATACTGAATTTTACACTCATTGACGCCCGTAATTTGATATCCATTGATGTAGATAACAATAATTTGTGGTGAGCATTCTGAAAACTTAAGGACAAAATACTTACTTGAATTGAACGCTTGCTCCTTTTCAGAGTTGCATGCACGCACGCCTTCAACACTGGCTCATGTTCTGCGTAAACATACGTTTATTTCCTCCGGAAAAATCGCTTAGCTACCTCTTCTTAGATAAGCACCCGGCTCAAATTTGCATAAATTTCTCAGTATAACTCGCAACTAGTCGTTTCGTTTACACTCAATTATGAAAGTCAACCACCGGTTGCCGGCAAAACAATAATCTAACAACTTCAAAAACAGCTGGTGGATGCTCTTCAATAGTTTTAACGAGTTCCGCAAGAGTACATTGAGTCACACCGAAGACACTATCGTTCAAGTGTATTATTTTCTTGCAGTTTGGAGCTAGTGGTGAATAATCATTTCAAAACGGGGCGGTACAAGTAGTGCCTCAACAAATTCACAGTCTAAGTCAAATTATAAGACATCACCACCAAAACCAAGCATATTATTGTGAAATTTGTATGAGTTTGGGTCTCGAAAGAACGCTGATGCATATACACTTACTAGAAAAAGTCTACATTCACCCGCTGTTAATCAGTTTGTAACTTGAAAATATCAAAAACTAATAATTATTTTCCAGATTTGGTTTCATATATTTATTAAGTATTTCTTAAGTAGCCGACAAAAGTAAGTTCATATATTTCGCTTCTACAGTTTTTGAGATAACGGCCCTTCTCTGAAAAAAGATACAAAATCGAGGCAGAAAAAGTCGAAGTTTTGTAGTGTTGACAATATTCAAATTAACAACAAAAGATATTGCATTACATAACAAAACATAGTACTTCAACCTCAAAATTATAAAGGAACACTTTTAAAATTATGTGAAGCTCTTTGTTGCAACTTCAGCCAATTTCATTTTATCTATGAATCTGTATCTTCAAACTGTGTGGTTCCCCTAAAAGTCTCATTTTACAAGTTTAATTTATTTTTCTGATCGGTGGCAAGTACAATGGCACCGCGCGATAAGCAGACATCGGTTGAGCAGAGAGAAATCATAATTCGATTATCAAAAGCGGGGAAATCTGTACGAGATCTTAGTGCAATTGTAAATCGAGCACCAATAAGTGTTTTACTAGGGATGCCCCGATACGCCATTTTGCCGATACGATACCGATACTCTTATAAAAATATCGGCGATACCGATACCGACACGAAGGTGAAATAAATAAAACACAAGTCAGATTAATTTTCAGTTAATATAAAAAAATAAAGACAGGTTGAGATTAGTGATTAATTTGAATTGAAATTAAAATTGATAAAAATTTTGTTTTAAAAAAAAGTATTCTCGAGTTTTGAGGAAAAAGTCGATTTTGCAAGTCTGTTTGAATGCGACCTGTGGTGAAAAATAATCTCTCAGATGCGACAGAACTTATTTGGAAACTAAAGTACTTCCACGCCATTTTTTCAAGTTTAAGTATAAGACGTCATTGCGCCAGAACACAAACGGCAGCTCTCGATATATTAGGAGACCTTAGGTATCTCTCGACTTCTTCTTTGACAGAATTACAGCTCTGAGTAGACAGGGGCACACCTTCCTCGCACTCTCTAGTAACATTTTCGCAAACGCTCCAAAGCCCACCACTCGTAGACATCTCAGAGCTTACAGTTACAGTACTAGATGTAGGTGTGACCGTGTCTGACATAGTTTCAGAATGCAGTGCTACATTTGGATCAAGTAATTGAACACGACGCTTTTTCGCTGTAGTAATAGTAGACTGTAATTGAAATATTTGTGCTTTTTAACAAGAATCAAGGATTGTGGCTAAGCAATATTTTTCTTCATCTTCCATTAAGAGCCAATACCAAGTCAGCGGCTATTTTTTTTCGATTGCGATGAATTTTCCCTTTCTCTCGACGGACTTCTTGTGTTTTCCAATAATTTGTGTTTTGAAGTTGACATGACATTTCCATTAACTTTATTTGACTTAAACGGCGTTATAAATGATATAACCACATGAACTAATTAATTAATTAATTTTATTTGCTTGGAAAAATACTACGCGCGACAACAGCCCACCTAGCAAAACAAGAGACCGAATAAAGCGCGAGGATTCTCCGAGCATAGTTAGTTCGAGACTCGTTTGCAACGAAATAGACGATACAACACGACCGTTTACATTACATCATTTTCAAGGCGATTTTGAAAAGTATCGTTGAATCGGCTATGAAAATATCAAACAGACACTACTCCTTATACACGATTTCCAATTTTTTATTTCAAATATATATTTCGGACATAAGTTGTGTCCTTCTTCAGTGTTACACTGTGTCTGAAGACGAATGTGGCATAATCTATCTTAAATATCTTAAACTTATTGTTAATTAGATCCCCAGGTCTTTACCGGGGCCCTGGTTTAACTTGATCTCAAAGGATTAGTTTAATTAGCTCCGAAAAACCGTTCCCAAGGTCATGATTCAAGCGTTTCGATTCTGGGATTCTTGCTATCATCAAACTCTCATACGCATCCAGTTGCAGGAGCACATCAGAGAAGCTGAACTAGCCATCAAAAATGGAAGGACGGAGGTCAGATCATCGGTGGCAAAACATATAATTGAGGAGGGCCACACAATCACATTGTCGAACTCAAAATGTTTGAAAATGGTACACAAACGGTCCCAACTGGATGCGTATGAGAGTTTGATGATAGCAAGAATCCCAGAATCGAAACGCTTGAATCATGACCTTGGGAACGGTTTTTCGGAGCTAATTAAACTAATCCTTTGAGATCAAGTTAAACCAGGGCCCCGGTAAAGACCTGGGGTTCTAATTAACAATAAGTTTAAGATATTTAAGATAGATTATGCCACATTCGTCTTCAGACACAGTGTAACACTGAAGAAGGACACAACTTATGTCCGAAATATATATTTGAAATAAAAAATTGGAAATCGTGTATAAGGAGTAGTGTCTGTTTTTTATTATAGAAACACGGTTTAGTATAACTAGTCGAAACTTTATTGATTTTATGAAAACATCGCCGATAACCATATACCGGCAATACTTCAGGTTTGTATCGGATGCATCCCTAGTTTTAACATCATCAAGCGATACAATATTACCACAAACTTCAAAAATAAGTCAAAACCGATCGGTCGCAAATGTTTTTCGGAGTCAGATGAATGTTGGCTACTACAAACTGTTAAGAAAAATCCACATACCAGTGCTTCAAAATCATCATCAGAAGCAAAGAAGAAAACAGCCAATCTAGAATTAGTTGAAATTGTGCTTAGAAATCATCAGTACCATGGACGAGTACCTATAAAAAAGCCATTTGTAAGCAAGGCCAACATACATAAACGAATGGAGTTTGCCAGAACATGGTTAGTGAAGATTTTTCATTCTGTGAAAAATTTATATTTACAGATGAAAGTGAATTCAACGTTTTCCGATCAGATGGGCAATCATATGTCTGGCGTAAAGCGAATGAAGAGCTCAAGAAGGCCAATCTCCGCCCTAAAATTAAGCATGGTTTAGGTTCAATAATGATATGATTTGAATGCTTTCGAGCACGTGTGGAGTTACTTGGAAACAAAATTAAAAAAAGCATCACATAAAGAATAAAATACAGTTGGAAGCAAAAGTGGAACAAAATTCCGGCATCTTTCTTTTTCTTTCAAAGCGCATGACATCAGTCCTACAACAAAAAGGGCTCCCAACTTAATATTAAAACTCAATTATTTTTGTCTACGGAAAGATGACCCTCATCGATCCTTCCAAGACCTTTGAGATAGGGCCGTAAACGAATATACCCACACTATTCATTCAACTGCTGGCCGAAAACCAATCGAACTGTACTTTGGAAGAATTCTTAACATTAATCCCGAAGAATTTGAAAAAATTGTCAAACCTAAATTGAGAGACTAAAAGCAAAACAATCAAAAAATTTAGAATACCATAACAAAAATAGGCAACCCGTTAGAAATTATGAAGTCGGTGACATAGTTTATGTCAGACAAAACAAACGATTAGGTTCTAAATTAGCTCCACGCTATCGTCAAGAAATAGTAAGAGAAAATAAAAATACTACTATAATAACTGAATCAGGCAAAACCATTCATAAAGATAGAATAAAGAGTGAATGGATATTCCATTCCAGATGCCTCGTAAGCGTTTCATATTCAAAGGTTCAAATTTCGGACTTTTCAAACTCCCACATCGCCACCTTCAACTTAGGACAAGCGAAATTGCGCAATGGAAACTTTAAGCTCATTCATGTTATCGATTTGGAAAAATACGAAAAATTGGCAGATGATAGTTATTCGCCAGTAGTCAGCCGGCTGCATTACCTAGATGCAATGTTTACTTTCACTTTTTTTTGCATTTGCATTGCCTTCGAGAAGCGCTTGTTTGTTTGTTTTGCGTGAAGATAGTTATTGTGCCGGCATCGCCGCCAAACAGCCTTCAGGCGTGTTTGGTCAATTATTTATCACATCAGCTTTGCATATAATTGTGTTTTCCACTTCGGGCTAGCTTAAGCGCTTTTCTTTGGTCGACCGCTAGATTGGTGAAGGTTTTAATACGATCATAATCGAGCCTTAAAGTCAACATTGCTATTACTATTCGGTTCTCTTCACACAATATCTTTTATAGGGATCCACGAATTGTGAGTAGCGGGAAAGCCAAACCACTTGACACAGGCCTGGTTCCCCCTCCTTTTCAAGATTTTTTCAACTAGATAAACATCAGGGTGTTTGACTTTTGTTAATTCCGCCACATAAAACCCGCCTTGAATATTATTACCTTGATAATCTTCAAGGATATATGTTCGCGGTTGGGTCTTTCTCACTTCTTTTATCTTGAATATCTCTGTTGACCAATTCGGTGTGTAGCCTTTTTCAAGACGTGCTTGTACTTGCTTATGCGAACATGATTGTATTTCGGCTATGAAACAACCTTAACTTTTCGATAGAACGAGGCCAGTAAATGAACCTCGTTAGATGTTTTAACATCTATAGGCCTGGTACGATGCTTTGTTCTATTGTGCTTATTAACAATCTTTGGTAATATATCAATCCAATTAAAGTTCCCATTCATACTGAATTCTTTCCACATGATACCCTTAAGAGTTCTATTGAATCTCTCGACAATTGAAACTTTCAACGCGCTGAATGTAGAATAATGGTTTATTTGATAGTTTGTCATTATCCGATGAAATGTTTTATTGATAAATTCTTTTCCATCGTGTGCAGATTCCTGGATATACGCCGTTGTTTGAGAATAGATTCTATAGCCTCACCAACATCATTAGCGCTTTTCCTTTTGACTGGTACACCCCAAGCAAATTTGGAAAAACTGTCAATTACTGTTGGAAGATACTTATAACCGCTATTTTCATGCGAGGTAGCATTCATATCAACCAAATCAGCGTGCCACAAATCGTCTATACCTCTGATAGTGACTCGACGCCAATTGAATCTTTTACGTGCTAGTCTATGTATCTCGTCAACAATTTTTTGTCTACTCATCGTGGTAAAAAATATAAATATTACTTGCACGATTATATATACGTGCGATTTAGCAGAAAAGATGACGCACTTTAGACACCCTTTCACAATGATGGTTGCAGCACCTTCTGGTTGTGGGAAGACCACATTTATAGAAAATCTTCTTAAAACCAGCTCGATAATACAGCCGTCCGTGAAAAAAAATATTTGGTGTAACGCTGAACAACATGCTATACCTAGGCATTTGACATTTAAAGATATAGAATATGATAATTCTATTCCTGAGAAATTTCCGAACAGTACGAATCAACCGATACTAATTATCTTGGACGATATGATGCTATATGCATTTTCAAGACAAGTATGTGAGCTGTTTACAAAAGGAGCCCATCATCGTAACTTTTCTGTTATTCTTGTGACTCAAAATGCATTTCATCAAAGAAAATTTTGTCGTGACATATCACTCAACTATAAATACCTGGTTTATTTCAAGAACCCCCGAGACAAGAGCCAATTTCACCATCTGGCTAAACAGGTGTACCCCGAAAACAGCTTGGAGTTAATGAGAATATATAAGCAAATAACGCAGCAGCCGCATAGCTATTTGTTAATTGACCTTACGCAAGATATAAATGAAGCATTACGATTTCGCACGGATATATTTAATAGAAAGTTTTCAACGTGTTATTGCTCATCGCAAAGTTTGAAGGAGTGTAATGGTGTCACGAATGAAACGATTGAAGGACAACAAGCATATGCTATATGTTCTTAAAAAAGCTAGCCCGTGTTTAAGAAAGGCTATACTGAAAACCGCAGATCCAGAAGTAATTAAAACTCTATGCGAAATCACACACAATACATTGAAGGGCAATCATACACCATCAAGACAAGTAGTCACACAACTGCGCAAATATAAAAAGAGTCTGCGTAAGCTTTCAGGGGCAAGAAAATCTCTATCGCGACAGCGTAAAGTGTTAGTGCAGCAAGGAGGATTTTTACCTGTATTGTTAGGAAGTTTTCCTTTAAGTGTGATAGGGTCTTTGATTGAAAAATATGCATAGAAATAGCAGTTTTAATAAAATGCTTCTATTATCCCCGGAAGTGTATAAACGCTTAAAGAAGATAGTTGAGAGCGCTAGTACACAGACGCTGTTTGACAAATCCATGAATAAGATACTGAACAATAAGCACGAAAATGATGAAGCAAAATGGTATCAGTACCGGAATGTGCTAATCCAATTTTTAAATGCAAGACGAAGAAAAAAAGCATTTATGGAGACGAAAGATGAAAATCTTTCATCGAAAAACCGCGTGGATAGTCAGAAATATAAGAATTTGCGTGAAAACAGCACACAGACGAGGTTTCTATTTAAGAACGAAATACCCACACAAACTTCGCCTCCACGACAGGAGGAGATATTTGAGTCGGTAAACGAAATAACACCACCGAAGCAAGAATTGCTTGCTGCTTTTCAGCGACGATTATCAGCAAGTGGAATAAAAAAAAGTCTTAAACCTGCTTCCAAAATAAGGAAAAGTGTGGCTGATTCATTTGAAGGAACCAGCAAAGACTGCAAGATAATAACCGGCGATGATGATATAACGCAGTATACAATTCCAGCGGATATGAATGTGGATGAACTGGATAACGTTCTCACTGATATAGATGCATTAGATGATAGAGATGCTGTAGCGACAGAATTCAATGAAGTAGGTCGACTCTGCTGGCAGAGTCTTTCTCCAACCGACACCGCTGCTAGATCGGTATTGTCCGTTGCTAGGGCAGTCTTGCTCCGACCAACACCGCTCATAGACCGGTTATCATTTATCTCGTGTAACAAATCAATAAACGCAATAAATATACAAACTATCACGTTTCATTTAAGAGAACCCCAAAAGTAACTATAAATTTTTATGTACACACACTGTTACGTACCATAAAGTAAATTCAAATTATCTTCGCGCCTTTTCTGCCCGAAATAACTAAATCATATAACTACCTACCTGGCAATGATTATTTAACAGTGTAAAGCTCGCCAAGTTCCGACAAAGCTATTCAAACGCGTCATCTCGCTCCAACCCTCGGATCGTGCTCAAGCTTTCGCGAATACGAGGATCGATCACGCCACGCTACGCGAAAAGTAGCTTTTGGATGTTGGACAGGCCGGAAATAGCGCGTGAGTGTGGGAGAGTGTCGAGGAGACTGTCGAAGAGGCCGGTCACGAAATATTTGAGTGCAGCTGGGAAGACAAGTTTTTGGGATTTTTACTGCGCGGGCCGTGGTCCGCTCTTGGCGATACGTGCTAGGGAACCGCTAAATTGAGTTCCAGGAGAAGGCGAATTCGCTGGTAAGTGGCCCAGCGAGCGAAAACGGGGAGAGTTGATTTGGTGAAGTTGCACCCGTACATTCAGCTCAGCTAAGCTCGAGACAGAAGCGGGACACGAGAATTGTTGGTGTGGCGTTGACTCACACATGAGTGGAAGAAAATCTTGAAGTCAATTGTGTCGGCGACGGTGGAAATAATTTTTGGTTGCGATAGTGAATTTCCACCGGTTTCCCGGCCACCAGAAATGTCTACCTAAGATGGTCACGTTTTATCGAGAGCTTCTGCTAGATGTCCTACCGGCGGTGGGCGATGCCCACTGAGAAATGTTGATGTCCAACAATCTATCATCGATCAATAGTAACACCGAAATTTAGAAATTAGCGTTCGGGCATTCAGCTTCCAGTGTATTACTGTCGTGTCGTAGAATTAACGATGTTAGTGAATAATTTGTATTCCGAATTCCGGATGAGACTGTGAATATTAAAATGTATATGTAAAACAAAAAAAAAATTTTGATCATCAAGTTCTTGAAATAATTAAATCATGGAATAAGTAAATAAAATAAGTGATGTGATTTTTCTTTCTATCATTGGTGACGCGTGTGCGAATGGGTTTCGTGGTTCTTCTCTTCTTTTTTTTTTGTCCAAAACCCACGACTCGTTGAGCTAGTCGCGGAAAAATGGTAAATCGGGACCGCCACTATGCGGTCGACTTTGAAGCAGTCCCGGCGGCGCGGGTGCACACGAGGCATCCGGGGTCGAGGAGCGTCCAAAATGGTGGAGCACTCGATCTCGGGTCCTCGCGTTTAGGCGCGTAGTCGGGACTGTGACAACACACACGTATATATATATATATATATATATATATATATATATATATATATATATATATATATATATATACAGTAAAACCTGTCAATAACGGAATCCCGTGGGGAATTATTTTTTTCCATTATTGACACGAATTCCACTATTAACAGGTTCCATTATTGACAGGTATTTGAGTCGAACCAAAATGATTTTCCATTATTGAGAGTAAAATTAAATAAAAAACCAATGCATATATTTTCATGGTCATTTAATGATCAAATCAAGTGATATAATGAACGTGAAAAGGAAATATATACTGAGATAAAACTATTTTTTGATAAATGAATGAAGGAAAAACTGAAAATGAAAAAAGCAGCGAATGACAAACATTATTATTTAAAGTATTCGGAAATCGAAGACTATTTTGTTTTGCTTGCAATCAAATCATCCTGTACTAAATTGATGGATTCTACTATTTTATCGAGTAAAAATGTATTTTCAATATTTTGCGATGAAAAGTATTCATCGATAGTTTTTTTTGTCTTTAATAACCATGTACACAGCAGACTTGCCACATTTGTATTTTTTTCCAAAACTTCGATTCCAAATTTTGGCTTCATGATTTTTTATCAAATTGTACTTTTATTTTAACGTGAGACGTGAACGTTGGATTGGTTTATTATCCCCAATTTTACGATTCATTTTTGAGAGTAATGAAGTTCTAATTGTACGGTCAAAGTGTTTTTTGCTCAAGTGCAGTTGACGAACTGAACAATCTATGGTCGCAAACACAAAGACGGTGCATAATTCATAGCTATCGAATCAGCAAAAAACTGAATTTCGATTTCTTAGAAGTTTTGATTTCACGATGCTGTCCAAACAATAAAGAAGTCTAAACAATGACTCGAAATGAGAAAGAAAACGATACATTTTTGTGCGATGCCAAATTGCCGCAACAGAAGCGATAAATTTTGCATTTTACGAAATGAAACAGTGATTTTGAAACGATTTTTATAATCATTGGTTGTGATATTGGGAAAAATATAGTTTCAAATGGAAAAAAGACGAAAAATAAACGAAAAATTTTTTGTCTGCAAGAATTTTTTTCCACTATTCGGAGTTTCGATTTTCCATTATTGACAGGTCAATTTGTATGGAAGAGCTCAACGGCCAAAAAAAAATTCCACTATTGGCACGAATTCCAGTATTAACAGGTTCCGTTATTGGCAGGTTTTACTATATATATATATATACATATGAAAAATATATACACATATGAAAAATATATATGTACACATACAAACATTATGTGTAGGTGAAACAAATCCGTACAGTCGGCAAATTTTTCTAATCAAGTTTGCATTTTCAACATTTATTAGCACCTCTTCCCCCCCCCCCCCAAATTATGAATTATCTGAGCTAATGCCTAATCATGTTTCTACCAGGGAATTAGTGATTCAAGAACCAACTAGAAGTAAAGAAAATGTAACCTTTCAACAAACGTCTATAATCCAATTGTTTCAAACTGTCCTGCGTGAATAAAAATAAGTACGTTCGATCGACAATGAGGCATCGGTCAGCTAGAACTGCAGGGTCTTAGAGATCCAATCAGGCAGTGCAAATGTATAAAAGATCCATTAGTACACGGTCCAGCACTCGAAGTGTAACCAGCTTCAGACCGTTGTCGCAGCTGTCACACTGGTATCAGCTGTTTAGAAATTTGCTAAGTGACAGTGCTGAGTATTGTTTACAAGCGTACAAAAGCATTTTGCTACAAGTGAATGTTATAAGAGATGGAATTCACAAACAGAGCAATCACAACCAGCGATTGTTCGTGAGCTCAAACACCTCGATTTAAATAAAGTTTTTGTTTATCGCACCATAACACGTTATAATGATACTGGTAGCATCGCAAAACGCCATGGAGGTGGTTATAAAAAGACTGCAACGTCACCTGAGATGGTTCGAAAAGTGAAGAAGCGACTTGAGCGAAATCTGATGATTGGGATCCAAAAAAACTACTGAAATTATGAAACATGTTTTATTTTAAAATAAAAAAACTAGTTGTTTTTTTATTCTTGAAAGATGTTAACAAAGCTACTTATTGAAAGTCTAATATACCAATATATCAAACAATTTGTTTTTACATGCATTTCAAAAGGGGTTAGTCGAAACGAATAATGATTAGTATTTGCGTTCGAAAAATATGATTAGTATACTTAAACAGAAAGCTTAAGAATTTCGAGCTAACATGTTGTCGATTTATGAAGGAGTTCGATATATGTACTTTTCAGCTTTCCAATTTCCACTTATAGACATATTTTTCATGTAGGGGAGAGCGGGGCTGAAAGCGCCGTAAGCTTCTCCAATGCAAATATCTAAAAAAAAACAAAAAGAGATATCAATATGTTCGTATTGTGTCTGGCACTCTAGCACATGTGCGGCGACTATTGGAGTTGCGCCAGAGACGCAGATTTAGTGGCAGTGTGTACCGTTCCTTCAGCATTACGTGAGTGAATATTTTTTCGTGCATACTTTTTGATCTTAAGCAAGCATTTTTGGCATTACGGATATATAGTAGGTTGGTTGGTTGGTTGTAGTTGGAGCCTCCTTTGTCCAAAGATGGCTCACTAAGGCCACTATAGGCCCATTGTGATACCACAAAAGATTGGAATGGCACTAGAACCTACAGGATGACGAGAACCATTTAGATTTTCGTATGGAGTTGGCTATGCAGCTAATATTTAAATTAGCTATTTCTTTGAGGCTGTCCAGGAAAGGTGAGCCTAAGGTTTGCATGCGTTTCTTGGATAGTGCTGGGCATTCATACAGAAATTGTTGGATTGTCTCTTCCTCGTCTTCCGATCTGTGACCTCGGCAGAAATCGTTGAAAGGAACACCCAATCTTTCTGCGTGTCTGCCAATCAGACAGTACGGATATGATAGAGCTCAAGGTTTCGCGGCTCGTGTTAAGAAGCCGCTTGGTGCGTTTGGAGCACAGTGCATGCCAAGTTTGCCTGGTTGTCCTACAGGTTTCTTCAAGTAGCCAGGTCCTATTTGCAGCCTCCATGTAGTTGTGCTTGAATCCTAGCTTTATGGAAGCTAGAGGTTGGCCGACTTGGGGTGTAAGTGTATACTCTTGGAGCTCAGTGCCAGTTCGTGCTAGGGCTATATAGTAGGAGTTTTACTAATATGTTTGTTATTTATCCCGAAACAATAATCTATGCAATTTTCACGCTTTGCACCAGAATGTTTTTTTAGCATATGATAAAAAGTAAATGTATTTGCAATGGGCTAAAAGGTGCCTTTCAATCGGGGTCAATTGTGCCGCGGCACAACTAACCCACAACTAACCTTTTATTACCTACATTGTTTTGTTTGATAGAATGAGAGCATACAAGAGGAAAAAACAAAGGGAAACTACTTCCCAGGATCTTCTACAAAGGGCTGCTGATCCGGTCATTAAGGACGGGCGCAAATTAAAAACCGTTGCACGTGAATTAAAAATTTGTCACACAACGCTACAACGGTATGTGAAGAAAATGAAGAGTGGACTAACTCTTACGGTCAGATATAAACTAACATTGATTTTTAATGAGCAACAAGAGATGTCATTGACGTCATATATCCGAAAAAGCGCATCCATCTACTTCGGACTTCTACCTGAAGAGGTTAGACAACTCGCATACCAGTGTGCGATGAAATTTGGTGTTCAAAACATTGCAGCTTCTTGGGTTTAAAACGGGAAACCCAGTACGGACTGGTTGAGAATTTTTAAAAAAAAAATTCTTTCGATTAGAACACCGGAGGCAGCAAGTGCAGGACGCGCGACCTCGTTCAACAGACATAACGAATCAATTCTTTGAGAAACTTGGTGATCAAATAACAAAGTATAATCTTACTCCTTCATGTAGTATATGGAATTTGGACGATACTGGATGCTGAAACCAAAAAAAATTGTGGCTGGAAAAGGAGTAAAGCAGGAAGGAGCGATTGTATCAGCAAAACATGGCACGTTAGTCACAGTTGAGCTAGCTTAAATGCTGTAGCGAACACAATTCCACCAATTTTTATATTCCCACGTCTAAAATATAAGAATCTGTTTATTCGCGGTGGTCTCCTGAATGTATTGGTGCTGGTAATCGCTCGGGTTGGATGACAAGCACGAAATTTCTGATGTTTATGGATCATTTCATAAAACACATTAAACCTACCCCTGAAGAGTCAGTGCTTTTACTCCTAGATAATCATTCATCCCAAGTTAATATTGATGTAGTTGAAAAAGTTAAAGAAAATTCAGTAATACTGCTATTATCCCACCACACTGCACCCACCGCCTCCAACCACTCGATGTGGAATTAATGGTCCCTTTAAATCATACAGCTCTAAAGCTCAAAACAAACAAGCTTCGAACTCATCCTGGGAAGACTATATCAATTTACGAAATACCAGGCATAGTTAAATACGCTTTCCCCTAGGCAGCAACACCAATCAATATTTCCAACGCGATTAAAAAGACTGGTATTTGGCCCTTTGATGCGACTATTTTCAAAGAGGAAGGCTTTGCACCGTCTTTCGTCACCGATCGCCCGATGCCGAATAATCAACATTTACAAAAGATCAATAATTTGCTTGGTACTTCAAGAATTCGAGTAACGACGCCCGAATATCTCCATGAGCCAAATTATACGGTTCGCAGTGTTAAGTCTTGTCGGTCAATAACTCAGCCTGGTCCTCAGCTACAATGCAGTGTTGACTGTATAAATGCAACGAGTTCATCGGGTGTTCAGCAATCAATCAATCTAGACTGTGGAAATGAGTCCGGTCCATCAGGTTATTAGCAACAAGAGACACGTCAATATAGTCCACAGCATATCTCTTGCTTCCATTCGCAAGCTGCATATTTTTCTCCGGAGCAAATCAGACCATTTTCTAAAGCGCATCCCCGAGTAATTGGAAGTAATACACGATGACAAAAAAAATCAGCTGTTCTAACGGATACTCCAGAAAAAAATGATCTAGCAGAAGAACAGGCCAATAAAAAGACAAAGAAGAAAAGAAAAACCACAGAGAAGTATAAAGGAGATGCGAAAGCAAACGGTGCTTAGGAAACTAAACAAAACAGAAGGAACTCCGCTAGAAGGAAAAGAATAGTTAGAAGAGTAACAGGTTGTTATTTTTTCACTGATGTTTAGTATTAAAACTACTATAGTTAATTAAATGTTGATATTTTTATAATTTTAATTTTGAATAAATATAAAGCTTTCAAATGTTATGGTTTTCCATTTCAAAGTTCATTTTAATCCGCGTAAAAGGCCAAACATTATGAACGTCACAACTGACCTTAGCTCCGGCAAAACTTGCCCCAGGGTGGGGTCACTAGTGCCTTACGACCGATATTTAAAAAATTAATTCTCTATATATAACAATTCAAAAGGCACAAAAACTGAGTATAAACTTAAAATCTAGATTAAATTATACCCAAGATAAACTAGAACTATTGACCGTAGCATTCGCCTTATCCGATTTATCTAGGCATTTTTTAAAATCGGCTCTCCCCTATGATTGTTTCAGTTAAAGAGCTATGAAAAAATAAAAATTCCACGTATTAAGTTTTCTTAATGAGCAGGTCAGGGTAACATCACAAAAAATCTGTTAAAGAATTCACAGATTCTGTGTCAATTGCATATAAGGCACTGAATATATTGTCCTCGATATCACCACAACTTTCATGAAATCATATATCTAGTGCATTGACGGCTGCTTTTGCTTGTTTTGCAGATATTGTTGGTTCAGAACACAACGAATCTTCATCAACCTCCCCGTTGTCGTCATTTTTATTAATTGTGTCAATGATTTCTGCATCAGTCAGTGTTTTTGTAGCAGCTACAGCATCATCGCATGTCACGCAATTTTCGAAGTCTAAATCTTACATGTGAAAATGTTATAAAACACGATATCTTGGTCTGGGATACAATTTTTCAAGCTTTGCAAACCGTGCTTGTTCCGTGTAAAACATTGATACTGGATGAATTGCTACATGTTAGTAATTAGTTTCTTGACGATTTCTTTTGTAAACCTTCTCTTCAAATTTTGAATATTTCTTCGCCCAAAAGTTGTAATTTTGTTGTTGTGTTGGCGGAAATGAAATGACCCTTCACTGATTCAAACGACGGTAATATATGCTGTACAGTTATCAACAAATAATAACGTTTTCGTTTTTCTTTTATCATTTTGTCGTCAATTTGTATCAACCAGTTCTCAAATAGTTCAGCAGTCATCGAGGCATCTCATGTTCCGAATACCTCATTAAACATTCTTCCAAATCAGAAAATTCTACCGTCTGTTGTTTTTTACAGGATCAATTTTTACCCGAAGCAAATTTCAGCATTAATTTTAGTATCTTTTTTTTATTGCCGACAAAGTGCTTGCTGGTAATCCGTGTTGAGCAGTCATGTTTTTTCTCCTCACACAGTTTCTAACGGCACTAAACACATGAAATTTTTCACGAATTTTCTTAATGTTAATTTCAGGGAGATGGAAACTGTTGGTTTTTGTTAGGAATCAAAATGAGTAATGAATGTTATTATTCTTCCTGGCTATTTAATGGCAAGTTACTAGAAGTCCAAAAACTAACGAATAAACAAACGTTTGGTACTAAGAGGCAGACCACTGTGCAATACATAAATTCATTTAATTAAGGTCACAATATTTTTTTGGAATTGTTTGTTAGATAGTCTTGGTTGGTTGTTGGTTGGTTGTAGTGGCAGCCCCCTTTGTCAAAAGGCGGCTCACTAAGGCCAAGATAGGCCCATTGTGATACCACATTTTAATAGGGAGCGGCACTAAAACCTGTTGGGTGACGAGAACCATTTCGATTCTCGTATGAATCCGGCGACGCAGCTAATGTTCAAATCAGCTACTTCCGTGAGGCTGTCCAGGAAGGGTGAGCCTAAGGTTTTCATGCGTTTCCTGGACAGTGCTGGGCATTCACACAGAAAATGTTGGATCGTTTCCTCCTCCTCTTCCGATCTGCAGCTGCGGCAGAAATCGTGGAAAGGGACACCCAGTCTTTCTGCGTGTCTGCCAATGAGACAATGTCCCGTCAGTACGGATACGATGAAACTTAATGTTTCATGGCTCGTGTTGAGGAGCTGCTTGGTGCGCTTTGAGCTCAATGCGTGCCAAGTTTGCATGGTTGTCCTGCAGGTTTCTTCCAGCAGCCAGGCCCTGTTCGCAGCCTCTATATAATACTGCTTGAAACTTAGCTTGACGGAGGCCAACGGATGGCCGACTTGGGTTGTTAGTGTATAATCCTGGAGCTCAGTGCCAGCTCTAGCTAGGGCATCAGCTTCGCAGTTCCCAGGTATATCACTGTGACCCGGCACCCAGCAGATAGTCACTTCACAGTGAAGCGATATCGCGTTCAGTAGTGTGCGACATTCCATTACAATTTTGGATGAGGTTGTTGTGGATGAATCCTCATTTTTTTATAGTTCATTTATTTTCATTTCTTCCAAATTTGGAACATAATCAAATTTCCCTCATTACACGGCCAAGTGATCAGCATTGGCAGTACTAAAGCCCAATTAAGCAATCCACCACACGCGCTATCTCTCTTGAGAGGTGAGTTCAAGTGATTGAGCGCGAATCGGTTCGCTTTGCCTGCTATCGCCTCTGATTGGCCGAAAACATTACGGGTATATTACCATATATGGTAATAAACGAAGCAAAAATGCTTCGTCGTGTGATCGCGGTGAATTGTAGGTCGGTGAGTAGAGGATGGGATGTGACACGAGTAAGTCGTCGCGAGAGATGTAATTGAATGACACGCCATTTTCCGGGGAGTTTTTTTTTGAACGTATCAACGAGTCCGGCGGAGACTAAAATATTGGATCGGGAAGTGTGCGCAATTAATTCTAGCGAGCATTTTCGGTGATTGAGGATACGCGTGGCGAGTAGCAGACTCCGAATCGTAGTCTTGTGCGCGTAGTCGCTGGAATTTGGGAGTTATTGGCCGGGAGGCTAGAAACAAGTGGCCCCGTCGCTGCGAACAGGATTGGAACATTGGACCGCCCGGAGTCCACAGACGTTCCATAAATTTGTGGAGCCCGAACCCGGAATGCGAATGGAATTGGTGCGTCCGGGTTTGATTTCGTTGCACGAAGAAGGCGAAGAAGACTTCAAGGTGCCAAGGCTGAGGAGGCGAGTCGCGAACACTCACCGATCGCCTGCGTTCTACGTTATGCGGTGGGAGTCGGGATCGGAAGGACTTGGCTTCCGTTCGATGCAGGCTTAAATGCAAGTCCTCCGCCAGGTCAGATCTGCAGTGATCTTGGCGGACCAGTGTCCTTGGACGGAGCAGAGCGAAAACGATCTACCACGCCGCTTTGGGCGAAGTGATCTTTAGCGAAGGCGTTGATCGCAGCGCCTGGCAAGGCTCGTGTGGTGCAACGGCAAAAGCGCCTGGAGTGGAGTTGTTGATTTGCCGGGGAGTAAGTATGTTGTGATTGTAGCGTGAGCACGTGTATCGAAGGCGTACGGAACACGGAGGAACGCCTTGCGAAACGGCCCAGACAAAAGGCGACAACGCAAGGGAGCAATCCTCGAAAGTCCGATTCGAGGACAGTGATGTCATTGAGAAAACATTTCAGGAGATATGGCCTAACTTGGCTTACGAGTATGAGAGCCCAGCACATTGACCTCGATGTTTCGACCTCACTACCTGAGGGTTTGCAATGTTAATTTCACTCTTCGAAAAAAAAAATTAATTAAAATTTGAGTGTTTACTGTGAAAGTTCTTTGTAATACATACCTGTATAAAATATCTTTTGTAAGTAACTAAAATCAGTTAGAAAAACACATTTAAGAAATTCATTTGTTCTACATACAAAAAAAAAATATATATACAGTGAACATAATATGAAGTGAGTGTTTTCATAGTTCTCCCCTCCTCAGCCTGTGCGTGATTGAGTTTGTCCGGTTATTGACGTGTCCGTATGATGTTTTTTTCTTGGTGATTTTGATTAGCGCACGACCCGGTGAGCTAGCCGGTTTAAAAAAAAAAAAAGTTTTTATCTATGGTCGCCACTATGCGACCACTGTTGGTGGGTGCTCCGCACGGATGCCTCCTCTCAGCGGTCATCTTCCATGTTGCGTCCGAAGTGGCGGGGCACATGGAGGATGATTGGCTGGGAGGGAGATGAATGAATGCGGGGCACGCGGCACATGGCGCCCAACCGTTTCGGCCTTTTGCCTTTCTAAATTCTAACCTCTAAATTCAAGTTTCATAGTGTTGTCGAAATTCGGAAAAGTGTCGGGTAATTCGCGTAGTTTGTTTGAATCGGGATTGTGATTATCTCAATCACACCCAGTAATCGCTTCCACGTTTGAAACCGTCGCCATCCCAGTTTCGACACACTTCTATTAAATAAATCAAATAAATTCACTTTTACTTGTAGTCGTCGGATAATTTGTTCGAATCGTGAATCATCTCGTTTTACGTACTTCACATTTTGTTGTGACACACAATTTAAGTGTCTAATTAAATTTTGTATCTGATCACGTATTGTCTGTTGGTGGGGAGACCAAATATATCTTTATAAAACAAAAATACCAATAATAATCACTTCATGTTATTCCGATTCGTATGTGAATCGACACAATAATATCTTTTGTAAAAACTTTTGTAACAACTTTTGTAAACATTTTTGTAAACATTTTGTAAAACACTTTCGTACAATTTCTGTAAAAATTATGTACAATAATTTAAGTCAAAAATTTATGTAAATTCATGTAAACTATTGTAAACTATTGTAAACCACTCACACTCACACTCCTACAATCGGTTTCGGTAGTACGCGTTTAGTATCTTCGCCGCGTTTAGTAGTTGAACATATCGCCCATTGGCGTATAATTGATATAGTTAGCGTAGTTTTGTGGCGTTTCGCTTTAAGCGAGTAATTTGGACCGCCTTTTTGAGTTAGCCAGAGTATCGTTAAGTTGTAATACAGTATAGTGTACTTTAGTATCGTATAATATCGTATCTTATCCTATCGTTTCGTGTAATATTCTATTCGGTAAAATAACTAAATCTTTTTATATAATCCGCGCAACCATTTAGTCGCTCTATCACTTAACATTACACCTACTATCTAATATCTTCAGTTATATATATCATTCTATCTTGCAACATGGATATTCCTCAGGCATTTTGGCCCAAAGTAGTATCTTCTCCGGTTACGTCTCGGGAAATCAGACCATCCCTCGAGTTAGGGAGTGAGTCCAATCCTTTTTCCATTAATCATCCGCTACAAGTGTCTGAAGTGGGAGGCAGTTCCCCACCTAATCAATCAGTGATGATAAACATTCCGCCCGAACAATGTCAGGCGCCCATCATTTTCAACAGTCCGAAACACATTGTGACTGAAAAACCTATCCACACTGCGGATTTATATATGTTAAATCAAGGTGAACACTTTCGGTATGTAAGCCCGACACAACCTGTAGGTGAGGTGAAAACTCCACCCCCTATGTATCTAGACGTTCCTTATACTCATAGTTTTCCTCCACCTGTAAGGGAAACCTTAAACACCCCTGTCCGTCATAATGTACCCATATTTAAATGGGGCATCACGTTTGATGGAACCAACTCTAGTCTCAACGCCGAGACTTTTATATTCCAAGTCGAGACTCTTGCTCGCACCTATCAGGTTTCATTCCCAGAACTCATCGCGAGTTTCCATTTATTAGTTCGTGGACCAGCAGCGGTCTGGTATTGGAAATATCTCCAACTACATCCCCAGTCCTTTGATTGGGACGGCTTTAAGGCCGCTTTTCTGAGTCGATATGGCTCTCTTACCTCCGATGTGGATATCCGACGACGTATTGACGCGCGGATTCAAAAACCTTCTGAAACCTTCATTGAGTTCTTTGATGCGGTTGAAGGACTGACCCTTCAACTTCGGCATCCATTACCGGACACTGACCTACAAGTCATCCTATATCGCAACATGTCCACCCGTCTGAGCGATCATTTAGCTGGTCGCACCTTTAACAACACTCGCGAACTAGTCCAATGTTGTATTTCCGTCGAGAGTGTATGGAACATCAACACTCCTGTAAAACGGACTATTCCTTTCGTGCGGCGTTCTGTGCACGAAATTCATCGTACGTTTGGGTCGCACAACGTAGATCCTATCAACTCTCGTCGTTCTTCTGGTAATCCATTCAGACAGGCAGACGTATCTCCTACCGTTCGCTCTTCCGAAACTTTTTCTAACTCCGTTATCTGTTGGAACTGTAAGCGTAGTGGGCATTCCTTCGGAAATTGTCCAATTTCGGTAAATCGACTTTTCTGTTTTGGATGTGGCCACGATGGTGTCCTGAAAAGTAACTGTGCTAAATGCAATCCTTCGGGAAACGGGCGAAGGAGTGTGTCGTTCGCGGGGAATCGATCCACTCCAGTCATCGCCAACACCATGCCTCTGAATCGGTCCGACCGAATAAAAACACGTATCCCAGTCCGACCCGAAGCAAATACGCGTCTGTAAATCATGTACCTTCCCGATCTAACATCTCTATGAGAGATGTCACCATCCAAATGGACCCCGATATCAATTTAAAACCTGTTGTAATACCTGTTGAGTCCATACATATCGATCTTGGTTCCGTGACGTCACCTCATATAGTTCATCCTTCTATTAAATCTAAATGTCGCCTACTGTCCAATAGTCGCCTACGTCGTTGTAAACGTACGGCATTATATTTTTATAAACTTCGTCAAATGCGTAAGGCAGTAATACACTCCATATATTCCGATGATCCTTCAGCGGATTCCCGACCTTTTCGTGAAATAGCCATTAATGGGCATAAACTCTCTGGGTTACTCGATAGTGGAGCTAGCGTTAGCGTTTTGGGTCACGGGGCTTTAGACCTTATATCTAAATTACAACTTTATCTGCATTCTCCCAAACTCCACATTAGTACTGCTTCTGGACAACATGTCTCTGCGTTAGGTTATGTAGACACTTCAGTCTCCTTCGGAAACTTAATCAAACCCATTCGATTTTTAGTAGTCCCTTCTCTAGGACATTCCGTGTATCTGGGCATCGATTTTTGGAACGCATTTAATATCGTACCTTTTCAGTTACCTTCTCTACAAGTACTTAATACTGTTTCTAGCTCTGAAGGTGATGTGTATCATCATCTACCTACAGCGCAGCAAATGCAGCTTCAATCTGTTATCCAGACCTTTCCGTCCTTTAACGAGCGGGGCTTGGGAAAAACTTCTCTTTTGAATCATACTATCGATACGGGTTCTGCTAAACCCGTTAAACAACGTCACTATTCAGTGTCTCCTATTATTTAATCTCAGCTGTATGCCGAATTAGATCGTATGCTTTCTCTTGGCGTTATAGAGGAAAGTCAGAGCTCATGGAGTTCTCCCGTCACTTTGGTCCGCAAACCCGGTAAAAATCGGCTATGTCTGGACGCTCGTAGGGTTAACGAGGTCACTATCAAGGATGCATATCCACTTCCGCTAATTGAGGGTCTCTTATCTCGTCTACAATCTACTAAATTCATAACCAGTCTAGATCTCAAGGACGCCTTCTGGCAAATTCCTTTATCTATGGAGTCACGCGAAAAGACCGCTTTTACAGTCCCTGGTCGCACTCTTTATCATTTCACTGTTATGCCTTTTGGTCTCTGCAACGCCCCACAAACTATGTGTCGCCTCATGCATAAAGTCATTCCGCACGAGTATCATGACAAAATTTTCGTCTATTTAGACGACCTACTCATTACTAGTGCCACCTTTGAGGAACATTTAGATCTATTAAGTAAAGTAGCTCAATTTCTCACTTCCGCCGGCCTTACTATTAACGTCGACAAAAGTAAATTCCTTCAACGCGGGATCAAATATCTCTAATTTGGTGTTGACTATAGTGCGTAGCAAACCAACTCGACGCTTTAATCCACTATCGTCAAATGCCTTGATATATAGTCAGTGACGGTATCCTAAAAACCGATGCGGATAAAATTTCTAGTATTGTGGACTACCCCACTCCTAAGTCCGCTAAGGACGTACGGCGTTTTATGGGAATGGCGGGTTGGTATCGTCGTTTCATCCTTCGCTTCGCCAGTATCACTGCGCCTCTAACTGATTTACTTCAGAGTAAGCGTTCGTTTAAGTGGAACGACTCCGCCGAAAACGCTTTCTCGCAAATAAAACAAGCCCTAATTTCGGCTCCAGTTTTAATTAATCCAGACTTTAGTAAACCCTTCTTTATACAGTGTGACGCCAGTACTACCGGTATCGGTAGCGTGTTATTTCAAAAGGACGAGGATGGTAAAGAGCATCCTATTGCTTTTATGTCCAGTAAATTAAATTCGGCCCAACGTAACTATACTATCACGGAACTCGAATGCTTGGCGGCTGTTCAAAGTGTAAAAAAATTTCGTGCCTATATCGAGGGGTTTTCTTTTACTATCATTACCGATCATGCCAGCCTCAAGTGGCTGATGCGGCAAACTGACCTTTCCGGCAGACTGGCTCGTTGGAGTCTCAAACTACAAGGATTTGACTTTCAAATCCAACACTGCAAAGGATCCGTAAACGTCGTCCCAGACGCGTTGTCGCGCGTACATGAAGGTATTGTAGCCGGCAATATCTCTATTCTCTCTGACCAAACTTTAACTTCAATTCTTCCGGAACATGCTTCTCTGCATCCTTTAATTCCTGAGTCAGCCTTTAGTGACTCCTCATATCTAGAGCGTATCGATTTTATACAGCAAAACCCCGATAAAGTTTCTAATATTTGGGTACAAAACGGGAAAATCTATATTAATACCGGTGTCATGTCGGATGACCAAGTAAATATCCCTCAAACTAAACTATGGGTGCCCGACAGTGTACAACAACTGCTTATATCTCACAGTCATAGCTCCCCTGTATCCGCACATGGTGGTGTCCATAAAACCGCCGAAATATTGCGTCGGTATTTCTATTGGCCACGTCTCAAACTCGAAGTCCTTAAATTTATTAGTCAATGTTCTGTCTGCAAACAGACAAAATCTAATAACCAAACTCTACGCCCGCCTCTCGGACAAATGCGTATTTCTGAGCGTCCACTGCAACGCCTGTTCATTGACTTTCTGGGTCCCTATCCCCGTTCTAAGTTCGGAAATACGCAACTTTTCGTGGTGCTGGACCACTATTCCAAATTTCTATGGCTTAAGGCCATGCCTAAGGCAACTGCCGAGTCCGTTGTGAACTTTCTGTCCGAAAATATTTTCCATACTTTTGGCGTTCCTGAATTTATTCATTCCGATAACGGAGTGCAATTTGTGTCTAAAGTTTTCACGCAACTCTTGTCAGACTACAATATCACCCAAGTTCTAAATCCTCGATATTCTCCGCAGTCCAACGCTTCTGAGCGTGCCAATCAATCCATTCTATCTGCTATTCGCTCTTATATTGGTGACGACCATCGTAATTGGGACCGTTCTCTGGTGGAGACATGCGCTGCATTTAGGAACGTAGTGCATGAATCCACTGGTTGTTCACCGCACTTCCTAATGTTCGGCTTCCAGGCTATTAGACATGGCTCGGACTACACTCTCCTACGTCAATTATCTTCTTTAGCTGATGGTCAACTAAGTGTCACGGAGCGCAACGACAAAATGCGCGATATTCAAATCAAGGTCCAATCTAAACTTCAAGAATCCTACTTGAAGGGTAAACGCAGATACGATTTGCGTAGTAAGCCCCGAATGTTTCAGCCCGGTCAAGCTGTACATGTTCGTAATCATGTCTTGAGTAAGGCTGTTGATCGGTTTTCCGCCAAACTTGCCCCGAAGTTTGTGCCTGGAATCATTGTTCGACCTGTGGGACAGGTTGCCTACGAAGTTCGGGATATGTCCGGTAAAACTATTGGTGTATGTCATGCACAGGACATTAAGAGTTAACTTCGATCTGTATATTTTGTTGATAGCTATCTGTATATATATCGTACATATATTAGTGTGTCATCGTTTTTGTATAAAAATAAGTCTAGATAGTATTAGGTGAGGGACGTGGTCCCTTATAAAATTAGTAGTCCAGTGAGTATTCCTAATGGCCTCGTCGTGTGACGTATCGGTTGCATTAGTGTGGACACGTATTTTTAGTAAGTTTGTTTCGAAGTCCAATGAGTTTTCCTAATGGCCTCGTCGTGTGACGTAACGGTTGCATTAGTGTGGACGGGTATTGTATTAGTATATATATCTGCATCGCATATAGTTAGGTTGTACTTTATTTGGTATCTCTTCATATATCTGTGGGTTTGGAGTCATAAAATGCTAGAGAATTGACGACCTCTGGGGTCCCTAAACTAGTCCGCGTTGAGCGTTGACGTCTGTATATAATGTAAATATTTTGGTATATCTAGTATCATATTATTAATAATTGCTCACAGGAAGTGAGACCATTTCTAACCCTAGCTCTTTATCTTTCAAATATTACCCATTTTACCTATCGGAATCTAGTGTTCCTCATCTTTTCAGCTCCGGTATACAACCGTTTCAGTTGCTAGGTAACTTTCTTAGGGGTGGGGGGGTTCATATTGAACTCAAAATGTATGTATTTGTCTTCGTCTTTAAGTTCTGGTTTGTTTCTTTGGCTGATTCGAGACTGGGGTTGAAGTCTGTCAGGTTAGACCTGAGGTTCTCTATGGGGTTTCAATACAGAGGGCAACGGTCGATCCTTTGTAGTTAGTACAGCTCAACCCTAGTGTAAAACTCGGAAGGTACACCACTTCGTTTTTCAGTGTCGTGTATTGTCCCGGATATCTTGTTGTAACATTATCTCTGATCTGTAATAGCGATTTCATTACTCATCTTTTCAACACGCCCGTGTTTCATTTTGGTTGATAACTCAGTAAACCGCCGTCGATAGGTTCCGTTCCTGTTTTGAGCTAGTTCGACTACTTAGTTAGTTTTGAAGGCTTATTTCGGGTAAAACTGTCGATTGAGTAGGGTTACCTTAACGTAATACCGTATCGCGGAACTTGCGTGAACATGTATGATGATTTCGACGTTACTACGTTTTGACTACATCTTCTGAGCTTCACGTAAGACTTCCCATTTGTTAAAACCCTCTTGGTTCGATTGAGCGAGCATGATGATTTCGACGTTTAGACGTTTTGACTACATTTGCCTAGCCCCATACCAACCATGAGATCTTTCATTAATTAGAGTTCATACATAGCCCGGCTTTATTGTGGAGAGACTCTTCTCAGGGCGGGGTCGTCCCCACGTTCTGTTGCGGATCAATCCTCATTTTTTTATAGTTCATTTATTTTCATTTCTTCCAAATTTGGAACATATTCAAATTTCCCTCATTACACGGCCAAGTGATCAGCATTGGCAGTACTAAAGCCCAATTAAGCAATCCACCACACGCGCTATCTCTCTTGAGAGGTGAGTTCAAGTGATTGAGCGCGAATCGGTTCGCTTTGCCTGCTATCGCCTCTGATTGGCCGAAAACATTTCGGGTATATTACCATATATGGTAATAAACGAAGCAAAAATGCTTCGTCGTGTGATCGCGGTGAATTGTAGGTCGGTGAGTAGAGGATGGGATGTGACACGAGTAAGTCGTCGCGAGAGATGTAATTGAATGACACGCCATTTTCCGGGGAGTTTTTTTTTTGAACGTATCAACGAGTCCAGCGGAGACTAAAATATTGGATCGGGAAGTGTGCGCAATTAATTCTAGCGAGCATTTTCGGTGATTGAGGATACGCGTGGCGAGTAGCAGACTCCGAATCGTAGTCTTGTGCGCGTAGTCGCTGGAATTTGGGAGTTATTGGCCGGGAGGCTAGAAACAAGTGGCCCCGTCGCTGCGAACAGGATTGGAACATTGGACCGCGCGGAGTCCACAGACGTTCCATAAATTTGTGGAGCCCGAACCCGGAATGCGAATGGAATTGGTGCGTCCGGGTTTGATTTCGTTGCACGAAGAAGGCGAAGAAGACTTCAAGGTGCCAAGGCTGAGGAAGCGAGTCGCGAACACTCACCGATCGCCTGCGTTCTACGTTATGCGGTGGGAGTCGGGATCGGAAGGACTTGGCTTCCGTTCGATGCAGGCTTAAATGCAAGTCCTCCGCCAGGTCAGATCTGCAGTGATCTTGGCGGACCAGTGTCCTTGGACGGAGCAGAGCGAAAACGATCTACCACGCCGCTTTGGGCGAAGTGATCTTTAGCGAAGGCGTTGATCGCAGCGCCTGGCAAGGCTCGTGTGGTGCAACGGCAAAAGCGCCTGGAGTGGAGTTGTTGATTTGCCGGGGAGTAAGTATGTTGTGATTGTAGCGTGAGCACGTGTATCGAAGGCGTACGGAACACGGAGGAACGCCTTGCGAAACGGCCCAGACAAAAGGCGACAACGCAAGGGAGCAATCCTCGAAAGTCCGATTCGAGGACAGTGATGTCATTGAGAAAACATTTCAGGAGATATGGCCTAACTTGGCTTACGAGTATGAGAGCCCAGCACATTGATCTCGATGTTTCGACCTCACTACCTGAGGGTTTGCAATGTTAATTTCACTCTTCGAAAAAAAAAATTAATTAAAATTTGAGTGTTTACTGTGAAAGTTCTTTGTAATACATACCTGTATAAAATATCTTTTGTAAGTAACTAAAATCAGTTAGAAAAACACATTTAAGAAATTCATTTGTTCTACATACAAAAAAAAATATATACAGTGAACATAATATGAAGTGAGTGTTTTCATAGTTCTCCCCTCCTCAGCCTGTGCGTGATTGAGTTTGTCCGGTTATTGACGTGTCCGTATGATGTTTTTTTCTTGGTGATTTTGATTAGCCCACGACCCGGTGAGCTAGCCGGTTTAAAAAAAAAAAAAGTTTTTATCTATGGTCGCCACTATGCGACCACTGTTGGTGGGTGCTCCGCACGGATACCTCCTCTCAGCGGTCATCTTCCATGTTGCGTCCGAAGTGGCGGGGCACATGGAGGATGATTGGCTGGGAGGGAGATGAATGAATGCGGGGCACGCAACAAGGTACGTTGGATAATGATTGGATAGCAGCTTGACTGTCGGAGAAAATGTTGAGATTTCTTATAGAAATTTTCTGATTTCTCAGCCAGTCCACTGCCTTATGTATTGCGATGACCTCTGCCTGAAAGACACTGGAGTGATCTGGTAGCCGGAAGGATAGTCTCAGACCTAGCTGTTCGGAGTAAACACCACAGCCAACTTTTCCATCCATTTTTGATCCATCAGTGTAGATGTCGACCGATTCCTGTATCCTATTTCCTTCCATGGTCCAGTCATCTCTGCTAGGGATGACGGACTTGAAACTGTGGTGGAAGCAGGGAATCGGAGGAGTGAGGTCTACTTTCTCTGGCGTTGGTCCATCCCTCCTTAATATGGTGGAGTGGCCGATATTCCCATCGCGCCAGAGATTTAGAGCTTTCAATCGAATAGCAGAGCACTTGGCCTGCTGTCTCGTTAGGAGCTCCGTCGGGAGCCAATTTAATAGCATAAACAATGCTTTTGTCGGGGTAGTGCGTATAGCCCCGGTGATTGCAATAGCTGCAGTCCTCCTGACCCTATTAACCAGGTTCGCGTTTGATGTTTTTGCCATTGCTGGCCACCAAATAACCACGCCATACAGAAGGATTGGTTCCACTATCGCTGTATAGAGCCATGATACAGTTTTGGGTTTCAGTCCCCATCTTTTCCCAATAGCTCTTTTGCAGCAGTAGATTGCGCATGCCGCTTTACGCGCTCTTTCCGCTATGTTTGCTTTCCATGCGAGTTTGGAGTCTAAGATCAGACCTAAATATTTGACCTGATGAGACGGATTGAGACTTGTCTCACCAAGTTTAGGTGGAGCAAATCGTGGAATTTTGTATCTTCTTGTGAAGAGCATAAATTCCGTCTTTTGCGGATTTATCTTTAGACCACACTCTTTGCTCCATTTGGTAAGAATACCTAGGGCAAAGTTTAGTCTTTCCGATAGGGTGTTAACAAATTTTCCCGATGTTGCTATTGCAACATCGTCGGCATAAGCTACGACTTTGCAGCCAGTCGCTTCTATTTTTGACAGGAGTTCATCCACCACTAGGTTCCATAGAAGGGGTGATAGCACCCCACCTTGTGGTGTGCCTCTGCAAACCCTCCTTCGTAAGGTACTGTTTCCTAGCGTGGAGTTGATGTTCCTGCTGCTAAGCAATTGACCGATGAACCCTATCAGGTTGTCGTCGGCATTGCTTCCCCCGAGTGCTTTACCAATAGCCGCATGGCTGATATTGTTGAAAGCCCCTTCGATGTCTATAAAAACTGCTTGCGTGTATTCTTTGACGCTTAGCGATTTTTCGATGTAGCTGGTGAGCGAGTGAAGAGCTGTTTCAACCGATCTCCCTTTTGTGTATGCGTGCTGCGCATTAGAGAGTGGTTTCAGAATAGCTCTCAGATGGATCTCTATCAGTCGCTCCAGAGTTTTTAGCAGAAAAGAGGTGAGACTGATAGGTCTGTAATCCTTAGGTGAGGAGTGGGATGTTTTACCCGCTTTAGGTATGAAAACTATTTTTGCTTCTCTCCACTGCTGTGGAATGTAAGCCATCCGTACACATGCTTTGAAAATGGCGTTCAACCATGGCAGTGCTATATTGATACCCTGCTGGATCTCGATAGGTGAGATGTTATCCATGCCAGGGGATTTGAAGGGTTGAAATGAGCTGATTGCCCAGCGTAGTAGCCTGTCATTTACAGGCACAGTGGTTGGCATGCACTCCGGGAGCGTGTGTGGATCCGCTTTGTTTAGATAGTCTTACGGACATAGAAATTTGACTTAGAGAGGGAGTATAGTTTACATTTGGCTACTCCGAGATAAAGAGTCTGCGAGGTTAGTAGTTCAAATTATAGAGGCGTGTAAGACAATTCTTTTTACTTTTAAAATTTGAACAATATGTAAATGTAAACAGGGTAAAATTAAAGAGATTTGTGCGTCCGGTTGCTCTGGGGAACTGCCGCTTTTGTCAATATCTAAAAAAGCACATAATTGTGATGATCGACTCGCTGACTATTCTGAACAGTAATTGAAAAGGCTAACGGCATTCAACTAGCCGGTACTCTATAAATTCGATAGCACCATGCACTATACTTCGCCTTTTTATATTTATATGGCAATTGAACCATACATAGTCAAGGAAGAAAGCACGAGACAATACGAAACCTACACGTAAACTGCCACCAGCGGAGCGCTCATCGACTAAAAAAAAGTCTGAGCCTGCAGTTATAGTCGAGTCCATTAGCTGCCACAAAAATGTCGTTTCACTGGAGTGAAGAAACAACTTTGAAATTTGTTTCCAAGTACTTAGAACATGAGAGCTTGTGGAATGTCAAGTCCACACATTATAGAAACAAAGAAATGAAACTAGCGGCATGCATGGATTTGGAAAATACAATGGACATACTAGAATTTGGTGAGAAGACGTGATATTGAAAATTAAAAACATCAGGTTAGTGAATAGTTTTATTATATAATTACAAAAGCATCTAGTCTTGCAAAAGTCTTCTATTGTTACTATTGTTATTAAAAACACAATATTTTTAGGTCGACCTACTCGCAGGAATTAAAAAAATAAAGGAATCTAAAAAGTCTGGCGCCGGGAGTGACACAATGTACGTCCCGTCTGTAAAATGGTTCGGTTTAGTGGATACATACCTACGAAACATTACTTCAAGTCTGACAGAGAGTGAAAGCAATTTGGTAAGTGTATTTCCATTTTAATGTATCATTCTTGTTAACTTCCCAGTATATGGGAAGTTCTTGTAATCGCCTCGAAAATCGAAATTGAAATTTTCAACATATCTTTACGTTTTGAGGTCTAACGAGTATATTTTAAGTGTTTTTTAGAAAGAAGTATGTGTGTGTGTGTGTATGTACGTACGTACGTACGTGCGTTCGCGGACAGTTTTTCTACGAGCATAACTCACGTAAACAAAGTTGTATCGACTTCGTTAAGGTGTCAATCGAAGCGTCTTTGCAATCTTAAGAGCTGATTAGTTTTTGGGACACTTCGGTTGGGGGGTGTCAACGCTGTTATGCGCTATATCTCGCGAACCAAACGTACGATTTGCTTCATCAAGGTGTCAATCGACGCGTATTAAAATTAAAATTATTCTATCAAATTTTTAACCTGATTTTCAAGACGCAGTAATCAATGTTTATATAAATTATATACTCCAAACATTTTTTGTAAAAATATCACCAATTTTTTTTTTCATGATGACAAAAAAAAATTGATAAAAAATAAAAAAATCATTAAAAGTCATCATGACCTTCATGGTCATTTATGTCATTCATTATATCTCGAGAACCAAATATAATCTTTGCATCATTAAGAAGTCAATCGACGCGTATTAACATTTTAATGATGCTTTTTAATTAAAAAAAAATCTTGATAGCCATTTTTTAATTTAATAAAAAAATATTGAAAATTAGTGTTTTTTTTCATAAAAAATTAATTAATAATTAATAAAATTAACATCGTAATAATAAATTTTTATAAAATTTATAAACTTTTATCAATTTCTGTTGAGACCAGCAAAAGATTTTCTCATGAGTTCAAAACAAATTGAATTAAAGATAAAAAAAATCATTCAAAATCACCATGTAAAAAGGGTTTATACGAATTTGTATACCTTAAATCTCTCATTCTAAAGACATTCTTGTAAAGTCAATCAAAGTTTATTATTATTTGCATAATTTGCGGATTTAATAGTCTTCACAGAACCATGTTTTAACTTTAATAAAAAAATTGCTTAAATTTTGAAAACCAATACAAATCAAATCAAATTTGCAATTGTGATAATCAACGCTTTGAATGGTAAAATGTTTTGTAGTCAACACTTTTTAAGATCATATGCTTTGAAAAGTTTCATCAAATAAATAATTGTAGTTTTTTGAAAGTTTTGTTCTTTATTGTTCGTAAGATTTCAATTACTTCCTTCATCATTTGTAATACATATATTTTACTTTTTACATGCAACTGAACCTATTTTTGACTGCATAATCAATGTTTCTCAAAATCAACAGAAAATAAGAAATAATTATTAGTTTCATTGATGTAAAATCGTGAAAAATATAAATTCAGTCATTATGCCGAAGTGCTAGCAGTTTTGACCGCAACTATTCAAAATGGACTTCACGCGACAAAATCTCTTCAGTTGTCGTAATAACAAAAACTGCATTCATTTTTGCTAGCGCTGTTTTGTCCTTCAAACATCGATATGAAAATAACAAATAACGTAGAAAAGGCTTTGTAACCTGACCCCCCCTCCGATTGATCCACGTGAATATTAAATCAAACCAATCCACGAAAATCTTTACGTAATCAATTGACACTCGCGTAGATGTTACGATTAATATTAAGTCATTCCAATAACTTTTATGAAAGGTACTTTTTTATTATTAAAAGTAGTATTATTTCCATAATTATTATTGTGTTTAATATTTTTAATATTTATGTAAATATTACTGGGAAGTTGTACGTGTGGACCTTGAGGGTCGCACCTCGCGGCTTGTAGTTTTTATGTTATTATTATACAATGTTTTAAAATCGACTTGTTCAATTTCTACTTTTTCATTTCTCCAAGGCAAAAATAATAATAATTGTTCTCTATAGTAATTAGCTGGATCTTGCATTAACTTGTATCTTCGATATCTAATAATTGCAGATTTCTGTCGATTTCGTAAAATACTGTCACTGTTATGAGTGTGAATCATATCAATGTCATCATTTTCATCATCAACATTTGATCTTTTACTTTTGCTTATTCCAAAATTAGCAGCATAATAGGCTAAACAAATACCATCAAATTTTATATTTCTTTTAATGTAGTTTTCAAAAACATCGTCCATATATATCTCAGTGGAATCTTTCTGCAAAGACCTTAACGTGACTTCCGATTTTAACATAAATATTCGTTCGTCTATTGGGCTAGTATCAATATATATGGTCTTTCGACTCTTTTTAGATAATGGTAATGATAAAACGTGATAAGCTGCTTCCTGAGCAGACATCAAATTACTATTCAAAAAAACATTTGCAAGAGTGCGAAGTTTTTGTTTAATACTTAAATTGTTGTTATCACAGTCGGTAGCAGCTTCTCGCAATAATTTTGATAAACCTCCTTCAATTTTGCTGATGTAGTTTGTCACATAGCTTATCACAGCATACTCATCGAGAATAAATTGCAAATCAATATTTGCTTCAAATAATTGCAAAATAGCTTTATTATAAGAGTTTATACCTACTTCTAGGCTTGTTCTTTTCAAAAATACCCGTTTCTGCTTCAACGTACTACGTATTGCAAGAACATATTCTTCTTCAGTCATATCTAATATTTCTAATATTTTTTCAAAACTAGCAAATTTTTTCTTGGCATAAAAGCTGCGCATCAATGTATCAATACTTTCATATGACGTTGGTGCAACTTCAGTTTCGGCAAGAGGTTCTAGTATCATAGTACTTTTCATTACTGGATAAGGAACATGAAATCTACATTGCCTACTTTTCCTTCCCTTATAACATGTATGAGAATGTTTATGGATTTGAAATTTGATGTATTGATCATTCTCATCATATTTACATGTAAGAAATTGGTCAATAAATTTGATCAGTTTTTCATTATTAGCACCTTTCTCAGATTTTGGTGCATCTTTAAACCATAACAGCATATGCTCATGTGAACTTCCACGTTGCTGAAACTCCACTCGTTCATAACTGTCTTCAAGCACATACCTCCCAAAAACACTATCTTTTTGTTTGATGAGCCATATAAATTTGTTGACTTTATAATCAAAATACCTAGCACACGAAACAGGATCATTTCGGATCAAACTAGTTTTAATACTATTATCCAGCTCACAAGCCTCTTTAATAGTCACTGTGCGTTTTCCTGGACTATATTTCATTATTGTCTGAATTAATTCGAGCGAATGTAATTCAGCCGCTGATAACGTTAAGAAAAATGTTGGTTTTCCTAATTGGCGGATTATCGCAAGTAATTCTTTTTTCTTTTGTTTCCAAAATGCTGGTGAAGAACGAATATATCTGAACATTCGATATCCATCATCGAATTTGACTATGTCTCTAATGATATCTGGATTTAATACATCCTCTGCCTTTAGTTTTTCATTAATATTTTTCTTTCCTTTTCTCAAACATATGTTGATGCTTGATAAACATGCCTTTTCTGATTTTTTTTGCACTAAACAAAACCCGCGATGGAATGCATGATCGGCGATCATAGCGTCTTACTTCTGATTTAATGCGAGCTGCATAAGATACATCTTTAGGTACGCTCATTTCATGTCCTGCAAATATTTTGGGAAAGCATAATTCATCCAAATCGTCTATATTATGCCATGGAATTGGACGTTTGTTTTGTCCTGGGGCAATAATATTGACAATTGGTGAATGGTTTTCTGTGATATCCTTATTATGATCAACTAAGAGAACTTCGTCATTATTTATTTGCTGAATATTCATAAGGTTGGTGGATTGTTTCAAATTTTCTGGATTTATGAAGCTATGAGACTGAGATAAGTTTCCTGGTAGTGAATTGAAAATCTCTTGATCAATGTTTTTCAGAAATTTATCCTTCTTCTTTTGCAGTTAGTTTTTCACTATAATCATTTTCTTCATTCATTAAATCTTTCGCATCGACAATAAAATCCACTTTGTCTTCAAGATCCAGATTCACGTAACGATCAAAATACTTTTCGTCAATCTTTACATCATATTTTTTGTACAGCGGTGTATTAATAAGATACTTAAGAGCTTGAGGCGTGTGTCCCATGATCGTCTCCACGCACTGTAGTTGGAATGCAACATTGTAGTTGCACGCGAAATATATCACCGTTTGATATGCCCACGTAAGCATTTCTACGATTATGCTTATCTCTAATTACTCGCCAGACGTGGACGATCATGGGGCAACATATCAGCATTTACGGGGATATAAGAACGGCCCGCGACTGAGCTCGGTCTTCCTTTTTTTACTCGTGTCATTCGCGGAAGGCTGCCGCGTAAATCAATTTGCTTTTTAAATAAATTCCTTTTTAATTACCCTCCGGCTTTTTACAAGGCCAAAGTGGCGATCCTGCCAGGAGAATAGCCGGGTAATTACGGAACTTCCTCGTTATCATGGGTGGTTCCGCAAGTAAGCCACCCGTTGTCGGAGATATCACCAATACGATGGTGGTCAACTCATCGCTTTCGGTTCAAAGTGAACGGGTAGAATTTTTGCTTCCCGCGGTACTAATCTTGCATGTTGTGGCCCTCGCCTATCGGTTATATCTGGATCACGTACGAGGTGTCAAGCGACGCGCAACCACGCAAGTGCAGGTCTAAGTAACCGGTATACCCCAAGTGACGATTACGCGCCCTGCACAGTACAATTTCCCTGAAGTGACATAAGCAAGTGTGCTAATTTTTAGTGATTTTAGTGACTACGCCCATCAATTTAACCCTGGCCCCCTTATCTCTAGACGAACGACGCCGCAAACCTAGAACTATGACGACTTCCACTTCTGCCTCCGAAGGAAAAGCGACCGCGGTTGTCCAACAGGATACTAGTAAAGACCACGATGACCACGCGGTGCATAACGAGCTAAGTCGTGTCGCGGTGAGAATTCCTCCTTTTTGGAGCCACGACGTAGAGCTGTGGTTTTCACAGGTCGAGGCGATCTTCGTCAATAGTCGAATTTCGAGTGATTCCTCCAAATTCTCGTTTCTCGTGAGCGGCCTAGAGCCACGTGTAATGCAACAAGTGCGGGAGCTCGTAGTGAATCCGCCGATCGACGAAAAATACGAGTCGTTAAAACGGGCGATAATCACGACTTTTGGTGACTCCGCGCAGAAACGGATGAACAAACTTCTAACGGAAGTTGAAATCGGCGATCAAAAGCCGTCACAATTTTTAAATCGATTGCGTTCGTTTGCCGGTACTTCAGTTCCCGGCGAGATGTTGAAGCAAATCTGGTTAACACGGCTCAGTCCCAACTTGCGAACAATTCTTTCGGCCACCGATGTTGCTCTTTCGGAATTAGCTGGTATTGCTGACCGCGTACACGAAGTCACGTAGTTCTCCATGCCCTTAGGCATCAACGCCATGTCGCTGAAAACATCAGCACCCGACGCTGCAATAGTGGAATTAAGTGCCCGATTAAACGCGTTAAGCGATCGTTTCAATTTAATGGACTTTAGAATCCAATTTCCGAACCGACGTCGCCAAAGTCGTTCACGATCTCGCTCTCGTAACGAAACGCGTACACCTCGTAGTTATCCGAACAGCTCGCGCACTAGGCCAGCCCCCAACAATGCCAGCAATTCATCGACACCGGCCTACACCGTTTGTTGGTTTCACAAGCGCTACGGTGATTCCGCGAGAAACTGTAGGCCTCCCTGCAATTTCTCAAAAAACTACCGCCATCTACGCTAGGAGAGGCGACTAGCGCGCATATAGTATCACGCCTCCAAGTGTATGATCGTCAGACCCCTTATGCGTTCCTTGTCGACACTGGGGCTGACATTTCTGTTATTCCTCCGACTAAACAGGAAAAACGAAACAAAAACTCTGAAGTTAATCTTTTCGCCGCGAACGGCTCCGCGATACATACGTTTGGCAAACGTTGCCTTACACTAAACATTGGATTATGACGACCACTTACGTGGACTTTCATCGTGGCCGATGTTACCTCACCAATAATTGGTGCAGACCTACTTACTTACTTACGTATTACGGTCTCTTAGTTGACATGCGTGGTCGGCGACTCATTGACCCCCAAAATCAACCGTCTACCATAGTGCAAAGCGTAAGCAGTAACAATGCATCGAACCGCGTATCCTTGCCCTCCGATCAGGAAAACGCATACGGAACGCTTCGAGCGAAGTATAAAGACATTACGCTACCTACTCCTCATAGCAGAAAGAGTTGCACTACAACGCATCATATAGTAACCACAGGTCCACCGGTGCGTGCAAAGGCTCGTCGTTTGTCACCTGAGAAACTCGCCGCTGCCAAAGTGGAGCTCGACCTTCTCATGTCCCAAGGTACTTGCAGACCATCGAAAAGCGCTTGGAGTAGCCCATTACACATGGTACGTAAAGCAAACGGAGAGTGGCGTCCTTGCGGTGACTACCGCGCCCTGAATTCCGTCACAGTACCGGATCGCTACCCCATTGGCTTCCTTCAGGACTGCACAGCCGCATTGCATGGGATGAACGTATTCTCCGTCCTCGACCTACAGAAAGCCTTCCATCAAATTCCGGTAGAACCCAGCGACATTCCGAAAACAGCCATCATCACACCATTCGGGCTGTTCGAATTTGTATACATGACATTCGGTCTGTGCAACGCTGGACAAACCTTTCAAAGGTTTATTCACGAGGTTTTCAGGGGACTTGACTACGTTTTTGCGTACCTCGATGACATCTTAGTGTTTTCTCCTGACCAGCAATCGCATGAGAAACACTTAGCCGAAGTTTTCGAGCGATTAAGAATGTACGGACTTGTCATCAACACAGCTAAGTGCCAGTTCGGAAGATCAGTGGTTCGTTTTCTCGGACACTCGATTTCTTCAAGCGGACTGCAGCCCTTGCCCGAAAAAACAGAAGGAATCGCCGCCATTCCAAGTCCAAAATCGGTGAGTCAACTTAAATCTTTCTTAGGGATGGTCAATTTTTACAGGCGGTTCCTATCGCACGCGGCACAAAATCAAAAACTACTTCAACAGCTTATTCCTGGGAATAAGCGTAAATGCAACACCGAACTTCAGTGGATCCCTTCCGCATCAGCTGCATTCGACCAATGCAAGGCAGAACTGGCCAACGCTCCAACCTTAGCGCATCCCAGCTCAGACGCTTCCTGGTCACTCAGCGTAGACGCTTCAGACGACGGAATTGGCGCCGTTCTACAGCAACGCACCGAATCATGCATCGAGCCTTTAGGTTTCTTTCCGCGAAGGCTCACCAAAGCACAACAGAAGTACAGCACGTACGACCGGGAACTACTCGCGATGTACGAAGCCATTCGACATTTCAGATATATGCTCGAAGGCAGGGTTTTCACGATCTTCACAGACCACAAGCCACTCATCTATGCCCTTCGACAAAATCCTGAGAAAGCGTCACCGAGACAACAGCGTCATCTCGATTTCATCGCACAGTTTAGTGTAGACATTCAGCATATCCCCGACCAGGACAACTTAGTCGCAGACTGCTTATCACGAGTAAGTACCGTTACGAAAATAAGCCCTGATCTCCTAGCTGCAGAACAACGCGACGACAATGAGCTTCGAGAACTGCTTCTGGATCAAACACAACCGCTCGAATGGCGCAAACAACACATCTTGGGCTCCGATAAACCGATCTACTGCATCATATCAGCCGACAAAATCCGACCATACATCCCTAAAGGACTAAGGTCGCAAGTGATGGCAAATCTTCACAGTCTATCGCATCCTGGCGTACGGGCAACGAGAAAAATCGTGACGGATCGCTTTTTCTGGCCATCTATGAACCGCGATATCAACAATTACGTTCGAACGTGCCTTCCTTGTCAACGAAATAAAATCGGACGGCATACGAAGTCACCTCTTCAACGGTACCCGCTGCCCGAAGCAAGGTTTGCTGATTTAAATATTGACATCGTCGGACCGCTGCCTCAAAACGAAGGGTACAGGGATTGCCTCACCATTATCGATCGATTTACCCGCTGGCCAGAAGCCGTGCCTCTTGATCACCGCGAACTCGGTTGCCGAAGCACTACTAAGTACGTGGATCAGTAGATTCGGCGTGCCTACCAAAATTTCTACCGATCTTGGTCGAAAGTTCCAAAGCCAAGTGTTTGGCGAGCTTACAAGGTTATTGGGGTGTACTCATTTTCGAACGACACCCTATCATCCAGCGTCCAACGGCATCATCGAACGATGGCACCGCACAGTAAAAGCAGCTATCAAATGTCACACCAACAGCAATTGGGTAAAAGTTTTGCCTCTAGTACTCTTGGGTCTACGATCTGCGCTGAAGGAAGACATTTCATCCACTCCAGCGGAAATGGTTTATGGATGAAGCCTACGACTACCGGACAAATTTTTCACCAAAAGCAACGTCAGCGTCAACGACACGGAGTTCCTTCGTGACCTTCGAACTTATATGCAGCAACTTGCTCCGTCCGACACGACACATCATTCCTCTGGAAATGTATTCGTCAGCAACCATCTCACGACAAGTTCGCACGATTTCATACGCAACGACAAGGTAAAACCACCACTGTCATCACCTTACGACGGGCCGTATCCCGTACTCAAGCGGAAGTCCAAGTATTTCATCGTGGACATCAACGGCCGACACGCCAGCATTTCAATCGACAGGCTGAAGCCCGCATTTCTTGCAATCGATCCGACAACGACACATGCTTCAGGTTGAAACAGCGAAACAGGAAAATTTACACGCTCGGGACGCCAACTTAAGCCTACAGTTCGCTTCAACCTAAGGAACTTTTAGCAATTAAGATCAAACGTAAAAGACCCCGCTCAGTATTCGATTTTACATCATATCGCGGCTTTGCCACTGCAGGGGGAGTATTGTGGCGTGTGTCCCATGATCGTCTCCACGCACTGTAGTTGGAATGCAACATTGTAGTTGCACGCGAAATATATCACCGTTTGATATGCTCACGTAAGCATTTCTACGATTATGCTTATCTCTAATTACTCGCCAGACGTGGACGATCATGGGGCAACATATCAGCATTTACGGGGATATAAGAACGGCCCGCGACTGAGCTCGGTCTTCCTTTTTTTACTCGTGTCATTCGCGGAAGGCTGCCGCGTAAATCAATTTGCTTTGTCAATAAGTTTCTTTTTAATTACCCTTCGGCGTTTTACAAGGCCAAAAGCTTTACAAATCATTCCTGGCCTGACTGTTTCAAACATATAATAACTTTTGTGAAGTACATGTCTTTTTAATTTCACTTGAATTGTCTGCATATTATTAAATTTTCGTGGTAAAATTCGCAACATATCATTCACATCAATTTGAATGTTTACCACACTTCCTTTTAATCCTAATTGCGGATTCAATGCATACGGATTTAATGCTCGAATTTGCATGAAATTTAATACTGGGGCTACCATCCTTTCTACAAGATCAGTGAGCTCCGTAATAGTTTTTGGTACAGTAACGAATTCAAGCCCGTTACTTGTGGATAGTTTGTAAACTTTCCCATTATACGCGTATTTTTTGCACGTAAAGCAGATATAGTCCGATGGATAGTTAGTTATTAATTTTTGTTAAAAATTGTGAACCGTTTTTATTAATGATTTTTTTGCTTCTTTAACATTACAACGGAATGATTGAAAAACAGACCCTCACAACAACAACAAACAAATGAAGGTGTTTCTCTTCTAAATTAAATAAATTGATATTTCAAGTTCGAAAATGGATCGCATTCTTTTTTTTCATTACATCTGTGTATAGTTTATTACGAAAACGAATAAAATCATTTTCTCTATGTACCCTTAGTGTTTTTGCATTACTGATTAATTCACGATTTCGATATTCCCTAGTTTCCCTTTTCTTTCTAATGTATAGTTTACTTTTCAAATTTTCTTTACGTTTAAAGTCTCGAAATTTTCTGATATTTTTCATTCTTCCCAAATTATTTTTACTTTCGCGTATTCTATATGCTTTCTGCAACCGCATTAATTTATTTCGATTAATATTTTTAAAAATTCCTGCTTCAAGTATTCGCAATTTCTTCTTACTTTTTTCATCCGTATTATATTGTGAGTCCTTTCAAGATTTTTATACGATTCCGATTCACGTAGCGTTCGCATTCTTTTCTTATTTTTGATCGTTTCATTTTGTATATATTGCCATTTCTGGCGTAAAATTTGATTTCTTTTTATATTTCTCATCCGTTCAGTGACCATATACTTTTTACATTTTCTAAGCATTCTTATTCTATTGAAATTGCTTTTCTTTTCGTGCAACCGATAATTGATATTTGTCCTTAGTGTATTCGTTTTAGTTTTCGAATTTTCTCTTTCCTTATGGTCCTTATTTGTACGCAATGTTTTGAGTCGGTTTTGAGTTTCGAGATTTTCCGTTTCCCGATAATTTTCATCCTTACGCAATGTGCTGATTCGATTTTGCGTTTTAAAGTTTTCTGTTTTCCTATATTTTTCATTTTTACGCAATGTACTGATTCGATTTTATGTTTTAATGTTTTCAATTCGTTTTTTAGTTTTGAGGTTTTCTATTTTCTTGTATTTTTCCTCTTTACGCAATATTTCGACACGTTTTTGCGTTTGATGTTTTTCTTTCTTTTAATATTGGGCATTTTTGCGCAAAACTTCCATCCGTTTTTGTGTTTCAAAATTTTCTCTCACTTTATATTCTTTATTTTTCCTTAACTCTTTTCGGGACAGTGGTATACTTTTTATACCACATTTTCAATTTTTTTTCCTGGGTAATAGGGGCACTGGTATACTTTTAATGCCATGTTGTTCTATGCTATAGGCCCTTATCAGTGCAATGCATTTTGCTTTTTTTATTTGAATTCGACTTTCAGGTTTTTCAGAACCGTTATATCGGAGAGACGGTTACTTGTTGCGAGTGTTTATTTGATTCGTTTATTCAAGTGAGGATTGTATTCGCAATAGCGTACAAAGTGAAAGAATCTGTGTTCAATAGAGTGAAAATTTATTTACTATCATTATTTTCAGTAACAGGTGCAGTACAAGATTGGTATTAGCATTACAAGGACGCGGTATAAAATGTATACCAGTGCCCATTACAATGGAAATTCATGTGAAGAAATATATTCCAGGAAAAAGGCAAAATGAACCGAAGAAATTTCACTGATGACGCAATTCTTCAATTTGATGACGAAATACTTCAATATATGCCCAAAAAGCCAATAAAACGGGATTACAAAGTGTGGGTGCTTTGTGATAAGAGTGGCTATACTTATAATTTCAAATCATATACCGGCAAGAAAGATGAAGCAACTACAAAAAATTTGGGCGAAAAAGTTGTTTTGCATTTGTCTTTCATTATCGCCAACCGAAATCACAAGTTGTATTTAACATTTTTTTTTTCAATTTTCACGATTTGCTTGTGGAACTTAAAAAAAGAGGAATTTATGCTTGTGGAACAGTGCAAGTAATGAAGAAGCATTTACCAAATGATTTAGTACCCGACAAACACTTACGCAGAGGTGATTTCGACTGGAAAATGAGCAGTACAGGGCTATTATTTTTGAAATGGATGGACAAAAAACCGGTTTACGTCTTATCAAACTTCGATAATCCTCACGATGTTTCCGAGGTTCAAAGACGAGGATTTGACGGTAGCCTTCAGACAGTTAATTGTCCTGGTATCATTTATGACTATAACATGCACATGAACAATGTGGATAAATTTGATCAGATGAAAAAGTACTATGAACTGGACCGTAAAAATCGGTGGCCCCGAATTTTATATCACTTCCTTGATGTGACTCTGGTAAACGCCTACATAATTTCGAAGTTCGAAAGCTACGAAGGAACTCTAAAGGACTTCAAGTTAGAAATTATATCTTACTTGACCAGCATTTCTCTGCCAACACGAAAGAGAGGACAAAAACCATATCAACGCCAGTTGAGAAACGCAAATATAAGCCGTTCCGAGAAGTATCGTTCCGTAAAACTGGCCAGCATTTACCAGAAAGGGCATCATCACGTCGATGCGCTCTGTGCAGTGTATGGAATCATCAGCGTAGAACGAAGTGGAAGTGTTCCTTGTGCAATTTTTCACTCTGTATGAGTGGCAGTAAAACATGTTTTCAAAGGTACCACTCTCAGTAAAATGGGCAGTGGTATAAAAAATATACCACGTCTTTGCAGAGCATCCTTCAATGAAAAAAAATAAATGTTAGTGTTTTTATATTTAGCTTGAAGTTATATATATGAAAATAAACACAGTTTTTCAATAATCAAGCTGTTTATATTTTGCCCCGGAAAGGGTTAATTCATTCATTCGTTTATTTGCACTTTGACTTTTCATATTTTTGAAGTTTGTATACGAACGCAACTTGTGCATATACTCTCGTTTCTGATCGCGCCTGTTTTTCAATTTCTTAGTAACAACGAGTTTATTCATAATTTTATTTTTGTACGCTAATTTTGCTTTTTTATTAAAACCTTTCTGAGACAATGTTTTCGTTTTCATGATTATTATTGTTACTTTTATTCTTTTTTGGTTAAATTTTATGTGTATATCTTTATTGTTATTTAAATACTATTTACCTTTTTCAAACTTCCAAGCCAACAAACGCAGCAAAACAAACACAGCAACAACATTCACAAACTCACACAATTGAAGAAACAACGAGTATCTGACTCGAATTGGCTTTTTTATAAGATTTTCACGCACACATTTATGGGGGGCGAAAATTTGGGGAAAATATCTATCACTTAAATAATTATTTAATCAAAAGCATACGGGTACACTCGCATACACAATAGACAGTTATTAAAATACGATTAGTTAGTTTCACTCATACACCGTCCTATGAAAAAATTATCTAATTTTTTGCTCTACAGAAATCACACAACGTAAATCGAGGTATATACGTGACTTTCTCACGGGAAGAAAGTTTCGTAACTAATTTGGTTATTTAAACCTTGCGTCCAGAAAACATGTCTGCAGATGCAGACAGTGAATCATCCTTCAGCAGACAATTCCCAAAATAGAACATCTTTCTTTACGGATAAAATGTTTTCCGCGGCACAACCTAAGGCTGTCCGGTAAGGACTTTCTATGGCCTACGAATTTAAGGGCTGGACCGTGCCAGCCCACATGAACAGGTCATGAGAAGAGTATGACCCAAATGGCACGAGATACATTCTGGTTAACACCAAATAAGGCAAACGAAAATTTTAGTTGAAAACGAAACTGCAAGAGCAGTAAAAATAATAATAATAATTGGAAAAAAACTTAGACTCTTGATCGATGACAATAATGTGCTTCCATCTCTGGAATCGTTTAATATAATTATAAATAATCTGATCAACAATCTATAAGAAATTAATATGTTCATTTCGAACAGTTTTGTTTGCAAATGAAAAGCTTTATTTTTTTACAATGGACGTTATCCACATGATGTAAATTTTTTAAAATTGAAGTGCGATATCCCTTAAGCGTTATATTAAAAATTATTGCAATAAATGCGAATGTGGAAATTGGCAATCATTGGAAAACAATCGTTGACATGAATAGAATGATTAGTTGTGTTATAGAAAAGATTACGGCAAACTATTTTTTAACCTACGAGGGTTTTTTTGGTAAATTTAGACATACATTGAACATTGCAACTTGATGCGGCGTGTCAATTCAAACAAGTTTGAAAAATTGGAGGTTAAAAAATAATATTTGTTTATTACTGTCTAGCCAGCGAAATCTGCGGCTGTGACGCAAATAAGCTCTTTAAAAAACCTTGTTTATATTTATGTAAATATTACTGGGAAGTTGACCGTGTGGACCTAGAGGGTCGCACTACGTGGCTTGTTTGACAACCAATCCATCTTCGACAAAATAACTTGCATATCTCTCTCGTAGTTCAGTAGAACTTTGTTACTTAAAGAACTTGGTAATGGTTGCAATCCATGAGATTCTAGCCCTCCAATTGCCAGGAATGATAGGTTTTCGGTAAACACGTCGGCCTTCAACTGAAATCTTTGCCCTTATTATTGCCATTAGAAGCACAAGAGCACATCCAACTTTCTTTGAATAAAATTCAACGACAACACCTTCAAAACGCATCTGAACAAAACAGATAATCAACAGTTACCGGAGCAGACACAACACTTATAATTGAAATAATTTCTTTAATAAATAAATGTTTCTTAATATGTGATTTCTTCAATCTTACCTTGATGAATTCCTCTAATATTTTATATATTGCTTCACAGATTTCTGGTATGAATTGGGAAATAGTTGATTTTCCGAGTCGAAATAAATGTGTGAGTGTCCTTAAACTGCATCCAGTAGCAAGAAAGTAGTGAACTGCCTGCATTTTGTAATTGCTGGAATTGCCCTTCTTAAATGGGTATCTTTCCGCTGAATTTTCACCTACATTTTTAGTAACAGAAAATTTACACAGCTTTCGGACATTCTCAAACTATCGAAGTATTCTTTGAGACCTTCTACGGCTAATTCCTTCAGGAGACAATTCGTAGCTCCTAGTTCATCTGTTCTAGTAATTCATTTTCGTACCCATTGCTTTTTTTCTTTATCATACAAATTTCTTCATCCACCTCTTCTAAAACAGCCATCACAATAAGCTTTATCACCTTATTCAGTTTATTGCGTTGCAGCCTATTCATCTTGCAAAATATCACTCACTTGTGTACTACACTCGACCGTTGTGCGAACGATTTTTGGGCAGAGCGAGTATTTTAGCTACTAAACTACTCGCTACTCGACTAAATTACTAGCCTAGTGATTCTTTACCACGGGCAGTTGAATTCCATAGATAAGTTTACTTTAAACAATTTACTAATATAAAAAACACCAGTCAAACCGGCCAAAACACTTAACAAGTATACTTGCTTACTTTCTCTTTAAAATCCTGGCAAGTCTTTATACTTCTTAATTCAGCACTTCCACTCCACGAACCTTATTCTTTGAACTACGTACTGATAATACCGATCCTAGTTGCAAGGATCACCTGTCAAGATAAGGCAAGCCCTGTATGTATCGCATAAATTAAAGGACATTTGCAAAATTTTGAGAGAAGGATATGTCTGGGTCTTACCCGTGATACATATGAATTGTAAATTATATTTATATTATTTGGGTCAAATTATAGCGTCTAAATAACTCGAGCTATAGATTTTCTTTTATATTTCAATGGTAGATAATGACGATTTTCTTTGCCTAAGAGAGGATTTTGGGATAACGAGTTTCAAGTTATTGAGGTTCTACTGTATCTCCAAAACAAGTATTTCTATAAAAGAAGGTTCTGGATCATTTTTGTAGGAAATTTTCTTGGCTAACATTTTTTATATAAAAGTGACCGTTAAACAGATATTCACGAAGAATTTTTTTGCTTCCTTCGATCCCACTTAAATTTTTTTAGCGGCTCATGGTTCGATGAAGTGTACACTAAAATCTAGCTTTTCGGAATTTTTTTCGAAGCTTAACTTTTCTAGATTCACGCCGAAAACGTACAAATCGTAATGTCAACAAGTTATTTTTTACTTATAAACAGGAGTTACAGCAATAATCTTCAACAAAATAATTAATTGATACCTGATATGTCCTTGAAATTTTTACATTTTGAATACGATGAAGAAATTGATTTTACGAATTCTTAAAGTTTTGGTTTGAAATTTGTTAAATTTAAAAGCATAAGCGATGTTTTTTGAAGGCTGTTCAATTTATTCGCCAACAATGTTTCATAAAACCACGAATTTAACTATATCAGTAGCTTGCTTTGGTTGATAAGGTTGATAATATCGCTAATTCCTGGGATTTGAGTTACAGGTATTTATCTTGTGTTCAACTTACTTTCTCTGGAATATTGACATTGACATACATATTTATGCTTCTTAAAATAATTTCCTTGGAGTTTGAAATATTGATACGATTATTAACAGTACATTATTAAATTTACTGATACATTTTTAATGATGGATTTTATGTTATCTTATGTATGTATTATGTATGTACTTTAAAATAAATTTGATGAAATTTATCAGTTGTCCAATTTATTATATTTTTTATCTTCGATTAGTATTATGGTTATTAGCAGTTGCGAATATTACGTCCATGATGTAGCTTCTCCTGAGTTATGCTTTCGCTTTTCGTCAACAGTGACTTCTTGGAAATATAGTTATAGATTTGTAGGGTGAAGTTCTCCCAACTATGTTGGTAGTTCCCCTCTACATATCCTTAAAATCTGCTGGCCAATTTTGGAAGTGGTTGAATGTTTTAAAGATTTCATAAGATTGGATCATTATTTAGTAGTAAGTTATCGTCCCCGTTTATTATTGTAGGAGGTTGTTGCTGCTTGTTTGTAGACATGGGTAAAACAGTGCTGTATCTTGATTCAGTACTTGGTAGCATTTGTGCTGGCTGCTTTTGAAAACTTGATTGACACACGACACAATAAAAATCAAAACTTCAATCCCAAAGTGTGTGATACTTCACCGAGTGGTGATATAGCATATACGGGAAGTAACAAACAAGGCACTATGTCAGTGCTATATTCTTTGGTACATCCAGTTTAGGTGTTTTTATTTGTGCGATTTTGATCGATCGGTAAAATTTCCTACTGTTGCTTTCTTATAAGGACACTTCGAAAGTTTTATGAGATGTAATCTCAGTCCCATGAAATCACGAAACAAAAAACATCGGTCATCGATGTGTTGAACATATCCTGTTTTATAGCGCGACATTTTCCTGTGTGCCATTGATTGCATTTAAGTTCTGCAGCTAACAGTGTTATAATATGGATTTTTGAATCAGTGTGCTGAGACACTAAACATGGTGCACTTGTTTGTTTCATTTAAAAAATAAACAGTCATTGTTTGTGGTTTTTGTTGGAAATATTGTTAAAGGTTTGTAGGGTAAAGTTCTTCCAACTATGTTGGTAGTTCGCCTCTACACATCCTTACAATTTGTTGATCAATATTGAAAGTGAATGCACTTTTCGGAATATATCATTATATTGAATCTTTACTTAGTAGTTTTAAGTCAATTATTCCTTCTTCGTTTAGTAAATAGTTCATTATTTAGTAGGAAGTTGTGCACGTGTTTGGATCCATTTTTGAGAATTTTTGACAGTCATTTATTATAATACGGTGTTTTTCAGCTTAATGGCAGTCCATATTTATGCGTTTCACATGATTTTGGCGATAAGCTTCACATTACTGACTGTATTCCAAAGAAATCCATTAAAAGTTTCATTTCGTGAGAGACTGATAAAAGGTTTTATTCGCTGGTAGACTTTAATTTGTTCGATCAGTTCTCGTGATTACGGCGGCAGTTGCTTTAGATGTTAGTATTTTTGGAAAGATGCAGCCATGACCGACTTGTTGTTAACGAGAAGGATTTTGTTATATGATTTATGATATATGAAGATACAGTTCCGACGAATTACGCAACAAGCATCCTTTCCAATTCAGCTGAATTCGTTTTGAGAGTTGACTTTTGACTTCATTCCTCTTTATTTCTAAATAGTAAGAATCATGCATATTCTTTATTTTATCGAAAGTCATTATTCGCACTTTATAGCACAGCAGAGATAGTAAAATGATGCATTTGGTCATGCTCGCAATTGAAAGTTGCCATTTCACTGTACTGAAACGTCACTTATGTTACTCGCAGATTTGAAAATTTGATTTTTTGAAGTTTAAAACAGTAGTGTTGGAATGTTTTCGCGGAGTTCTGTTTTAGATCTTCTTACATTGATTGGACACAAGTTATTTTTCATAGAATAGTTATTTAAGAACTTCAATGAAATTTTATAGCCAAAGAATGTATCCTTTTATCCAAAAAAGTCGTAACTGTTCACCATTGTTAATTTATCCGTTTCAACAATTTTCCGCTTATTTTCTATTATTTTCTTTTCCTTACATTTTAACATGAAACTTTCATATATTTATATCGTCTGTCTCCTTGCTTTCACAATTTAGAAGTATCTTTGTCATCAAAGTTACACATTTTTGCAACACTTACTACATGAAGCTATTTTTAGATAAATGAATTATTAAAACAAACAAGACATTGTCACGAATTTATCGATAATTTCAAAAAATACATACATGTTCGTAATTTTTGAATTTTGTTTTCTTCACATTTTTTTTATTTGGAAAATTGATTTACAAAGACTAAATAAGTAAGAAAAATGATTTTTTGTTGGTTAAGACATTGAGGTTCAGTTTTTTATTAATTTCTGTTTAGCAATACATAGTTATATATTTTTGTGAGGTGTAACTATACAACAAAGCATTGTATTTATTTAAATTATTTATACTATAAAATAACAGACCACACATTATCCCAATAATATAAATCTAAAATTAGCTTGATTTAGACATAATATTTTTTTGTAATCTTACATGATTAAAGAAAGAGCGAAAAATCTAATGAAAATAATGTTAAAAATGATATTTACGCTATCTTACTATTGACGTCTATATTCCAGAGTATTGTTTGTAAGACCACAAGTTGTATTAAGCACGAAAAGAGCTTCTAATTCAGCAGTAGTCAACTCATGTACAATAGAATCTCGATTATCCGAGCCTCGGTCATTTGGGTTTCCGTATTAAGCGAGGTGAAGTTTCATGCATAAAATTATTTTAACGTCTTTTAAAATATTTGTTTTTATGAGAGTAGTTTACAATTCCAAATTTCTTTCATTTGATTACGTTATGAAACTTTCTTTAATTTTATAAAAACGAATTATTTAAAATAGACGTTGACATAAACAAATAGAGACAAACATGACGCGGGAAATTGCACCTCAATAGTTTTCTCACGGCTTACCGTATTATTCAAGTTTTTCGCTATCCGAAGTCTGGTTGGTCTTAATTACTTCGGATAATCAAGATTCTAATGTATCTAGCAAATTCACTTTCCAAATAATCACTGCTTTTTCCAAACTAAAGATATTTTGAATTCATAATTTATCCATTTCTTCCGATACCGTATGCAATAATTTACGATACTAAATAATGTTTTGTGAAAAAGTGCAAACATAAGTCTAACGACGCCTGTTGGTGTCAATGTTGCCTTTCAACCACATCAGGTATGATATGTGCATTTCATTAAAATATCGAAAAAATCGTGGGCTCGTATAGTGAAACTTTGCTACTAAATCAATAAAAAAATACGAAATGACGTATATCTCTTTGACGTGGAACAATAATAACCCGAATTAAAAACGTTTACTCACAACAATGGATAATAACAAAATTCGGAAAACTTATTTGATACTACGAAGTTCAAAGGATAAAATTATGACATGCACCATTTTATTATGGCATGCACCATTTTATAGCCTTAGAGCACGTCTAATGCACAACTCCTTCATTGAAATCCGTAGAGTATGATTTTAGTATGGGTATTTAGTTAGCATGGAATTAGGAACTATTACATTAGGCGTGTGTTGATTGTTTGAAGTCAATCGATACTGCGTTGAAGTTGTTACATTATACAATCATATTCAAATGCGTTACATTAAGTTTTCTATATTTTTTCCATTGTTTAACCTATTTAGAAACCATTGCACATATCATTCGACTAACTGATTTAAATTATCAGTCATTAGGCCCCGTGATGCGACCCTTGAATAGCTTTCCACGTAATGGGAAAGTGCTGCCAAGAATAACTGTTGTGTTTCCTTAAACGGAATATTCATTAGTTTATTTTTGTATATACGTTTTTCAAGCACCAGTTTTGCCTTTCTTCAGTACATTTGTCATTCGACCACATTTAATTTTGTTGAAGCCAAAAATTCTTCAGAAGCCATGCAGTTAAGAACCAAATAGGGTTACGCACGTTTTCTGCGTCGTTAATTGGGACCCAAAAAAGACGACGCAAATCGAAATCAATTTTCCTATACATAAATATTTTGTTATTTAGTACTAAAATAAAACATTTCCTTGCATCAAAATCATTGCAGAGTTGGATTCTGCAATAGAATAAGATAGACTAGGCACTAGGTTAAGTTAAATAAGATAGGCTTAAGTAGTAATACGCATATTAGATTGTAAGTATTTATTCTTATTTATTTAAATAAAAAAAATCAAGTATGCGCCGGATGCAACCGCTCCGTTAAAAACTATGAATACCCAAAAGAGCGATAAAATTTACAAGATAAAATTAGGATGTAAATATAGTATGTCATATAAGAATGTCTATGTAAAGGTTGGCCAAATACATCATAGCCACCTAAACTCAATAATTTTAATGACCTGTAAAATAATATTCATAGAGAAGTAAAATGTAAGGCAAACAATTACTTAAATAAACGCTTATACTACTACTACTATTACTACTACTACTACTAGATCAAGTTAGTTATTATTCAGATCACAAGTCAATCAGTTGTCATTCATTAGACAGTCGTCAATAGTTATTATTAATCAGTCAAGTCAATTGTCATTAGTTCAAGTTAAACAACCAAGCCAACAACGACGTACTCGACACACAACCCTGCTTAAAGAATATCGGCATCACACGGCCTATGGTCATAATGAACCGATAAATAGATGTTGCAGAATATTCAACACAATTAGTAACCACTATTCTCCGGGTATCCCTAAATCGTCCTTTAAACGTAACCTGACAAAGGCCCTATTGTCATCATAACCACGCACTCCCCAACTAAGCCTGATTAAGTTTTAATTAGACTAAGTTACTTTACTTTAACTTATTAATTATTTATGTATTTTGTATTGTTTACTTGATGCCTTGTTTGGTGTAAATAAAATAAATAAATACAGTGTTTCATTTAACAACCAAATGTGGTAAATATATTTTTTGGTGATTTAATATTACAATAAATACAACTCGCGTGTTCCAGAAATATGGAAATGACTGAGGAAATAATTGGCGAAGAAAAACACGGAGAAATTGAAGCGATTGAACAAGAAGTAGAAAAAATAGATATGAATAGTTTGCGCTGGAGAAGTACAAAGTTGATGCAATGTGATGTCAATTGGAAAAGCGAAATGCATGGAAATATGGTGAAACAACCGATTGAATATTTTAACCAGTTCTTTACGGATGAAGCTTGGCAGAAGATATGTCTTGAAACAAACTTGAATGCGGCGCAAACTCATGGAACAGAGTTGAAATGTGAAGTTTTTGAAATTAAAAAATATGTTGGAATATTATTATATCTCGCTATAATAAGAATTCCAACATACATAATGACATGGGCGCAAAATTTCAAGTTGTCGGATGTTGCAAATTCTATGCCAAAAAGTAGATTTGATAAAATCAAGCGATATTTACACATAAATAATAACGCTGATCAGCCTCAAAAGGGTCAACCTGGCTACGATAAGTTATACAAAGTTCGCCCATTGCTAGATGTTATTAAAAAAATGCAATGAAATTCCCCAAGAAGAACACCAGGGCATCGATGAACAAATGATTGCATTCAAAGGTAATAAACGTTTACATAAAAATAGATATCTTTCAATTGCTTAAATGTATTTTTATATTTAAGTAAACACAGTTTGAAGCAATATCCCCCGAATAAGCCAAATAAATAGGGCTTCAAAATGTTCACTGGAGCTGGTGTATCTGGCATTATTTATGATTTCACCCTCTACATTGGTGAAGGAACGTGTGAATCTTTTGGTTTGAGAATATCTTCGGACATTGTCTTACATTTGGCATCTAGAATTCCTATGAATCAAAATTATAAATTATTTTTTGATAATCGGTTTACGTCAATAAGCTTGTTGATTACTCCAAGACAAAGGGGCATCCATTGGTACAATCCGAGGTAATCGTTTGAAACATTGTACTCTAAAAAGTGAGCAGGATCTTCGAAAAAAGGCCGAGGATTATGCGATTTCAAATATGAGTCATCGCACAACTTGATTGTTTGTCGTTGGTATGACAATAAGAGTGTGCAAAAATCCAATGAGTGAGTGCAAGAGATGGTGCCGAAAAGAGAAGAAATTTATTACAATACCTCGACCAGGTATAGTTGAATGCTATAACAAGCATATGGGAGGCGTTGACCTTGCAAACATGCTGCTAGAATTGTATAAAGTCAACCATCGTTCGAAAAAATGGTATATGAGCATTGTATATTGGTGCATAAATTCTGCTGTAGTATCGCAGAGACCTTATACATAATAACCGCAGTGTGAAGTATATGCCGTTGATAAAATTTCAATTAAATATTGCCAATGAGCTGATAAATGCAAACCAAACATTAACGGTCGCAAAAAAAGAGGTCGCCCATCCAAATCAACGCCTTCTGGATCCACTTCCGGCAGAAGAGGGTATGTAGCAGAGCCTGCAAAATCTATCCGTTTAGACAATTTAAGTCACTGGGTTTAATGGGGATCAAAAGGTCGATGCAGGCTATGCCATACTGGGTTTCCTTGGTGTAAATGCAGCACATGCAATGTTTATTTGGGCTGCAATCCATTAAAAAATTGTTTTGTTTCGTATCATACTTGATTTTTAAAAAAAACACTGTCATACTAGGCATGTATTATTATAAAAAGAACACTCAAAAACAAAAAAAAAATATAATGAACATAGTATTAAATCTCAAAAATATTTTATTAGATTGACCATAGTTGCCCAATGTTGACTATGGGCAACATTCAATAACTAACAAACCGAGAAACCTATGAGTCTGAAAATTACGTCAGTTCATATTTAGGTCAATAATAAACACGAATATGTTTCCAAATTTTTTTTACTGCCACCCAATTTATTTCGGGCATGAAAGGGTTAAGACATAATATAATAAATGCTTTACATGGATATTGAAATATTGCATTAAAATTCTTCTAAACGAATTTAAAGAGAACAGGTTAATATGTAAGTCTTCCACGATTGATTTTATAAAAAATGTTTTTTATTTTATTATTAAGATACTTTATTCACGTCTTAATGTTGCACCCGCGATAATGGAATGACCCATAACCTACTTACGTTATATTTATTTCTATACAGTCAACCCTCCTATAACGCGGTGAGTGCGTACCGCGTTATATGGAAACCGCGCTATAAGAAACTCGGATTTAACCGTACAAACCAGGCTAATTCGTAGCGCGTTCTATGGAAACCGTCTACCGCCTTGTATGGAAGAGTACCGCGCTATAGGAGGGCTGTCGCAATTTCAGCTCCGCGTTATATGGAAACCGCGTTCTGAGAGTACCGCGTAAAAGGAGGGTTGACTGTATTTGACTTTCATAATTAATAGAACAACGCTTTCCTCTATCTTTATTACATCGAGACTTTGTCACAACACATACCCCTATTGATGTTGCCAAAGTATCACAATTGAGATTCAATTCTTCTTGTTTGCATCAACATGCACCATTCGTCGGGCACATGTTTATCTTTTCGCGACCCGCTGCGAGCATTTTTGTTTATTCTAATGTGTCGCGATCCCTTGTCCAAATTTGAATATGAAGATCACACAGAACAATGTATCGAAATAATACCACATGTGGAAAAGATTCAATCATTGTATCGTATTTCAATGTGTATTTGAGTAATTCAGAATACGCATTTTTTTGTAAATAAGAAATAGTATAAGTAGAATTGTAACATGTAAAATCTTGGCCATTTTTAAGACGTTAGTTCAAAGTGGGCGTTCGAGGCAACGCGATAAATAAATCGATATTTTTTTGATAGCCAATCGTCTTCCTCGTCCTAATTGGAATTGGCTCGTTTCGTAAAGTATGTGGAAGAGACAACGTAAAACTAACGATTTGTAGCTCTTGACTGTTGTATTTTTGGTTCTGAACGCGATGGGGAACCTCTGCCTCGCGCGTATAAAATAAATATTTTGTTAAATCACATTCAACTGACGCCCAACATGGGGCTGTACTCGTGCGCGTGAATTAAAGTAAAGTTTAGCGAATCGAGCAAATCGAAAAAAAATCGAACGAAGTGTATAGAATTAACTATTCCGAAAAAATTCTAGGACAACACCCAGTCCCGTTGTTGTTTGGCGAGGGAACGTTGTAATCTCGGAAGATTTATCGCGAAGAAAAAAAGTCGAATTTTTTACAGCTTTGATCCAAAAGAAGATATAAAATGTCAAATCCCAGCAACATTTTTCGTCCTTCGCGTCTGTCTGCTTCTCAGGCAAATAACAATGGTGAAGACAACCATAATGCCTCACTCGCCGAAGCGGGAAATGCGGCCTTTCTTCGAAACGAACTTACAGATATTATCAACCAAATAGTAGCACAATCCCTTCAAGCGCAGAGAGGACAAATAATCAATAACTTAATGAATCACGCGTCTGATATTATTAACGAACGAACGTAAGCATAAACTCCGGCCATGATGGGAATCTATAGAATTCCTGACGTAGTAAAAAGTTTTAGAGACTTCTCAGGCAACCCAGGCGAATTTGGCTCGTGGAAAAATGTAGAGAGTGTAGAAATCTACGAGCACCTTAAAGGGACGCCTAAGTATTACGAAATTTTGTCCGTTTTCAGAAACAAAGTCATCGGGCAAGCCGAGGTCGCTTTGGAAACGTACAATACCCCTCAATTGGGAACAATTTCAAAATGACTCACAATGCATTATGCCAATAAAAGGGATCTGGGCACTCTCGAGTACCAGATAACGACCCTTGTTGAAGGTAATGGCAGCATTCACGAGTTCAAAGCCGTGCACCATCACTTATCTCTTATACTCAATAAGCTATCATCAATCGGTATGGGTCAAGAATCATTAAATAACATGGCCCAATGCTATCGGGACAAGGCACTCGATACCTTTATTAGAGGGTTATCTGGCGATCTACCAAAACATTTGAGCATATGTCAACCAGTCGACTTTCCCCAAGCCCTCTATTTGTGTCGCAAACTGGAAAACAGGAATTATCGCGCACAAGACGCCAATAATTCTCAAAATGGCGCGAGTTACACCTACCCTAGATACACCTATAAACATTACACCTACCCAAATATACCCTTACGTAGAGAAATATCCACCAAGTTCATATAAATCCTATTAACAACATTGTATCATAATGTTTACATTCAAGCCCGAATTAATTATCTTCAGACTCAAAAATCCAATCGGAATGTTTATATTAAACCCACGAAATTCAATCTCCAATGTTTATCTAAAACATCCGATTCAATTCAATTTGTTTACAAATACTGCACGATCAGCAGAAAACTAATTTGATCTTTGTCCAGCGAGGATTGCTTGGTCAGCAATCTCGTGGGAAACCCTAGATAAGAATTTAAGATAAAAGACCGATCACAGCATCGAGGAAGCATTCAATTAAGTTCAGTATTCAAGTTCGGTTTGTCTTTTCGACGCACAGTCGCATTACAGTTCAAGTTAGAGTATAAGAAGTAAAGTGTGTGAATAATGGCATTAAATAAAAAGTTTCTTTAAATTGAAAAGAAAAGTGTTTTAGTCTAAATTGATTCCGCGAATAGGAATCAATAAAAATTCGTTTTGAATTCAGGATAAACTGAAATCATAACTGGCGCGAGTTACAATAAATAAACAACCAAACAACTTACGTTTCTTCTAAACATCCGTTTGCTAAAGTAAACATCATTCGTTAACATAAACTATTAGAAATCATAATTTCATTATGATTCTTAGTTTTTACTAATAGATTACACAGCTGAATCCATGATGATTCATAACTTCTACTGAATGTTTATACAGCTGCATCCTCACATTGTTTATGCTGGCATAGCTTGCGTTTCCAATTTCAATAAATGCTGATCAGCTTATCTTTTATTTCCCAGAGACAAATTTGCAACTCAGCAATTTTGGGTTCTTTGTCTTCAACTATATAAATACGTATTAATAATCTAGATCAAGTTAGTTATTATTCAGATCACAAGTCAATCAGTTGTCATTCATCAGACAGTCGTCAATAGTTATTATTAATCAGTCAAGTCAATTGTAATTAGTGTTCATATAAAAATATTTAATACAGTGTTTCATTTAAAAACCAAATGTGGTGAATATATTTTTTGTAATTAAATATTACAAGAAATATAACTGAAACAGCCGCTATTCTTAGGTAGGAGAAACCCCTTTGAATATAACGAACCAAAAATCGAATTGAATTGGAAAACAATTCATTCAAACTCGATTTCTAAAAACCAAGTGCTTGGTGAAAAATTAATAACTGAATCATTTGAGGAAAATTCATATGATCTGAAAAAGAACTGGTGCAAGTGTCAAGAATTCAACAGAGTAAATTAAAGAAAATTTAATTGAAAACTGAATTCAAATAAGATCACGAAACCATAATAACCAAAAAACGAACAATCATAAAAATAATACCAATCATTTAAATAAGTACTATCAAAAAATTTAAAACAAAAAGTATACTCACAAATTGTATCCTGTATAAAACACAGTACTTAATATTCAAAAATATTCTAAAACGGCAAACGAGAACCAATATCCACCAAATCCCCTGGAACTGCCCTTTGAGGAGCTTATCAGGGAAGCTCGACGTCTTCCAATATACAACGAAACCAATTGCGAATATGATTACAACACATGGATAGAGGAAGCAGACACTCATTTTACCCTCACCCAAGGAAACCAACAAACGTATATATGCAGATTAATTCTACACAAACTCCAAGGTCCTGCGAGAGCAGCCGTTCAAAAACTCACCAATCCCAATTGGGCTACGGTTAAATATAGTTTAATATAAAAAACAAGTGTGGTAAATATATTTTTTGTAATTCAATATTATTATTCGCGCAAAAACTACAAATGACTGCAGCACCGCTTCCACCGAGAAATATTTTTTCAAATCAAGGACGCCTACCTTCACATCCCAACCCAAGACGTGACTCCTATCCTAAACTCGTCAATAATCCAACCTACCACAGTATCCATGGTTTAACCAACAAAGGCTACAGCATCAATACCCAAATCAGTTACCGTTGCCACCTAAGCCACGAAGAGTAGAACCTATGGATATCGACCAATCCATAAAGATTCATGCAGTTAACTACCAAAACAAGCCTCTTCCAAGACCGATCTATGCTCCGAAACAACATCAACCTCTTCACATTCATACGGCCATAAACAGCAACGTACTGTTACGTACCATAAAGTAAATTCAAATTGTCTTCGCGCCTTTTCTGCCCGAAATAACTGAAGCATATAACTACCTACCTGGTAATGATTATTTGACAGCGTAAAGCTCGCCAAGTTCCGACAAAGCTATTCACACGCGTCATCTCGCTCCAACCCGCTGATCGTGCTCAAGCTTTCGCGAATACGAGTGATCTATCACGCCACGCTACGCGAAAAAATAGCTTTCGACGTTCGAGATGCTGGAAATGAAAAGTGAGTTTGAGGAGGTTGTGTCTCGACGGTCGACCTGGTCGGACCGAAAAGGTGTTGAGTCCGAATAAAAGAAGAAATTAATTCCGGTTAGTCAAGTTTCTGAGTAACGGACGAGCACGGGAAAAAGGTTATCACCGCAAGCAGCGAATTCAACCAAGTTTCTGGGTAACGGACGAGCACCGGAGAAGTTATCATCGCGAGCAGCAAATACATGGATTTGAAGGGGTAAGCCATTTGTCCGCGCAGGACCTCCCCAAGTCACTTGCGGTGCGAGGTGCCCGTGGAGGAGGAAGGGACACTTGAACGCCATATGGCAAATCCAAAATGCAAGTTTCTTCGTATAAGCGTACACGACTGTATGTTCGTGGTCAATAAAAGGTCTTCGTCCTGTTGTGCTCTACAGAATCTAGGAGTATCGTTCAAAACCAGCAAAACAAGTTTTTTTCAACGAAGCAAGTGTGTTCGTAGTTCTGCGTATATGTGGAGAGCAAGGCAAATAGTGTATCTATTTCTTCCTTTTTGTTGAATTGAAAATACCAATTCATGTGATCAAACATAAAAATAATAGAATAAAAAGTGTAATAATATGAAGTGAGTTTTTCATGGTTTCACCCCTCCTCAGCATGTGCGTGATTCGGTTAGTTCGGTATTTGATGTTTCCTCTTTCTATGTGAATTTTGATTAGCCCACGACCCGGTGAGCTAGCCGGTTTCGAAAAGTTTTATCTATGGTCGCCACTATGCGGCCACTGTTGGTGGGTGCTCCGCACGGGGGCCTCCTCTCGGCGGTCATCTTCTATGTTGCGTCCGAAGTGGCGGGGCACATGAAGGATGATTGGCTGAGAGGGAGGTGAGTGAATGCGGGGCCTTTCTAAATTCTAAATTCTAACCTCTAAATTCAAGTTTCATAATGTTGTCGAAATTCGGAAAAGTGTCGGGTAATTCGCGTAGTTTGTTTGAATCGGGATTGTGATTATCTCAATCACACCCAGTAATCGCTACCACGTTTGAAACCGTTGCAATCCCAATTTCGACCCACTTCTATATAAATAAATAAAATAAATTCACTTTTAACTTGTAGTCGTCGAATAATTTGTTCGAATCGTGAATCATCGCGTTTTACGTACTTCACATTTTGTTGTGACACACAATTTAAGTGTCTAATTAAATTTTGTATCTGATCGCGTATTGTCTGTTGGTGGGGAGACCCAAATACATTTATCTTTCTATAAAAAAAAAATATAATACCAATAATAATCACTTCATGTTATTCCGATTCGTTATGTGAATCGACCCAATAATACTAAGTCATACTTTTGTAAAAACTTTTGTAAAACACTTTTGTAAACACTTTTGCAAACACTTTTGTAAACACTTTCGTAAATACTTTTGTAACCACTTTTGTAAACACTTTTGTAAACACTTTTGTAAACACTTTTGTAATACACTTTTGTAAACACTTTTGTAAAAATTCATGTAAAACTATTGTAAACTATTGTAAACCACTCACACTCACACTCCTACAATCGGTTTCAGTAGTACGCGTTTAGTAGTTGAACGTATCGCCCATTGGCGTATAATTGATATATTTAGCGTAGTTTTGTGGCGTTTCGCTATAAGCGAGTAATTTGGACCGCCTTTTTGAGTTACCCAGAATATCGTTAAGTATAATATCGTATCGTGTACTATAGTATCGTATAATATCGTATCTTATAATATCGTTTCGTGTAATATCCTAACTTAAACTTTTTATATAATCCGTGCAAACATTTAGTCGCTCTATCACTTAACTCTATCCATAATAACTAACATCTTAATTTATATATCATTCTATCCTGCAACATGGATGTTCCGAAATCATTTTGGCCCAAAGTGGTGTCTTCTCCAGTTACGTCTCGGGAAATCAGACCATCCCTCGAATTAGGGTCCAATCCTTTCTCTATTAATCATCCGTTACAAGTGTCTGAAGTGGGAGGCAGTTCCCCACCTAATCAATCCGTGGTGATAAACATTCCGCCCGAACAATGTCAGGCGCCCACCCTTTTCAACAGTCCAAAACATCTTGTGACTGAAAAACCTATCCACACTGCGGATTTATATATGTTGAATAAAGGTGAACACTTTCGGTATATAAGTCCGACACAACCTGTAGGTGAGGTGAAAACTCCACCCCCTACGTATCCAGACGTTCCTTATACCCATAGTTTTTCTCCACCTGTGAGAGAAACCTTAAACACCTCTGTTCGTCATAATGTACCCATATTTAAATGGGGCATCACGTTTGATGGAACCAACTCTACTCTCAACGCCGAGACCTTTATATTCCAAGTCGAGACTCTCTCTCACACATATCAGGTTTCGTTTACAGAACTCATCGCGAGTTTCCATTTGCTAGTTCGTGGACCAGCAGCTGTCTGGTATTGGAAATATCTCCAACTACATCCCCAGTCCTTTGATTGGGACGGCTTTAAGGCCGCTTTTCTGAGTCGGTATGGCTCTCTTACCTCCGATGTGGATATCCGACGACGTATTGACGCGCGGATTCAAAAACCCTCTGAAACATTCATTGAGTTCTTTGATGCGGTTGAAGGACTGACTCTTCAGCTTCGGCATCCATTACCGGACACCGACCTACAAGTCATCTTGTATCGTAACATGTCCACCCGTCTCAGCGATCACCTAGCTGGTCGCACCTTTAACAACACTCGCGAACTAGTCCAATGTTGTATTTCCGTCGAGAGTGTATGGAACATCAACACTCCTGTAAAACGGACTTTTCCTTTCGTGCGACGTTCTGTGCACGAAATGCATCTTACGTCCGGGTCGCAAAACGCCGATCTTATCAACTCTCGTCGTTCTTCTGGTAATCCATTCAGACAGGCAGACGTATCTCCTACCGTTCGCTCTTCCGAAACTTTTTCTAACTCAGTTATCTGTTGGAACTGTAAGCGTAGTGGGCATTCCTTCGGAAATTGTCCAATTCCGGTAAATCGACTTTTCTGTTTTGGGTGTGGCCACGATGGTGTCCTGAAACGGAACTGTGTTAAATGCAATCCGTCGAAAAACGGGCAAAGCAGTGTGTCGTTCGCGGGGAATCGATCCACTCCAGTCATCGCCAACAGCATGCCTCTGAATCGGTCCGACCGAACAAAACCACGTATCCCAGTCAGACCCGAAGCAAATACGCGTCTGTAAATCTGGTACCTTCCTTCTCTAACATCTTTATGAGAGATGTTACCATCCAAACGGACCCCAAAAATCAATTTAAAACCTGTTATAGTACCTGTCGAGTTCATACTTAACGATTCTGTTTCCGTAACGTCACCTCATATACTGCATCCTCCTTTTAAATCTAAATGTCGCCTACTGTCCAATAGTCGCCTACGTCGGTGTAAACGTACGGCCTTATATTTCTATAAACTTCGTCAACTACGTAAGGCAGTAATACATTCCATATATTCCGATGATCCTTCAGCGGATTCCCGACCTTTTCGTGAAATAGCTAGCAGTGTGACGCCAGTACTACCGGTATCGGTAGCGTGTTGTTTCAAAAGGACGAGGATGGTAAAGAGCATCCTATTGCTTTTATGTCCAGTAAATTAAATTCGGCCCAACGTAACTATACTATCACGGAACTCGAATGCCTTGCGGCTGTTCAAAGTGTAAAAAAATTTCGTGCCTATATCGAGGAGTTTTCTTTTACTATCATTATCGATCATGCCAGCCTCAAATGGCTGATGCGACAAACTGATGTTTCCGGCAGACTGGCTCGTTGGAGTCTCAAACTACAAGGATTTGACTTTCAAATCCAACACTGCAAAGGATCCGTAAACGTCGTCCTAGACGCGTTGTCGCGGGTACATGAAGGTATTGTAGCCGGAAATATCTCTATTCTCTCTGACCAAACTTTAACTTCAATTCTTCCGGAACATGCTTCTCTGCATCCTTTAATTCCTGAGTCAGCCTTTAGTGAACCTTCATATCTAGAGCGTATTGATCTCCTACATCAACACCCCAATAAATTTTATAATATTTGGGTACAAAACGGAAAAATTTATATTAATACCGGTGTCATGTCAGATGACCAAGTAAATATCCCACAAACTAAACTATGGGTGCCCGACAGTGTACAACAACTTCTTATCCCTCACAGTCATAGCTCCCCTGTATCCGCACATGGTGGTGTCCATAAAACCGCCGAAATATTGCGTCGGTATTTCTATTGGCCTCGTCTCAAACTCGACGTCCGTAAATTTATTAGTCAATGTTCTGTCTGCAAACAGACAAAGTCTAATAACCAAACTCTACGTCCTCCCCTCGGACAAATTCGTATTTCTGAGCGTCCACTGCAACGCCTATTCATTGACTTTCTGGGTCCATATCCCCGTTCTAAGTTCGGAAATACGCAACTTCTCGTGGTGCTACACCACTATTCCAAATTTCTATGGCTTAAGGCTATGCCCAAAGCAACTGCCGAATCCGTTGTGAACTTTCTTTCCGAAAATATTTTCCATACTTTTGGCGTCCCTGAATTTATTCATTCCGATAACGGAGTGCAATTTGTGTCTAAAGTTTTCACGCAACTTCTGTCAGACTACAATATCACCCAAGTTCTAAATCCTCGATATTCTCCGCAGTCCAACGCTTCTGAGCGTGCCAATCAATCTATTCTATCCGCTATTCGCTCTTATATTGGTGACGACCATCGTAATTGGGACCGTTCCCTAGTGGAGACATGCGCTGCATTTAGGAACGTAGTGCATGAGTCCACTGGTTGTTCACCGCACTTCCTAATGTTCGGATTTCAGGCTATTAGACATGGCTCTGACTACACTCTCCTACGTAAATTATCTTCTTTAGCTGATGGTCAACTACATAAGTGTCACGGAGCGCAACGACAAAATGCGCGATATTCAAATCAAGGTCCAATCTAAACTTCAAGAATCCTACTTAAAGGGTAAACGCAGATACGACTTGCGTAGTAAGCCCCGAATGTTTCAGCCCGGTCAAGCTGTATATGTCCGTTATCATGTCTTGAGTAAGGCCGTTGATCGGTTTTCCGCCAAACTTACCCCGAAGTTTGTGCCGGGAATCATTGTTCGACCTGTGGGACAGGTTGCTTACGAAGTTCGGGATATGTCCGGTAAAACTCTAGGTATATGTCACGCACAGGACATTAAGAGTTAATTTATATCTGTAACTATTTGAATATATCTCGTACATATATAAGTATCTCATAGTTTTGTATTCAATTAGGTCTGTGATTCTTAGGTGAGGTTGCAGATATCATTAGTATTTGGCAAGGGGTGATCCCATATTAGTTAGTTTGTTTCGTGATCCAATGAGTTTTCCTAATGGCCTTGTCGTGTGACGTATCGAATGCATTAGTGTGGACACGTATATTAGTTCGTTTGTTGCGAAGTCCAATGAGTTTTCCTAATGGCCTCGTCGTGTGACGTATTGGTTGCATTAGTGTGGGGGGGTGGGTGGGTTCATATTGAACTCAAAATTTATGTATTTGTCTTCGTCTTTTAAGTTCTAGTTTGTTTTCTTTGGCCGATCCGAGACTGGGATTGAAATCTGTCAGGTTAGACCTGAGGTTCTCTATGGGGTTTCAATACAGAGGGCAACGGTTGATCCTTTTTGATTAGTACAGCTCAACCCCAGTGTAAAACTCGGACGGACCACCATTTCGTTTTTTTTTGTGTATTGTATTGTCCCAGCTATCTTGTCGTAACGCCAGCCAGGTACTTCAGTCTGTTTCATTAGTCATCTTTCCAACGCCCGGTGTTTCATTTTGTTCGAAAATTCAGTAACCCGCCGTCGATAGGTTCCGTTTCTGTTTGAGGCTAGTTCGACTAATTAATTAGTTTTGAAGGCTTATTTCGGGTAAAACTATCGTTCGAGTAGGGTTACCTTAACGTAATACCGTATCGAGGAACTTGCGTGAACATGTATGATGATTTCGACGTAAATACGTTCTGATTACATCTGCTGAGCTTCCCGTAAGACTTCCCTTTTGTTAAATCCTCATGGTTCGTTTGAGCGAGCATGATGATTTCGACGTTTAGACGTTTTGATTACATCTGCCTAGCCTCATACCAGCCATGAGATCCCTCCTTCATTAGAGTTCATTCATAGCCCGTCTTATAGTGGAGAGACTCTTCTCAGGGCGGGGTCGTCCCCACGTTTGTTACGTACCATAAAGTAAATTCAAATTGTCTTCGCGCCTTTTCTGCCCGAAATAACTGAAGCATATAACTACCTGCCTGGTAGTGATTATTTGACAGCGTAAAGCTCGCCAAGTTCCGACAAAGCTATTCACACGCGTCATCTCGCTCCAACCCGCTGATCGTGCTCAAGCTTTCGCGAATACGAGTGATCTATCACGCCATGCCACGTAGTGGTCGGACCGAAAAGGTGTTGAATCCGAATAAAAGAAGAAATTAATTCCGGTTAGCCAAGTTTCTGAGTAACGGACGAGCACGGGAAAAAGGTTATCACCGCAAGCAGCGAATTCAACCAAGTTTCTGGGTAACGGACGAGCACCGGAGAAGTTATCATCGCGAGCAGCAAATACATGGATTTGAAGGGGTAAGCCATTTGTCCGCGCAGGACCTCCCCAAGTCACTTGCGGTGCGAGGTGCCCGTGGAGGAGGAAGGGACACTTGAACGCCATATGGCAAATCCAAAATGCAAGTTTCTTCGTATAAGCGTACACGACTGTATGTTCGTGGTCAATAAAAGGTCTTCGTCCTGTTGTGCTCTACAGAATCTAGGAGTATCGTTCAAAACCAGCAAAACAAGTTTTTTTCAACGAAGCAAGTGTGTTCGTAGTTCTGCGTATATGTGGAGAGCAAGGCAAATAGTGTATCTATGTCTTTCTTTTTGTTGAATTGAAAATACCAATTCATGTGATCAAACATAAAAATAATAGAATAAAAAGTGTAATAATATGAAGTGAGTTTTTCATGGTTTCACCCCTCCTCAGCATGTGCGTGATTCGGTTAGTTCGGTATTTGATGTTTCCTCTTTCTATGTGAATTTTGATTAGCCCACGACCCGGTGAGCTAGCCGGTTTCGAAAAGTTTTATCTATGGTCGCCACTATGCGGCCACTGTTGGTGGGTGCTCCGCACGGGGGCCTCCTCGCGGCGGTCATCTTCCATGTTGCGTCCGAAGTGGCGGGGCACATGAAGGATGATTGGCTGAGAGGGAGGTGAGTGAATGCGGGGCACGTAACAGTACGTACTTCACAGAAAATTATAACATACAGCCGGAGGAGCCAATAAGCCACCTCCAATCTGAACTGGAAAGGCAGACCATCGAATTCTTGGCTGAAGAAGAAACTGTGTCATTCTTCCCAGACTTAGGGGAGAGCGAAGAGGAAGCGCCAGAAACTAACGAAAATTATGACGGCATTCATTTTTCAAACTAAACAGCTCTTCGCATCCGTATATCGAAAGGACTGCGAACAGCGGTGAAATATTTAAATTTCTAATAGACACTGGATCCACCAAGAATTATATCCAACCTCGTTACATAAAAAATTCCATAAATAACGAAGAACCATTTAGCGTGAACTCCCTAGGCAGAGCAGTGAAAATTACCCACCATGCTTTTGTCGACCATTTTCAACCTGTAATGACGCGTGGCATGATGCGCTCAGAAGCGGCAACCCCGCACCCCATTCACGTCGACCTGCAAAGCCAGTCACACCGCTCAAACACGGAAATCTGGTTTGGCAGTTACCCGACCGGTTCTTACCAGAGAACCGTTTTCGGATCGGAAGTTGAGTCGCTGGCGGTAGACAAAGGAGTCTCGTTAGTGTCGGCTGGGCAGACGGAAAAATTTGAAAAAAAATTATGTACAGGAGTTTTTTTGTTCCTGCCGACTACCCGGACGGAAAAATTTGAAAAGTGGAAAACGGGGTCTGATTCATGCTGGCAACCAAGGCAAATTTTAAGAAACGTTGGAAACCAAGTTGGAAATATTGAAGGATTTGGAAAAAAGGTAGTTTTGTGACAGGAAGGAACGTGGAGTGTTATTGAGGAAAATAAAAATGCGCTTTTCGTGAATCAATGGTCCTTTCGTAAATATATTGAGTTGCAAAAGGAAAGTGGACGACCGAACATTTATGCTGGAAAACTAAACTTGTTTCTTCTACCTAGCCTCCAAACCGTCATAGGGATAATCGAAAATGATTCCCTAAAATCTTTGAATGCAAACATTCATTCTAAAGGAAATTTTATGACTATCCATCCAGGCATTAAACTTCGACTAAAACAGCACATTTCCCAATCCGTCAATGAAAAGGACACAAATGCAAATCACTTATCCACACTCCAAAGAAAACGACTTGCATCAATTCTGGGTAAATTCCCTTATCTGTTTTCCAAGCCCGACAAAAAACTGACGTACGCAATGACCGTACTAGGAGAAATTCGTACAACTGAATGAATCCCATCTACAGTAAATCCTACTCTTATCCAGTAGCCTTCAAAGCCGAAGTCGAAAAGAAAGTCAAGCAACTATTAGAAAATGGTATTATCAGACCATCACGATCGCCTTACAATTCACCTGCATGGATTGTCTCAAATAACTGGACTCTTCAGGGAAAAACGAATTTCGAATGGTCGTCAATTTTCGAAAACTCTCTGTTACAATTCCTGATAACTATCAAACACCAGAAATAAACGAAGTCTTCTCTAATCTTGGGAAAAATAAACTCTTTTCTATCATTCAAAAGCGGTTTCCATCAAATTCCTCTAAGAGGAAAAGACGCTGAGAAAACCGTATTCTCGATTAACAACGGTAAATTTGAGTCTCTTTGACTACCATTTGGAGTCGAAAACGTACCCTCTATATTTCAACGAGCCTTAGATGACATCCTAAGGGAACACAACGGGTCACAGTGCTACGTCTACATTGATGATATTATCATCTTTGGTAAAAATGACGCAGAAAACTACGAAAATCTGGAGATTGTCCTTAGAACACTTGAGCACAACCAGATAAGTGTGAATTCCATAAAAGAGACGTCAACTTTTTGGGCTTTATCGGTAGCGACGACGGTATAAAAAGAAACCCGAAAAAAGTTGAGGCGATCGTCTCGTTCCCACCTCCAAAAATTGTAAAAGACCTTCGGTCATTCCATGGAATGTCAGGTTACTATCCTCGCTTTATTCGCGACTACGCTAGACTCGCGAAACCCCTGACATCCCTTTTAAGATGGAATGATGGTGTGCATCGTCGACCTACCGAAACCACTAAAGCCAATACCATCCGCAAATTTTAAACCCAGCATACATTATTGGATGATTCTTGACCGATTAGCTCACATGCAGCACGTAGTGAAGAGAATATAGCGGCTGTAGCTGAGAATGTGGCTGAAGACCGCGACGAATCGATTCGGTGTCGTTCTCAACAAGTTGGTTTGTCGTACGCAACAACTTGACGTATTTTACGAAAAGATCTTGGTTTTAAGGCATACAAAGTTTAATTCGTGCATAAATTGAAGTCGGGCGACTTAGGTTTGCGTCGTGTTTTGGTGAATGGGCTCTGAATAAGTTCAATGAAAATCCGCTGTTTTATCGCGAAATTTCGTTCAGTGCTAAGCCGCATTTTTGGCTCAATGGATACGTCAATAAACAGAATTGCCGTAGTTGGGCTGATGAACAACCTGCAAACCGTCAACAGATACCCCTACACCCACATAAATGCATTGTTTGGTGTGGTTTATGGGCTGGTGGAATCATCGGTTCATATTTCTTTCAAAATGAACGTAACCGTCGATGGCGACCGCTATCTCACCTTGATAACGGATTTTTTGCTACCTGACATTGAAGCCCGTGGTATCGGTGAACTTTGATTTCAACAATACGGTGCTGCATTGCCACCAGTGAGAGAAACAATGAACTTATTGAGAAATCATATTGGTGAGAAACTGATTTCATGTTTTGGACTAATAAATTGGCCGCCTAGATGGTGTGATATCACACCTTTCGATTATTTTCTTTGGGGTTACACGAAGTCTCTGGTCTTCAGGGATAAGCCAGCTTCAATCAACGCTATGGAATCCAATATTACACGTGCCATTCGCGAGATACCTGTCGCTATGCTGGAACGCGTCGTCCAAAATTAGACCCTCAGGATGGACCATTTACGGCGTAGTCGCGGTCATCATTTAAATGAGATAATCTTTAAAAAGTGTATCTCATAGACTGTTCTTACAACTCACAATAAAAATTTCACAATGGAATCCAACTTTATGCCTTTTATTTGAAATTTAAAACCAAACCTCATAATGAATCACCCTATATTACCTCATCCCAATTTCGACATGGAATTTGAACTAACGACAAACGCTTCCATCTATGCCATCGAAGCAGTTTTCTCTCAAGAGGATAAACCAAAATCCTTTTTGTCAGGTACCCTGGGTACACTAGAGGAAAATTATGTGGCAAATGAAAAGGAGAAGCTGGCCATTATATGGGCATTAAAAAAATTCAGAAAATAACTATACGCCTCCCGGAGAGTCAAAATTTATACGGATTACCAACCCCTTACATATGCCTTGAGTAACAAATACTAACAGCAAAGCGAGACGTTGGAAATCAATCCTCGAGGAGTATAACTAAGAACCATTACACAAACCAAACAAGGCAAATGTTGTTGCTGACTCTCTTTCAAGGCCATCAAACCCACTCGAGGCCAATCCATTAACGCCGACAGAACACAGCGAAAGTTCATCCCAAAACCTGATTATCCTCGTCAAAACACCAATTAACGTTTTTCGCAACCAAATAGTAATAAATATAGGTGACAAAAGAAGCTACCGGGTAGTAAATCCCTTCAATAATTATGCTAGGCATATTTTGATTCAACAAGTTTACACACGTTACTTAAATCCGAATACAGTGAATGGGCTAACTGACGAAAGTACGCTATGGGTTATTCAGAATATTTATCCACAGCACTTTCGAAATTACCGAATTCATTTCACACGCAAAATGGCTGAAGATGTACAAAATGAGCTAGAACGAGAAGGAAGAATTGGGAACCCATAGGAATGCAGACGAAAATAGGCCAGAAAAATAAGCACGAAAGGCACCCGAATAAAACCTTCCTTAACGCTACCCCCTTTTCAAACTATTCGGGACACACGGTGTACATCGATATATTTTCGACTGAAAAAAATTGAAACGTTTCATACTCCGAAGAGAACGTGTGGTATTGAAATTTTAAAAAGCAGTGTGTGTCGAAAAAGAATTTCGGAGAGGATAATAAATTTAAAAAAAATTATACTGAACGAAATTGAACTTATTAGTTACTGAGAGTGAATGAGTGGACAGTTTACAGTTTGTACCAAAAATAAAATTCAGAGGGAGAAAATCAGAAAAATAAAAAGTCAGGTGAGACACGTAATCTGTCTTTCTCTCAAATGTGAGTAGTGATAGTGCTCGATATGGGGCCACACGAAAAAGACGAGCTTATTGCCAGGCAGAATGCTCAACTGCTTGAGCAAAGTAAGCAACTATTTGAGCAAAAAGCTCTGATTGAGGAGCTCAAAACATTGATTAATAACTTGCAGACATCTTTGGACAAACTTACAAACAATAAACCAAAGAACGAAAAGCACAAGCGAAATTCAACGCCAACAAACACTTCGAACAGCGACGTTGACAATACGGCAAAAAGTGACACAAACGGACCGATTTCAACAGACACAGACAATGACGGAACAATAAGAGGAATAGGCTCCAGACAAAGAAGAGTTTCCACCACTCCCTAAACCGAAAAACACCCCAAAACCGACACCATCCTTCTCTCCCAAAGCTGGAACATCTCAGCAAAACCCAGACACAAACTGACCTAAGCCAACAATTAACGAACCACTAAAAACAAATACCTCTGGATCAGTCCCCATAATCCTGCGGTAACATGAAAAGTGGACTCAGATCCAAAAGGAAATGAAGACACACAACATTAGAGTTGGGTTGTTCCAGACACTCATAGTTCTCGGAGACATGTCCATTGCTGGAACCATATGACATAGTTCCGAAAAGTGACATGTAACCTGTCTAACATGCCCGAATATATTTAGGATTAGCGCATGAAGCACAGACAAATCCAACGAAAATATTCCTAATTTCCGCTAGTTAACACGTCTGGACTTCGGACTTGATAGTTCCATTCAAATGTGATAGTATGCAAACAAATTCAGGTCCAAAAGTTCCACAGGCGTTTCTGATTAATATTGAGATAGCTCCATATAAACATTATCCAACACCGGACCCAACTATTGAAGAGCACACAGTTCCGTGCGATGCGCAAATGTTTGATATTGATTAAGCCTAGAGATTGATATGCTTGGTGCAGTATGTATGTACAACTTACATACATTGTATGTATATGGAGTGAGAATGAATATTATATATGCAAGTTATCACATTGTACACACAGATAATTTCGCAACTTCCATGCGCACTCAAGCTGGTGACCTAGATTAATTATTGCTAAGGTGTTAACTTTAATTGAGTATATAAGTAATAATAATGTTTAAGCTCGTTTAATTAGTTACGGTAAACCTCCATACATTATTCAATAACTCTTCAAGTGTTGATTATCGGCGCACAAGCGATTTGTCCTTGTTTTCTTATATTCATAAATCACTTTCTTTATGAATTTCTAAAACACTTTGCTTACATAAATTTCACAAACCTTATCCGCATCTCGGATTTCAAAACTCTAGAACGATCATAAATTTCCTGTGTCATCGAAATTTACGATCCTCCGTAAACTTTAAAGACCATAATTTATGTATTGTAATATTTCATTGCTTTTGGGTTTAGAAGATAAGATAGATATACAAGAAATGGATTCGAATAAATCGGTGCCTTTTGCGATTGAGTTGTCAGACTAGCCAGGTCAGAAAGGCACCTCGTTTTATTGAATTCATTTTGTAACGAGTTCTATTCTTGTTTTAATTAGAAATTAAAACGTTGAATTCAAAAGTCTTCGTGGTTTTACTTCACCAACAAGGAGAAGTCGTAACTTGCATTCTTATCTTACATTTCGTTTTTGAAATTCCCAACACACGAGTAGCTATTTCAAATTTTATTTCCCGCGTTTCATCTGTTTATTGTTTGTGGTATTAAAAACTACTGTTTCACACGCCATTGAGAAAAGCTAGTTGTATTCAAAGTGTTTATTGGGCGGTCTTTATTGTAGTTCTTGATCTCAAAAGGATTAGAATTTTGTACATTACAAGTTAAACTCTGTACCAGTCTCCGAAATTATAATTTTTTTATAGTGTTGGATTTACATATATTAATACTAATAGAAACATCAGGTAAGAAAAGAATAGTGCGCCCATTCAATACACATTTTAAAAATATTGTATTTCGCTTTGAAAAAGGGCCACATTTTTTTAAGATAAGCAGCTTTTCGGAATGGCACTACGTAGGAAAACAAGCAGTATTTGGGATCATTTTTCTGAAGTTGAGCCCCAAAAAGCTAAATGTCAGTATTGTTCGCAGTGCATAGCTTTCACCTGTGGAAGCTTGGAAAATCTAAGCAGACATTTGAAAAGAAAACATCCAACTATTTCATTGGGTCCAGTTGAGGGGCAGCTATCAACATCTTTTCAGAGTTCAACAATCAACAGTGACCAAATAACTCCAAGTGAGGTTGTTTTACCACCAAAGTCTTTTGTGCAACAAAGCCTTGATGTATTCGCACACCAATCTAGGCCCTTGAATTCAAAAAGGAAAGCAACGATAGATGAACAATTTGTTTTAATGATTGCCAAGGAATATCATCCACTGAGGCTAGAAGAAGACATTGAATTTAAAAAAATGTCACGCTTTTGTGTCCATCTTATTGCTTGCGGAAGTGCTTTTGCCTCAAATTTATGAGAAAACTTTGCAACAAGTAAGAGTTAATACATCAATAGCCTCATCAGTTTGCTTGACAACGGATGCCTGGACATCTATCAATAACAGAAGTTTTGTTGTTATAACGGCACATTATGTTGATACTCAGAAAGTGATATTAGTGTCCAATTTGCTAAGTTGCCTGGAATACGATAGAAGTCATACAAGCATCAATTTGTGCAGCTTTTTGAAGTGTGAAATAACGGATTAGAACATTGAAAATAAGGTAGAAGTCATCGTAACAGACAACGCAGCGAATATACTCTCGGTAGTACAATTAGGAGGTTGGCAATCTATAGGTTGTTTTGCACACTTGCTAAATTTGGTAGTTCAAAATTCACTCAGCAAAATTTTATCAATTGTGCAAAAAGTGAAACGTATTGTTGACTTTTTCAAAAAAAGTTCGCAAGGCCTCTAGGTAGAAGAAATACAGAAACAAATGTGGATTCCAATATTGAAGCTCAAGCAAGACGTGCCAACGAAATGGAACTCAACATATGTTATGCTAGAGCGAATGTTAAAGCTAAAAAATGCAATTATTGCTACACTGGCGTTAATTAAAAACGAGCTATCATTATTTGAAGAAGATTGGAAAGTGATAGAAGAGTGATAGCTGTGTAGAATGCGATGGCGTTCACCACTTCTCAGAGTGCGTGAAGAAGGCAGAAGATAAAGCTGTCTGCGCGAACTGTGGCGGAGATCATCCGGTAAGTTATGGAGGTTGCCCACGTAACCCGAAAAACGTCGACACAAATCGCAAAAGTCACAAAAATTCCAACCACCAATCCTCAACCATAACCAAATTCGAAAGCACCAGCCAAACCTACTCCTTCTCAAACACCCAAAACCATGCCTGCAGAAGGACAAATGGACCAACTTTTTGCCTCCATGCAAAACAAGTTCCAGAGCATGCTGCAAGATATGATGGCGAGAATGGTCCATAGCATGTTCAATACACAGACTAATATTACTATTTCAACTCCCCTCCCGTTCAATGGTAGACATCAATTATGTCTCCATTCTCGCGTGGAATGCGAATTCCATCGTCTCTAAGAGAGGTGAGCTGTTGCAATTTTTGCTTGAACACAAAATTGACATCATACTCATCCAAGAAACTTTTCTCAAACCAAGAGATCACTTCAGCATCCCCAACTACAGATCATACAGATAGAATGTCAGACAGGGGAGGAGGTACGGCAATCCTCGTGGAAGAAACATACAGTAAGACCCCGCTTAACGCTGCTCCGCTTAGCGCTGTTTCGGATTAACGCTGTTTGATTTCAATAGGGTATTCCCCGAAAATCTCACACCGCGTGGAACTCCCCGATATCCAAAGCGTAACGCGGAAGATTAGTATGCCGATCGCCACTGATGAGAGTGCAATGTACATTTACATATAACTCATTAATTATTAATTATTTAGCATTTGTTGCCGTTATTGTAAGTATAAATAGATGAAATACAGTGAATGATGTAGTGATAGGTAAATATGTATGTATTTATTTTTAGTTTTATTATGGGTGATAATAAAAAACACGAAAATAAAACGACAAGAAAGAGCATTTCGCTGGACACTGAAATGCAAGTGCTTAAAAGATTAGATACTGGTGAACGTCAGTCTCAAATTGGTGCTGAATTGAACTTGTCAACTCCAACAATAAGGACAATTCTTGAGAATAAAGAAAAAATAGTATCATCAGCAACTACAACTACAACAACTTCTTCAACTAGAGTTTCCCGTTCTAGAAATCATACGATAGAATAAATGGAAAAACGACTTTCTATATGGATCGACGATGAAATTGAACGCAATATGCCATTAAGTCAAGCTATTATAATGGAAAAAGGGGAAAAAAATTTTCGTCACATTCAGAGTGAAACAAGCAACACAACTGAAACAATCGTTGCAAGCCGAGGGTGGTTTGACAGATTTAAACAGTGTAATAACCTTCACAACATAAAGATTACAGGAGAAGCGGCAAGTGGGGATGCAAAAACGGCGGCTGAATTCCCAGCGATATTAAAAGCAATAATTGAACGCGGAAAATATCCCCCTGAATTAGTTTTTAATGTAGACGAGACGGGCTTATTTTGGAAGAGGATGCCAAAAAGAACATTTTTAGGCTGCGAAGAAAAACGCGCACCAGGCTTTAAAGCAGCGAAAGATTGCTTAACCCTTTTACTGGGTGGTAACGCCAATGGAGATTTTAAGTTAAAGGCCCTATTTGTATACCACTCAAAAAATCCTAGGGCGATGAAAGGAATTTCTAAAGCAACTTTACTTGTGATTTGGGAGTCCAATAAAAAATCGTGGATTACAATGAACATTTTTTTAAATTGGTTCGTTGAACATTTTTGCCCCACCGTTAAACGATATTGCGAAAGAAAACATCTAAAACCGAAAGTGTTATTAATGATGGACAATGCTCCAAGCCACCCAACAAATTTATCTAACTTAGAAACAGGCATTTCAGTTGAAGTGATTTTCCTGCCACCTAATATAACTGCCTTGATTCAACCGATGGATCAGGGTGTTAGATCATATTTCAAGGCGTATTATTTGCGCCGAACAACAGATGTTTGAGAAAACAGATGGACAAGAAAAACAATCAATAAGAGATTTTTGGAAGAACTACAACATCCTAGATGCCGTAGGAAACATTAATCTTTCTTGGAATGAGGTGACAGAAAAATGTTTGAAAGAAGTTTGGAAGAAAATATGGCCAGATCTAAACAAAGAAGATGACACTATACAAGAGACTGTTGATATCAATGAAATAGTGAAACTATCAAAACAAACGGGTGTAGGTGAGGTTAATGTGCAAGATCTTGAAGAGATATTTGAAGAAAGAGCAGAAAGTTTTTCTAATGATGAAACTCAAGGAATTGGCACACCAAGAAGAACACGAAAATATTGAAAGTAGCAATTCTGAAGAAGAGCAAAAGGAACTTTCAATGGCATTTCTAAAATCTAATTTAGATACTATAACGGAAATTATAGACCAATTTATTGAAAATGACACGGATTTTTATAGCTCAAAAGAAAGACGGGGTGTCATGGATGCCTTATTCACTTATCGACAACTATTTACACAGCACAAACGAAAAACGCAAATGACATGAGACACATTTTTGATAAAAAGACAGAAAATTGGAAATGCGGAAGAATCTGAATGATCTCAAACGTAAATGATGACTTAGAATCTCTTTGATTTTTTTCTATTTTTCGAATCGAGTGTTTGTTACTTGACGCACTTTTAAAGGTTTACTTTAAATTAATAATACCAGGTGTATGTTTATTTTTATTTTTGTATTTGTAAGAAATAAATTTTTGTTGTATTTTTATAAAAAACATATTTAATAAACATGATTGACAAAATACATATTCATTATTAATTTTTTTCCCCTATCCCTAATATTTAGATGGTGACATAACCTCGTTTAACGCTGTTTTCTATAACGCTCTATTTAGCTGGAACGTATCCCCCACGTTAAACGGGGTATTACTGTACAACACTACCAAATCCATATCCCCACTCTAAATGGCATGGAAGCCACAGCGATTAAAGTATGAACGGGCTCAATCGAATTCGTGGCGATCTCCGCCTACAGACCTCTTAGCTTCATAGATTTCATCCCGGACCTCCAATCACTGTTCAACCAGCAGCACCCGATCTTTCTAGCAGGCGATCTGAATGCAAAACATCGCCTTTGGGGCGCGGTGAGAAGAGACCAAGCAGGCAATCAGCTCTGCAGATCCGTCACCGAGAAAAATCTACTCCTGCACGCCCAAACGAACCAACACATTATGGTTGAGGCCCAAATGGCACCATAATTGACCTTGCGATTAGTAATGACATTCAACAACATGTATCTATCACAGTTCTTGATGAATTACCCTCAAACCTTAAGCCGGTTCACTTCCTTGTACAGGATCTCTTCGTCGATCATCCTCAAATAATAAGGAAGAAGACAAACTGGAAAGCCTTTCACGATGCATTGGCTGCAGAACCGACCATTAAAGCACCCGAAACAGCCAATGCTACAGATGATACAGTTAAAAAACTAACACAAAGTATAAAGCAGGCAGAAGACGACAACACCATAAGAATAACGAAGCAGGGCAGGGATATTAAGGGCCTGATAAGGAGGAGGAACAGACTCCGAAAAAGAGCTAGGAGCACGGGTGACCCCAGCAGCAGACGTAAGGCCAACCGGCTTACAAATGAGATCAAACGTAAAGTTCAGAAACGAACAATGGGAAGGCTTCTTTGAAAGCCTCGACCCCGGTGATAACAACTTCTGGAGGATTTCTAAATACTTCAGAAGAAAAACCAAGACGCTTTTTTCACCGATCCATGCTCCGCAAGGTCTTCAGTACTACCAAGAAGGGAAGGCAGAAGCCTTTGCAAATACACTGGAACAACAGTTTCGGGAAAATGAGCTCTCGCCTGAAGATAAAGACAATGAGATACAAGAACCCATAGAGGCCTCCTGGCAATCGCAGACAATGAAAACAACTCCCCTCTGGAAACGGATCGACACGAGGTAAAAGGCTTGGTGATGGCACTGAACAGACGAAAATCGCCTGGATGGGATGGCATAACGAATGAATGCCTGAGACATGTACCAGACAATACACTACAGACAATAACGGACATAATAAATGCAGTTTTCCACTTGCGAAGGTATCCTAAGAACTGGAAAAGAGTGTGGCGTATGTCCCATGATCGTTTTCGCGCACTGTAGTTGGAATGCAACATTGTAGTTGCACGCGAAATATATCATCGTTTGATATGCCCACGTAAGCTTTCGCATGCGCATCGAATTGTTGGGTAAGCATTTCTACGATTATGCTTATCTCTAATTACTCGCCAGACGTGGACAATCATGGGGCAACAACTCCTGCATATCAGGTTCGTGGGTGCTGAAGCTTCAGTCAGCATTTACGGGCCCTATAAGAACGGCCCGCGACTGAGCTCGGTCTTCCTTTTCTTGTTGTCATTCATGGAGTGCTCCCGCGTAAATAAAACTATATTTTTAATTACCCTCCGGCGTTTTACCAGGCCAAAAGAGCAACAATAATAGTTCTCCCGAAACCAGGTAAAGATATCACTTTTCCCCTAAATTGGAGACCAATTAGTCTCGTTCCTACCAATGGCGAGGCGTTCATATAAGCCGATTCCCACCGGCTTCACTTTCCAAATATGTTCCAAAAATATCTAACACTTCAGTTTTATAAGGGTATGAAGTGTTTATTTACTTGCATGCATCACTGTAAACATGCACAATCGTTCCACTTGATCTTAGTGTTTATTCCATCATACTGCATTCTCTTCATTCTACACATCCTCATAGTTCCATATAAGACAGCAAAGCGATCAACATTTGTAAGAATTGCAGCAAAGCTTTCCGAGTCTCGAATTCATCAATAATTTAAGGTGCCGTGGACATTCAACTCCCGTTTGTTGGAATGGCAGCTCAGTTTTCCTCAATAAGATATGGAAACAAATCAAAAAGCCGGTAGCGTTCCCGGCTTGCGAATCAGCTGTGAAAATTGATGCTAGAAAATCATCGAAAACTCCCAATTAGATATACATACTGTTACAATAGTCTATATGTCTACATATACCTAGATTGTTGTAGCAGAAATTCACGTAAGCTACAGAACGTGAAAAGAGTTTATTGTTATTTGATTGTTGACGACAGAAGAAACACCATTTTTTAAATTAAGTTTTGATCAAACTAGAGCCTCTTTTTTAGATCGACCCAAAATTTTATGCCAAGAACCATTACTGAAATCCGTATCTTTAAACGAAATCAGATTCCTTAATTTCGTATTTGCTTAATATATACATTCCTTGCCAATAAGGTCAAAAACGATACACATAACATAAAAATATAAATATTTCATAACTGATCGTAGTTTAAAATGTATGCAATAGAAAGAATGATTACGGTAGTATTTCTCTATATGCTCATAATACATATACTGCTTGGTCTGTTAAGGGTCCATGTCTCTCAAATAGTAAGCGGCTTACCCACAGTAATTTTTCACCCCTCGCCACTGGTTCCTACCATTGCTAAAATTACAGAGCAAATAATTCTCTCTCGCCTGAGTGATGAAGTTTCAAGCAGATCCTTTATCCCGGAAATGCTTCAGGCCTCAACACTCTCGCGAACTTCAACTCTCAAGAGTAGTTGAACATATAAGGAACGGCATGAATAGTTTTGTGATGTTCGATATCTCCAAGGCCTTCGACAAAGTCTGGCATGCAGGACTTATATACAAACTGCAGCAATTTAAAATATACATTCCACTCATTCAAATAGTTGCAGCCTACCTGAGAGGCAGAAAATTTGCGTCAAAATTGACAACCACCTTTCAACCGAGAGGCCCATAGAAGCTGGAGTCCTACAAGGTTCACCACTATCGCCAATGTTGTACAGTTTGCACACGGCAGACATTCCGGCACTGCCCAATCAGAACACAAAACTAGCACTATTCGCGGATGATACTTGCATCTTCCACACGAGTAGACCCGCGCATATAATTACAAGAAATCTTCAGCGCACAGTGGTAAATAGCAATAAATCCGGAAAAAAGCCAGGCGATTTTTGTAGACAAACACCCAAAGTAACAGTAAATGGACAAACAATACAATGGGCACGGACTGTAAAATATTTGGGACTGACAATAGACAACAAACTAAAGTGGAACCCGCATATCCAAAACAAACGGACGGCATGTGCACCTATTATCCAATCCCTCTATCCCATCCTAAACCAAAAACGACTTTCTACCACAAACAGACTACTGATCTACAAACAGATCATTCGACCAACGCTTCTCTACGCCAGTACAGTTTACTGCCAGACCAGCAAAACAAACAGACAACAGTTGGAAATCTGCCAGAATCTTGCGCTGCGGAAGATCTTCCGAACTCCATGGTACATGAGAAACACAGACATACACAAAGCCCTACGAATTGAACCTATAGACAAATACATACGCGACAGAGCTCTCAAGCTTTTTGACACTATCGATAATCATCCGAGCACTACCATGGGAGTCCTAAGATTTGAACCGACAAACATAATGAGCATTAAGACGACTAATGCCTTGATTACACGTAACGAGTACAGTGGCGAGACAATGTTCTCGGCCGAGCGTTCGGCCCAGTAAGATGGCGAGACAGTGACTCAGACCCTTTTCTATTTACTAGACCGAGTGCCTAGCCCGACTACTGACTCGCTAGTCCACTCGGTATGTTTAAACCACACTCGGTGGGACTCGTTGACACATGTGCGCCTATCGCATAACTTCATTAGTGCCTCGTGTTATATTATCTAGTTGTTTTTAAAAATGGCAAATAATAAACGGGAATGTGAAAAAACAATAAAATTTATTTAAATATATAGAGTACTAACAAGTTTTCGTGGAGTGCGGACGTGCTTTTTACAAGTGAATCCCGGCATAAGCGCAACCACCAATAACGAGGAAAAGTGCAACATCAGCATTAATAGTCCATCGATTTTACAATTGCCGTGTGCGGTAGTCGCGAAAAGTGTTGAATCAAATAATCCAATATCATTGCGGTTCGTGGCAAAATGATGAACCTATATGAAAATTGCAAAGGTAGACAATTCTAGTTAAATTAATAATTGTGTTTAGGAATAGCAAAAACCGGCCCGAGCCATATACCGTAAACTCGATCGCAAGCAATATGGAAGAGCCAATGACCCCTGATGAGTCCAGTGCAGTTGGTTTGAATCCTACTAAACCTGTCCCAACAGGCATCAAACCCGTTCAAACAGGCATCGCAAGATACTTTACCATAAGCGAAAAAAGAAAACGGAGTCCACGATCTGCTGGTTTAGCCGAACGAGCCGCCAAAATTAGCGTCACAGAACCCAGCGTAAATCACAACTTACCATTGACAAGCAATTACTATGCTCTTCTCGTTGACATCAATATATCAGCAGCAGACCCATCACCGGATGAAAGTGTTTCCCCAGTAAAAAAATATAAGCCCCACCGATTTATGTAAGGGAGCAAAGCAGCAACCTAATATTGACTCGAATTAAAAAAAAGTGTGTGTGTAACAAGTACGCGCGGCGAAGTGATACTTCTTTCGCAGTTGTTGGATTCGTGGAATTTAATATGTGATACTGAAATCAAAAATTAAATGACAAACTAAAACAACATTATAAAACATCATTATTTTTCCATTTTTATCATTTTTATAATTATTTAATTAATATTATTCTTTTTTTCTTTTTTATGTTTATTGATTTTTCTAAATAAAAGTACAATAAATAAACAAGTACAGTTTAAACACAAGTACAGTTTAATTTCTTGAAAAAAGTTAATATTATTTGAAATTATATTTTTTGAAATTATTTTTCTTCAATTTTTATTGGCTCAATCGGTATGGTAAATAAGATCAGTTTATGGTAACTGAAATAATATATGTACGTTTTTGATTTAACATTTCGAGATACCGTGTAAAAATAGCATCTATTGTTGTGCCTGATTTGGTGGTTGATATTTTTGGGTCATTATTCATTTGTAAATTGAACTTTTCCTGCAGCAAATCTATGAGAGTTTGGAGTCAGTTGATGCAAAATTGACATTAAAATCTCCATTCATGATCATTGGATATGTATCTTTATCACCACCATAAAGTGGTGCAACTTCATGGCTAAACACTAAAAATGACCTGTGTATAAATTTAGTTATATCAGCCATTTTCTGATTAGGACTGACGTAGAGTGCAATCATTATTATTATTTTTCAACATAAGAACACGGCTGATGAACTTGAGCTACAACCACAATGTAATTGTGTTCATTTTCAACTGTTATCTCATCAATTAGTTTTCTTTATTTATTTTCAACAGAAGAATTCGGCTGATGAGTTTTCGGTAAAATTTCAATTGAATTACATGTGTTTTGAATAAACTGTCGGTTAAAATAATCTCTGGAAATGTTTTTAGTTGGCAATGCCATTTTTTAGCTTTGTTGATCTAAAGGTCGGGTTGTTTTTGTGATAGAATTCCTTTTTTTTTGAGGAAAAACAGTTAATTTTAACCAATAAAACCACAACTTTAATTTTAATTATAAACATATATATATTTCGGGACACAGTTAGTCCCTTCTTCAGTGTTAATTAAAACATTTCTGTTTTAATTAACACTGAATCACTCCCCCACAATCTTTACTCTTCTTATAGACTCAAATCTCATTCAACAAAAATTAGCGCTCACGAACTCAAAAACAAACTGGAATAAATACCAGAAAACATTTGACCAGCGCTTTTGCCCACACATCAAATTGAAAACTAAGGAAGACATTGACAACGCCTTGCACTACCTCTCAGACACAATTAAGGAATGTGCAGATATTTCTACGCCAGTCTGGCGACCAAACCAATACAGAACAATGCACTCTTTTTCCCGGCACATCCTCGATCTACTCAGAGCGAAAAGGAAGGCTAGAGCTGATTGGTACAAGTTCCGTTCCCCTTACTGCAAGCAAAAGCTGATAGAGACCACAAAGTCACTCAAACCATAATTGAACTCAAACAAAAACCAACAATTACAAGACTTTGTAAGGGAACTGAGCCATGGACCTCACACGACCTATTCCGTATGGAAGACTACCAAAAGAATCAAGAAACCAATTCTCCCCGATGCACCCCTAGAAGACAATAACGGAAAATGAATAACTGCCACTGAACAAAAGGTAGAATGTTTCGCCAATCACTTTGCAGGGGTCTTTAAACTTAATACATCGGACAGTGTTCTTCCCGCTCCAACTTTGAATAATACTTTGATAGATACGAAAAGCCTTCAGAAACAAGAAAGAGGGTCATTTGACTATTGCTTCGACAAAAAAACATGAAGTACTGTTGGCTCGATAGAATGATAATTCTGTGGTAAATGTGGCTACTAATAACGCTAAAATAGAACCATTGGTTACAGCAAAACTTTACAATAGAAAAAGAAAAGTAATAGCAGATTATAATAAAAATATGGGGGGAGTAGATCTCCACAATAATGGCATAGCGAATTACAGGATTCGAGTAAGAGGGAAAAAGTGATGGTGGCCACTGTTCATCAATTTGATAGTGGTCAACTTGTGGAAAATTTACAATCTGGCGAATGAGCGATCCTTGAGCCAATTAGAATTCAAATCTTACGTTACTGTAGGTTTGTTGAAAACTGAAGAAGTCCAGCTTGCAGATAGTTCGCAATTTTTGGGTATTTCAAATAGAAATCTAGGAAGGCCATCCAAAAACGCGTTACCTTCCAATATTCGCTTTGATAATATAGGACACATCATAGAAGAGCACGAAAGTAAACGTCGCAGTAGATGTCGTCAGTGTAGAAGTACAACAATTTATTTGTGTAAAAAAGGTCAAGTGCATCTTAATGCTAATTGTTTTAACATATTCCACTCATGCTTATAATGTAGCATGCATTTTGAAACTAAGTTACTAGTATTTTTGTTTCATCAGTAATCCCAACGTTGCGTAGACGCAACATTTTGCGTAATGTAAACTATATAATAAATATTTTTTCTGACTATAATTTTCTCTTTTTGAATGTATTTATAAATGTTGTGAGCAATAAAACCAATTAAAATGCTTTTATTTTCACTCTTGAGTATTAATGGGTTAATAGCACCGAAACTATATGTATCCGCCAAAATGTTACATTGAATTTTTGAAAATGCCCTAATTGTATCCAACTTCACTGTACTAAAATAAACTTCCTTCCCAATCTGACGTTCGACCAGAACAGACGTGTTTATTTAACCTCTGCAACAGGTTATGGGCCCAGGACCACAAAATCCATTGCCATCGTAAAATACAGTCTAAATAATCTTCCAGTTCGAAATTCCGGTGAATCGCTAAATTGAAGTGATATCAGTGTTGGATCTATTTTTGGTGTTATTGTAATATTAAGGTAACACGCTGTAACTTTCCTAAGCAAAGATGAATCCACAGGTTTCAGTTGAAAAATTGAAAGGAAGACAAAATTTCGATAGATGGAAGATTGGTGCAAAGTCGTATTTAGTTATCAAGAATCTCTGGTCGAACATCACATCAGCTCCTGCCGAAAACGCATCACCAAAAGAATTGGAACAATACTAACGTGCACTAAGCTAGTTGACCTTGTTATTGGAACCAGAAAATTATGCGTACATTGCTGATAAGAATCATGCCAAGGAAACGTGGGATGCACTCAAAGCTGCATTTGAAGACAAAGGTGTTAGTAGAAGAGTTCTCATTTTGCAACAGCTTGTAACACTAAAACTCTGTGATTGTGTCTCGATGCACGAGTATGTGAGTAAAATGATGACATTGTGGGGAAAAGTGAAATCATGTGGCTTCCAAATTGATGAAAAAGTAGCAAGCTCTTTAATGCTATGTGGTCTACCTAGTGAATTCAAGCCAATGATAATGGGAATAGAATATTCCAACACAAATATTACAGTAGATTACGTACGAAATTTACTTTTGCAAGAAGTGTATTTTGATACTAACCTAGGAAATGCAAGTGAACGTGTCCTCATAGTGCAGTGTAAAAACAATCGCAGCAAAACCAACAATCAGCAAAGTCATGCAAAGAAAAGCTTTCGTTGTTTTGATTGTGGTGGACGAGACCATCTCGCAAAAAATTGCAAGAAGAGAACTTCAAATGTCAAAAATGCAGTGGTGCTCTTCTCTTCATTCACCCGAAAGCAAGTTGTCATTACTGACTGGATTATTGACAGTGGGGCCACGGGACACATGTGCAGAGAAGATTCGTTGTTGCTGTCAAAAAGGCAACCCAAAACGAGAGAAATAACAGTTGCGAATAATGAAAAACTCATAATTGGTTGCGTTGGCGAAGTTAAGCAACAAGTATTCGTGGCAGGCGAACTAAGAGATTTAACAATTACTGATGTACATTGTGTGCCGAAGATCGCCGCGAATCTTTTATCAGTCACTAAATTGACCGAAAAAGGTTACAAAGTGCAATTTGACAGATCCGGGTGTCAAATATTAAACGAAATGAATTATCTTATCGCAACCTGTACATTTACAAACGATATGTATAAATTAGATACTGTTTCGGAACAACGCTTAATTACAGCCCAAAGTAATACTGAAAACACAGAAGAATTTTTGTGGCACCGTCGATTAGGACACTGTAGCTTTAACACCATGCATTTTTGATTATCCACAAAAAAAATTATTTGCGACACGTGCATAAAAGGTAAACAAAATCGTCTACCATTCAAGTCAGAAGGACGTAGAGCAAACCAGTTACTGGAAATAATCCACTCGGATGTGGTCGGTCCAATTACACCATTGTCAATGGGTGGTTGCAGGTATATTGTTACGTTCATCGATGATTTCTCGCGTAAAGTATTTGCGTACGCAATTAAAACTATCAGTCAAGTATTCGAATGCTTTGTTAATTTTAAAACTATGGCAGAGAAGCAACTCAGCACCAAATTAAAAATATTGAGAAGCGACAACGGTGTCGAATACTGCAACAATAAATTTACACAATTTTGCAAAAAAAATGGAATTCTTCATCAAACGACCGCAGGATACTCTTCGGAACAGAATGGTTTGGCAGAGCGCATGAACCGCACAATTTTTGAGAAAGTAAGATGTATGCTACTAGACTCAAATTTAAAAAAGGAGTTTTGGGGCGAAGCGACAATGACGGCAGTGTACATTATAAATCGGTTACCATGTAAAGAAACTGACGATAAATCTCCCGAAGAGATTTGGACTAGAAGGCCAACAGACTTATCATTATTGAGGCCATTTGGATGTCAAGCTTTTGTACATGTACCGAAAATAAATCGAAAAAAACTGGACAGTAAATCTGTCGAATGTATTTTTATGGGATATGCACAAGAGGCAAAAGCGTATCGGTTGTACAACAAGCATTCGAACAAAATCATGATAAGCCGTGACGTAATATTTAATGAAAATCTTAAATGGACTAGTAATGATTATAATCACTCCCAACCGGTCACCGGTTCAACGAAGACAAACCAGGGGAGATGTATGATGATTCGTCTATCGTTGAAAATGAAAACATTGTAGAGTTAAACTCATCATTTGAAAATGCTTCATCAGACTTGGAAACTTCAATTGGAAGTGACATTACCTGGGAGCCTGAGAACGAGTCTGAATTAGATAACACTATTCAACCCCGGGAGCCCTCCACTCGAAATGAAGGTTTATCCAAGCCAAATTATGCATGTATAGCGTTTTCCATGAAGGACCCAACCAGTGTCGAGGAAGCAATGAAAAGCGCAAATGCTAAAGAGTGGAAAATGGCTATGCCAGAGGAGATGGAGTCGCAAAAGCGAAATCAAACTTGGACACTTGCAGAACTACCGAAAAATAAAACCCCAATCAAACGTAAATGGTTATTCAAGTCAAAAAGAGATATCGATGGAAACATATTAAGATTTAAAGCTAGAATAGTGGCAAAAGGATTCTCACAAGTGGAAGGCATAGACTACCAAGATACTTTCTCACCAGTGGTTCGGTACAGCTCGATCAGATTTCTGTTGACGATCGCGGTGAAATTCGACTTAAACATCAGACAATTAGATGTTGTTACAGCATTTTTACACGGGAGACTTGAAGAAGAAATTTATATGTGAAAACCCGAAGGTATTAACGATAAATCAAGTCGTTATTGCAAGCTTCGAAAGGCTATTTATGGTCTCAAACAATCAAGTAGAGTATGGAATGAAACAATAAACCATAGTTTATTGAGCTTTGGATTAATGCGGTCAACGGTTGACCAGTGTATTTACTATTTACCGGATTGTCGAAGAATTCTATTAGTTGCGATATATGTCGACGATATTTTAATACTAAGCGACAACTATGTGTTGGAAAAACAATTAATCGAATTGTTATCCAACAACTTTGCTGTGAAGGATTTGGGAGAAGTTTCTTCAATTCTTGGTGTTCGAGTCAAAAGAGATAAAAACAAAGGTACAATTTCCATTGATCAAAAACAATAATTCTTGATATTTTAGTACGATTTGGTATGGAAAATTGCAACCCCATATCAACACCTTTAGACACCAATCAGCGAAAGCCTGTGCTTATTCTGAAGGAGAGAAAGACGCAGTTAAAAATCTTCCGTATAGACAGGCTATAGGTGCCTTGCTGTATCTTGCACAAGTTACCCGACCGGATATTGGCTTCGCTGTAAATCTTCTAAGTCGGTACAGTGATAGCCCAGGAAAACTACATTGGTCAGCAGTCAAGCGAATACTGCGATATTTGAAGGGAACCATCAACAAATCGATGACGTTCAAGAAGACGCAAGGTGAATTAGTTGGTTTTTGTGATGCCGACTGGGCGAGCGATGAAGATCTACGTAGATCAACGACGGGCTATGTTTTCGTCATGCAAGGAGCAGCCATTTCTTGGTGCACTAAGCGTCAACACACAGTTGCACTGTCCACCACAGAATCCGAGTTCATGTCTATGACTAGTGCAACACAGGAAGCCATATGGTTGAAGAGGTTAGAGCATGAACTATTCCCAAATACATCCAAGTGCCTCGTACTATTTTGTGATAATCGGGGCGCCATCCAACTGGCAGTCAACAACACGTACTCTCCACGTACGGAACATATAGACATTAAAGAGAAGTTTATTCGCGAGAAACTACAAGACGGAAGCATTAGGATCGAGTATATTCCCACTAACCAAATGCCAGCCGATATACTCACGAAAGGCTCTACCAGCGCAAAACTGACCGCAATATTGAAAACATTTGGCATTTATTAATCTAGTGTATGAACTGATTATTAAAGTTAAGCTCAGTTGTTTATTTGGAATGATTTAACGTAAAGTAATGTTAATCAGCTTTGAATGAATTTTCTTCAATTCAGGGGAGATGTTAGGTTAGTTACATTCAATTTTTGAAAATGCCCTAATTGTATCCAACTTCACTGTACTAAAATAAACTTCCTTCCCAATCTGACGTTCGACCAGAACAGAAGTGTTTATTTAACCTCTGCAACACAAAAACACTAGTGCCAAACTGAACTCTCGTCGTTTTAGGAAGGTACAGAAACGCATGCGTTCGCATCTTTCTCGCGCGGTCCGCAGTGAGACTTTTATTATTTGAGGGTGTATGAGAGACGTGTGTTTATGAATCTAGGGTTAAGTAGGACCAGGGAAAGCAGTTTGAAGCCAACGTCGTTACGCAGATTAGCGACCTATTCAGAACGAAACATGTACACTATAGGTGGCAAAAACATATATTTGTTGTGAATGGATCATTTGAATCTGGCTCAGTAAAAAGATCCAGATCAGTGATATGTATCATTTGAATCATATAGATCATTTGGATCACTGAGTCAGAAGAGATGATTGATATTATGAGTAAGGTATACAGAAAGATATGGTACGCTGTACAGTTTAAATTGGAAAACTAGTGAATTTTTGTGACCTGCCGATCATTTTTAGTTAGTTAAAGAGACAGTTGAGAAGAGAATCGATTTTCCTTCATACTTTGCTCAGGCTGTTCTGTGCTTTTTGTTAAAGCGTTACTATCCTCTAACATTTACAATTGCTGCCCTTTTCAGGAACCGAGCAAAAAAATTCTTAAAAACGGCAATACGTTGCAAAAATAGCTATTATGTAACTTGCGCGACGCACTCGTTAGAAGAAATGATCCAGATCAAATGTTTAGTAATCTGTTTTTATGATTCCTATTTAAAAGGAAATTCTTCCCGATAAGCAAAGTCTTCTGACTGTATATTGTAAATATTATGCAAAGGACTTGTTACGTACCATAAAGTAAATTCAAATTATCTTCGCGCCTTTTCTGCCCGAAATAACTAAATCATATAACTACCTACTTGGCAATGATTATTTAACAGTGTAAAGCTCGCCAAGTTCCGACAAAGCTATTCAAACGCGTCATCTCGCTCCAACCCTCGGATCGTGCTCAAGCATTCGCGAATACGAGGATCGATCACGCCACGCTACGCGAAAAGTAGCTTTTGGATGTTGCACCCGTACATTCAGCTCAGCGAAGCTCGAGACAAAAGCGGGATACGAGAATTGTTGGTGTGGCGTTGACTCACACCTGAGTGGAAGAAAATCTTGAAGTCAATTGTATCGGCGACGGTGGAAATAATTTTTGGTTGCGATAGTGAATTTTCACCGGTTTCCCGGCCACCAAAAATGTCTACCAAAGATGGCCACGTTTTATCGCGAGCTCCTGATAGATGTCCTACCGGCGGTGGGCGATGCCCACTGAGAAGTGTTGGTGTCCAACAATCTATCATCAATCAATAGTAACACCGTAATTTAGAAATTAGCGTTCGGGCATTCAGCTCCCAGTGTATTACTGTCGTGTCGTAGAATTAATGATATTAGTGAATAATTTGTATTCCGAATTCCGGATGAGACTGTGAATTGTAAAATGTATATGTAAAACAAAAAAAAAATTTGATCAAGTTCTTGAAATAATTAAATCATGGAATAAGTAAATAAAATAAGTGATGTGATTTTTCTTTTTATCATTGGTGACGCGTGTGCGAATGGGTTTCGTGGTTCTTCTCTTCTTTTTTTGTCCAAAACCAACGACTCGGTGAGCTAGTCGCGGAAAAATGTTAAATCGGGACCGCCACTATGCGGTCGACTTTGAAGCAGTCCCGGCGGCGCGGGTGCACACGAGGCATCCGGGGTCGAGGAGCGTCCAAAATGGTGGAGCACTCGATCTCGGGTCCTCGGGTTTAGGCGCGTAGTCGGGACTGTGACAAAAATAGCGCCCAAACTATGGGACCTTTCCCATATTCTTTTTTCCATCGTGTCTATTCTACGGCAGTATATCTGCAAATTCTTTCGTGTTTCAAGTTTTTTTCGTAAATTCGAAAATCGTGTTGTGATGTGTTAGCCGCGTGGTAGTTTGAGTCAAGTAAGCTCTTGTAGCACTTGTTGTCACTTCATACGTTTTGATTCCGTCGCGAACGATTCTCGAAATTACCTACACCAACTTCTTCTTGCATTTGTTAAATTTTGGCTGCAAACTGGTAGTGTCGCGCAAATTGTTCGATTCATGGGTGAATTCCTTACACATGTACTTCGCAATTTGAGTGTTCGACATCCGGTCCCAGTACAAAAATATATTAACGTAAAATCTGAAAATTACCCGTTCCTACATCGCTGCTTTGGTAGAGGAAAGCAATCACACACTTTAATATCATAAATACATAAAACTAAAGCACAAACAAACAAAAACCAATATATTCCATTTAATCAGGTTTAATATCTGTACAAACCTGCTAAGGTACCTTTAAGTAAAAGTAAAACTTTGTAAAATTTTCTAAAATTTTGTAAAACTATGTAAAACTTATGTAAACCTTATGTACAAATTATGTAAAAACATTGTAAATCGCACACACACCCTCACACACATTAATCGGTTCCGGTATCACGTATCTAATATATCGTTTCTTTAATATATCGTCGGCGTAGTGATAACGCAGGTTGATCACTTTAGGTAGTATTAGCTTTTGGGGCGTTTCGCTTATTAGCGAGTAATCATTATCGCCATATTAGTTTTGTATCCAAATATCGTCGCGTGTAAATATTATTTCGTCGAATGTAAATTCCTTTGCGGAAATATTTAATATATATCGTATCGTATATCGTTTGTTATATAATTCTACATTAGTATATCGGTCCTCGTATTAACTTAATTTTTATAAATAATATTATTCATTAACAATATGGACGTTCCTATGGCATTTTGGCCTAATAAGGTGTCTACACCTAATATTCCTAATACTCGGTCTAAAAGTAGCCATTCGTTGGAGTTGGGGCGAGACAGCGCTATAAAAACAAATCTCAATAATCGGAACTCATCCGATCCTATTCAAGTAGCTGACGTGGGAGGTAGTTCCCAAGTAAATAATTCCGTGTGCATTCCAATCGAGTCCGATTTCAGTCAAGGGCCATTATTCGTGCCCAACCCTAATCTCACATTCCCTGTTGAGGGAATGGACCCTTCTAGATCCTCATATTCTGTTGCGTCACCTTCAAATGTTTCTCTAAGCTGTGGGAGAGAGCATTCCAACTCTTCGTTCCGTACACATGTCCCGATCTTCCGATGGGGTATCTGCTTTGACGGATCCACCTCAGGTCTCAACGCAGAGACATTCATATTTCAAGTGGAAACACTTTCAAAAACTTATCAAGTACCATATCCCGAACTAATTGTAAATTTCCATTTATTGGTTCGTGGACCCGCTGCCGTGTGGTATTGGAAATACTTACAATTTAAACCCAATTCATCTGATTGGTTAAGTTTCAAAAATGCATTCTTGAGCAGGTATGGCTCTATCACTTCTGACGTAGACATCCGTAGACGTATTGACGCTCGGACTCAACGTAATAACGAACCCTTCATGGAATTTTTCGATGATATTGAAAATATGTCTCTTCAATTAACTAACATACTCCCGGATATTGATTTGCAAGTAATCGTATACCGTAACATGCATCCGCGTTTCAGCGACCATCTGGCTGGTCGACAGTTTGGAACCACTCAGGAATTGGTTCAATGTTGTATTTCAGTTGAGTCAGTTTGGAATCGCAACAGTCCAAGCCGAAAACCCGCACCCATATTGCGGCGTTCCATTCACGAAATTAGTCACAATACCCATTCCATTGACCCTGAGTCCAATGAACCAATAAGGCTATCCGCCAATCGTAACCCGTTTCGTAGGTCGGACAATTCTACCTTTCAACGTTCAGTCGCTACTTCCAATAACCATAGTGTCTGTTGGAATTCTCGTGACATTGGACACGTTTTCTCAAATAGCCCAGAACCCACTAAACAAGTCTTTTGTTTCGGTTGCGGACACGAGGGAGTCCTCAAACGAAATTGTCCCAAATGTTCTTTGTCGGAAAACTTCCAGAGGAGTGTGTCGTTCGCGGGGAACCGGCCCACTCCTGGCAATTAAACGTCGGTACCGCCAAAGCGGGGCGGCCGATCACCGACAACCTTTCCAGGCAAGTCGAATCACTATCCACGTCGATAAATAACTGTACCGTTCCTTCTCCCGTTTTGACGAGAGAACTTAGTACTCAAACCGAATTCGTGCCCCTAGTCGGTCCTATCACAAATATGGGCTTAAACCATAAGCCCCATACAATCAATCTACCCACTAAAACTTCTAATTATCGTTATACCTCTAATTATCGTTTTTTTCTCTAATAGTCAAATTCGTAGACGTAAACGTGCAACTTTATACTTCTATAAAATCCGACAACTGCGTAAAGCAGCTATTCATTCCGTGTATACAAATCAAACAAATATCGATTCTCGTCCCTTTCGAAACATTCTTGTAAATGGTCATAAACTAAGCGGTCTGCTTGATAGTGGAGCCAGCGTTAGTGTATTAGGTCATGGGGCTCTAGAGCTTATATCTTCCCTAAATCTTTATTTACATAATACCAAACTTCACATCAGTTCTGCTTCCGGTCAACGAATATCTGTATTGGGATATGTTGATACTAATGTAACTTTTGGAAACGTGTGTAAACCACTTCGATTCTTGGTAGTACCTTCCTTGGAACATCGCGTTTATTTGGGAATTGATTTTTGGAATACATTCAACATAGTACCATTTCAAATACCCTCCGTTTCGGAAATTTCATCTATCTCTAATCCAGAGCTCAACCCATTTCATCAGTTTATTACTGATCAACAAGTTCGACTACAATCTTTTATACAAACTTTTCCCTCCTTCAACGAACAAGGACTGGGACAAACTTCCTTATTATCACACGTTATCGATAGTGGCTCCGCAAAACCCATCAAACAGCGCCATTACTCTGTTTCTCCGGTGATTCAGGATCAGCTCTATCTGGAACTGGATCGCATGCTTTCTTTGGGAGTTATCGAAGAGATTCAGAGTTCTTGGAGTTCTCCTGTTACGTTAGTTCGGAAACCGGGTAAAAATCGGTTGTGTTTAGATGCTCGCCGAATAAACGAAGTGAATATCAAGGATGCATATCCTCTTCCTGGTGAATGGATGGACTTTTATCGCGTTTACAATCCACTAAGTTTATTACTAGTTTAGACCTCAAGGATGCCTTTTGGCAAATTCCCTTATCTGTTGAATCACGTGAAAAAACCGCTTTTACTGTTCCGGGTAGGCCTTTGTATCAATTTACAGTCATACCTTTTAGTTTGTGTAATGCACCACAAACGATGTGTCGTCTTATGCTCAAAGTTATTCCTCACGAGTTCCAGGATAAAATTTTTGTGTATCTAGACGATCTACTTATTACTAGTGCCACGTTCGATGAGCATCTCGCTCTATTAGGCCAAGTAGCCAAATTTCTCACGGCCGCTTGTCTCACTATCAATGTGCAGAAAAGCAAATTCCTTCAACGTGAAATAAAATACCTCGGATACATTGTGAGTGACGGAATTCTAAAAACGGATACCACTAAAATTTCAAGTATTGTCGAATATCCGACTCCAAAGTCTGCCAAGGAAGTTCGTCGTTTTATGGGAATGGCCGGATGGTATAGGCGATTCATTCTTCGATTCGCTATCACTATCGCTCCTTTAACGGACCTACTGAAAGGCAAACATTCATTCAAGTGGACTGATGCTGCGGAAAACGCTTTCCAACAGATTTAGCACTCGTTAATATCTGCACCCGTTCTGATCAATCCCGACTTTTCTAAACATTTTTATATTCAATGTGACGCCAGTACTACCGGTATTGGTAGTGTCCTTTTTCAAAAGGATGATGATGGTATCGAACATCCAATTGCTTTCAGGTCGGGCAAACTCAATGCCGCTCAGCGTAATTACACTATAACTGAGCTCGAATGCCTCGCTGTGGTACAGAGCGTAAAAAAATTTCGTGCGTATATTGACGGTCTACCTTTTACTATAATTACGGATCACGCCAGTCTCAAATGGCTGATGAACCAACAGGATTTGTCCGGTAGATTGGCTCGTTGGAGTCTTAAACTACAAGGTTTTGATTTTCAAATCAAACACTGTAAAGGTTCGGTTAATGTTGTCCCCGACGCGTTATCGCGCGTACATGAAAACGTTTCATCTATCAGTATGTCCCCTCTATCCGTCTCTAATTCCGACCCGATTCTGCCTGAAAATTCGTATCTATCTTCTGTCTTTATCGATTCTGCTTTTCAGGAAGCTTCTTATGTCGATCGCATCGCGATTATTGAGCGAGAACCCGATAAGTTTTCCAATTTATGGGTACGAGACGGTAAAATATACATAAATACTGGTGTCCTGTCGAATGACGATGTAAATATTCCGCAAATTAAATTATGGGTCCCGGATAGTCTGCACGAACGTCTAATTGCACAAACGCATAACCCTCCGTTAGCTTCACATTGTGGGGTTCATAAAACAGCAGAAATTCTTCGCCGTCACTATTACTGGCCACATCTTAAGCTGGATGTTATAAAGTATATTCATCACTGCGCTATGTGCAAACAAACTAAATCCAGTAACCAAACGTTAAGACCACCGTTAGGCGAAATTCGTGTTTCTGAACGTCCCTTACAACGAATATTCATTGACTTTTAAGGTCCATATCCTCGGTCTAAATTAGGTATTACCCAACTTCTCGTGGTATTAGACCATTACACTAAATTCATATGGCTCAAGGCCATGGCGAAGGCTACTTCAAAAGCAGTCGTTCGTTTCCTCACTGAAAGTATATTCCATACGTATGGAGTGCCTGAATATTCATTCTGACAATGGAGTTCAATTTACTTCGAAAATATTCTCCCAACTCATGACTGATTACAGTCTAACACACGTGTTTTCTCCACGGTACTCCCCTCAATCAAACGCGTCTGAGCGCACTAACCAGTTCATTTTGTCTGCCATTCGATCATACGTTGGAAATGATCATCGCAATTGGGATGGACATTTGGGGGAATCTTGTGCCGCTTTTCGGAATGTTGTGCACGAATCTACCGGTTGTTCACCACATTTCTTAATGTTTGGTTTCCAAGCCATTCGAAATGGTTCTGAGTATTCCTTACTTAGGAAGTTATCCTCTCTTTCGGACGGACAAATAAGTATTACGGAACGTAATGATAAATTACGTGCAATTCAGAATATAGTAGCCCATAAGATTCAGGAAGCTTACCAAAGAGGTAAGCGACGATACGACTTGCGCAGCCGACCTCGCGTCTTTGCTAACGGCCAAACGGTTTACGTGCGTAATCACATTCTTAGTAAAGCCACCGACAACTTCGCGGCCAAACTTGCCCCGAAGTTTGTGCCTGGAGTTATAGTTCGACCGGTAGGACAAGTCGCATACGAAATTTGTGACCCATCTGGGAAGTCTATGGGAATATGTCATGTACAAGACATAAAAACATAACTAATCTTTTAGTACTTATCTATCTTAGACTTTATACCATATTGTATCTTATAGAATCTTATCGTAGGTAGTAATACATATAAAATAGAGTATCTTCTAAATATCTTCAATAGTGTTAGGTTAGTTTGGGTAATAGGTTGCAGATATAACATTTGTGGTTGTAAATTAGGTAGGGCGTGGGCCCTTATAAAAGCAACAGTCCAATGAGTTTTCCTGGTGGCCTCACGCGTAGTGTTGGTTGCATCAGTGTGGATGTTGCTCTTTTCATTTTGGTTAGGCTAAAATATCGGTTTCAAGTTAACGGTCCAATGAGTTTTCCTGATGGCCTCGCGCGTAGCGTTGGTTGCATCAGTGTGGACGTTAATCTTTCATCTTTTCAGCTCCGGTATACAACCGTTTCAGTTGTTAAGCAACTTTCTTTGGGGTGAGGGGTTCATATTGAACTCAAAATTTATGTATTTGTCTTCGTCTTTTAAGTTCTAGTTTGTTTTCTTTGGCCAATCCGAGACTGGGGTTGAAATCTGTCAGGTTAGACCTGAGGTTCTCTATGGGGTTTCAATACAGAGGGCAACGGTCGATCCTTTTTGATTAGTACAGCTCAACCCCAGTGTAAAACTCGGACGGACCACCATTTCGTTTTTTTGTGTGTTGTATTGTCCCAGCTATCTTGTCGTAACGTCAGCCATGTACTTCAGTCTGTTTCATTAGTCATCTTTCCAACGCGCCAGTGTTTCATTTTGTTTGAAAATTCAGTAACCCGCCGTCGATAGGTTCCGTTCCTGTTTTGGACTAGTTCGACTAATTAGTTAGTTTTGAAGGCATATTTCGGGAAAAACTGTCGATCGAGTAGGGTTACCTTAACGTACTACCGTATCGAGGAACTTGCGTGAACATGTATGATGATTTCGACGTAAATACGTTTTGACTACATCTGCCTAGCCTCATACCAATCATGAGATCTTTCCTTCCGTAGAGTTCATTCATAGCCCGTCTTATCGTGGAGAGACTCTTCTCAGGGCGGGGTCGTCCCCACGTTTGTTACGTACCATAAAGTAAATTCAAATTATCTTCGCGCCTTTTCTGCCCGAAATAACTAAATCATATAACTACCTACCTGGCAATGATTATTTAACAGTGTAAAGCTCGCCAAGTTCCGACAAAGCTATTCAAACGCGTCATCTCGCTCCAACCCTCGGATCGTGCTCAAGCTTTCGCGAATACGAGGATCGATCACGCCACGCTACGCGAAAAGTAGCTTTTGGATGTTGGACAGGCCGGAAATGGAGCGTGAGTGTGGGAGTGTCGAGGAGACTGTCGTAGAGGCCGGTCACGATATATTTGAGTGCAGCTGGAAAGAAAAGTTTTTGGCATTTTTACTGCGCTGGCCGTGGTCCGCTCGTGGCCATACGTGCTAGGGAACCGCTAAATTGAGTTCCAGGAGAAGGCGAATTCGCTGGTAAGTGGCCCAGCGAGTGTAGGAGTGCGAAATCCGAGCGAAAACGGGGAGAGTTGATTTGGTGAAGTTGCACCCGTACATTCAGCTCAGCGAAGCTCGAGACAAAAGCGGGACACGAGAATTGTTGGTGTGGCGTTGACTCACACCTGAGTGGAAGAAAATCTTGAAGTCAATTGTATCGGCGACGGTGGAAATAATTTTTGGTTGCGATAGTGAATTTCCACCGGTTTCCCGGCCACCAAAAATGTCTACCAAAGATGGCCACGTTTTATCGCGAGCTCCTGATAGATGTCCTACCGGCGGTGGGCGATGCCCACTGAGAAGTGTTGGTGTCCAACAATCTACCATCGATCAAAAGTAACACCGAAATTTAGAAATTAGCGTTCGGGCATTCAGCTCCCAGTGTATTACTGTCGTGTCGTAGAATTAACGATGTTAGTGAATAATTTGTATTCCGAATTGCGGATGAGACTGTGAATTGTAAAATGTATATGTAAAACAAAAAAAAATTTGATCATCAAGTTCTTGAAATAATTAAATCATGGAATAAGTAAATAAAATAAGTGATGTGATTTTTCTTTTTATCATTGGTGACGCGTGTGCGAATGGGTTTCGTGGTTCTTCTCTTCTTTTTTTGTCCAAAACCCACGACTCGGTGAGCTAGTCGCGGAAAAATGTTAAATCGGGACCGCCACTATGCGGTCGACTTTGAAGCAGTCCCGGCGGCGCGGGTGCACACGAGGCATCCGGGGTCGAGGAGCGTCCAAAATGGTGGAGCACTCGATCTCGGGTCCTCGGGTTTAGGCGCGTAGTCGGGACTGTGACAGACTTTACTGGACTGACACAACCTCAAACAACAACTCAGTGTGTTTCATACAGGACCAAATCAGAATGTAAACAAACACAAATTGGTTTCGGAATACTTACAATCGTAGCTTTCCGAATCTTTATGCCCATATTTGACTGAAAAAAACCTTAATAAAGTTACATTTTTATATGAAAAATATATTAATATATAATTTCCACACAAAATATATAAAAGCACAATTGCGCCTTTACTGTCTGACAATGACAAAAACCTGTACTTTCAACTAAGATCATATTGGATCATTTCACATTTTAAACTACTACAATCGAAACTTTAAGTTGCATCTTAATATATGCATCTACTTGTAAACTACTTCTGGCAGCCCTGCAAATTATTTACAAACATATCATCTTATGTGCACATTCATCGTTATGCCCATCCAAATGCGAGCTGCACCGTCTCTTCGCGTGAAAAGTGTATATCTCTTTACCTCTCTTACGGAGGAACTTGTGAGAGATTACTGAATGGAACATGATCGCGGAAGATTGGTTTGTGTGTTGTGCTTTTGATCCATGAGATATGAAAGATTCACTGTTCCAAATGAACAGATTTGACTGATTCGAATCATTTGGATCTCTAAAGCGCCCCATACCCGAGCGATCCAAACGATCCGAGTCCATTTGGCTGCAGTCCAAATAAGTGGCCCACACACGATGGAGCCAGAGAGTCTATTATAATCTGTCTATCTGTGTGGTTGTGTTAGAATTTTGGTGGTCTGTTTTTTCTTCTTATTTTTGGAGGAATCCGAGGAATTAGAATTATTGTATGCTATAACAGTATTTATATCAAAAAACGAAGAAGCAAATGGCAGAAAGCATGGCTTGCAAAGAGAAAAGAATTAAGTCATGCAAATTTGGTTCAAGAGCTCTCGCTGAAGCCTGTTGATTGGCATAATTATTTAAGTATGGATGAGATGACATATAATACGTTGCTTCGGTTAGTCACGCCATTAATCAAGAGAAAGGACAACAATATGAGAGAAGCCATCACCCCCCCAACACACACACGAGAGATTGACTGCTACAACATCGAAAAATTCAAATACATCTACAAAGCTTGTTCGTGAAATGTTTAGATACTATTTTGTTGGAGATGGACAAGTGGATTGGCAAGAAGAAAGAATATAAACTGTTTGTCTTTATATATATGTAGTTATTATAATTAAAAATACATATTGTGTTGTCTTAGCTAAAAAATAATAACGAAAACATATGAATTTTATTTATTACCTTATCCTCACCAAATGGGAGATCATCTAGTATTGATGTAATCGTCCTGCTCCTTCTAGATATATCTTGATCCTGTAAAAAAATGAGTTGGCTAAAATATCAGAGTTTTGGAGTGTGGACACTATCAGTATCGGATCCAGTGACATGTGATGCTTTCACCTACAATAGTATTTTGTTGTAAACATATATATAGGGACAAAATAATTTTGCAACAAGAAACTCTTTGTGATATGCACTTCACATACTTTGAATCTTATTTTTTAAGATTTTCCTTTTTGCTCCTGGGTCTTTGGTAGAAAATAATAGCAACAAATCGTCCAGAGCAGCATTTCTTTTAGTTTTGTCGTGGTAGTTTTCACACGAAAACTGCCAAAGGCATTCATGTGATATATATTTTTCAATAAACTCTAGAATGAAATCATGTCTGTTACTACCCATTATTCAAATTGATTTCCCAGTACAATGGAAAAGTCACGTTCTCACACGTCAAGATGTTAGTCTAAACTGAGTGTGGTTTGGACCGGTGATTGAGCACATACGGTACGTCTAATCGATGGCTCGGCTCTATTCAGCGCGGGATTTCGCCACACACGGTCAAGCCCAAAAATGGCTTCATGGCTTGGCTTCATAGATATTGGATTGATTGAAAATCCAACCAGGCCGCTTGAGTCCATGAGTCCACTCGAGTTTTTTCACACACGATGAGATTTTGGCTTGGCTCGGGGCCATTTGGACTTATGGAACGCTCGTGTATGTGGGGCTTAAGATGATTCGGATCACTGAATCATATCCGCGATGAGCTACACATGCCTAATGTACACACAACGCCCTTCCGTCCCCAGAATAACGGAATGATAGAACGTTTGCATAGGACGCTGAAAACCGCGCTTAGGTACTCGCTCGCTATTGGGTTTGCAACGATATAAACAAAATCGCTAAAATCTTCACACGCTCATTTCTCAACCGATTCTGCACATAATAAATGTGAACATCAAGGTAGAGGAGTTGCAATATTGCAGCCGGCCGTGTAATTGTGGTGCTCCGATAAAAATGAAAGTGTAAAAGCCCATTCTCGAATATCTGAGCAAAGTTGAGCGAAAACATAACTGTAACGCAGTCCATAGTGCGTTGAACAATGCGCGTAACGTTGGAGACAGTGACTGTTACATGAAACAATTTAGTGTGAATAGCAAAAAAAGCGCAGTAGTGCATAGTGGTGCAGTGCAGTCGGTGAGTGATAATGAAGACAATAATCCCACACCAGTGGTAAACTTAAGCACAATATTGGGTTCTGTACTGGGCAAGCATAAATCAGTTAACGAAGTCGATAGCAATATGACGGAATCTACATATGTCAATTGATGAGGTTAATGAAAAGATCGGTATTGCATCTACAACTGTTATTACCCAAACCGGCAATAACTCTCCTGCCATAAAATGCATTCAAACCGGCATTGAAAGATATATAAAAATATCCGAGAAACGAAAACTTAGCCCACAGGCAATTAACGCGGAACAAGCTCCAAAAAGGTTCAAGGAAACTAGAACAATTGATCGAAACTATTATGCGATACTCGCTAATGAAACCAATACAGACAACGATAACACAGTACAGGAAGATAAACCGAAAGCAAAACCTCCTCCGATCTATATCAGGGGATCTACGACTTAAAAAAAGGCAATCTGAAAGAAATAAAATTGCAAGTCCTGACCGAACCAAACTACACCCGGGTAGTCTCATGGCTGGAAAAGAAAAAAATCAATTTCTATACATTTCAGCTGAAAAGCTCTAAAGGATTGATCGTCATTATTAAAGGCATAGACTCCGAAGTAAAACCTGAAGACATAAAACAAGAGCTTAAACAGTCCGGTTTTGAGGCTAAATCGGTACATAATGTCATAAATAAACTTAAGGTTCCACAACCAATGTTCAAGGTGGAACTTACACCAGAAGCTAGCAAAATCCCTAAAGGAAATGTACACCCTATATACAATCTACAATATCTGCTGCAAAGAAAAATAACTATTGAAGAACCATATAAAATGTACGCTGTTGTCCAGCGCCTTAATTGTCAAGAGCCCTGTGTTTCTAACAATGAATAGACGTAACAAGCAGGGAAAAATAACGAATGCGTTCATAAATAACTATTCTAATGCACAACCAGTGCAACCAACTTCTACCTCACAACCCACGGATCAGCCTAAAGCAGGAATGCCATACGCCGACGTAGTCAGAAACCCACAATATGGTAATCCAACCTTCAAACCCAGCAGTAAACACCAATACACAGGAAGGAATAGTGCAGGTTCTAATTACTCTAGTTAATAACATACAACTAACAAATATCATGAATAACATTCAGGCAACCTTATACAAACAAACAGACCTACTTACATATTTAATAAACAAATGAATAATCTAAGAATTGCACAATGGAATGCAAACGGACTATTGCCCCGTAAAATTGAATTAGAATCTTTCTTGAACACCAATAATATTGACATAATGTTGATCGCTGAAACTCACCTATGCAGTAAGAATAATTACTTAAAAATTCACGGCTACACAGTCTATAACAACAATCACCCTGATGACAAGCCACACGGTGGTACTGCCATACCAATCAGAAACAGAATCAAGCATCACCCCATCGCATGTAAACAAATATGTTACATTCACAGTACCGCTTTGTGTATCTCTTCCAGAAGCGTAGACACGTGTATTGCGGCTACTTATTGTCCCCCAAACCACAGGATCACCTCAACAAATTTCGATGATTTCTTCAAGTCACTTGGGCCCTGCTTCTTTGCCGCGGGCGATTACAATGCTAAGTCGCCACACTGGGGTGCACGCTTAACCTCTCCACGAGATAAACAATAACTCAAATCTATTTACAAGAACAACCTTAATTGCATAACAGGTGGCACACCAACATACTGGCCATCAGATCCATTGAAAATCCCCGATGTCATTGACTTCGGTACTATTAAGAAATTAGATTCGTGTCTCATCAAGGCCTGGACCACAGATCATTCGTGGTCGCACCATCGGACCATTCACCAACTATCGATGAGCTTAGCAGTAAACCTGTAGTAGAAAACTCTGAATCCAGACTAACAAATAGTAGAACCAACTGGAACAAGTTTTGCAGGAGATTTGAATTCTCATTTTGTTCTAATATTAAATTAAAATTTTGCTGAAAATATTGAAAATGCAATAAAATACTTAACGAATACTGTTAATGACTGTGCTGTATTTGCTACCCCGCCCGCCGAATCTACGGAGGCTAGAACTCTTCAGTATTACAACAATAAAATACTTTCACTCCTAAGAGCTAAACGTAGTGCCAAAGCCGAATGGCAAAGGGTACGCTCTCCGAAGGCAAAAGCCGCCTTAAACGAAGGCACCAAAGCACTAAAAAAAGCGCTATATATAGATAAGCAAGAACAAATAGATCACTTTGTTAGCAATCTATCTAATAAAGCGGATACTAAGTATTCATTGTGGAAAACAATTAGAAGGGTCAAGAAACCTGTATCAGCAGACACTGCAATCAGGGATCACAACGGTGGCTGGCTCAGAGACAATACTCAAAAAGCTGAAGCTTTTGGTAATTACCTATCGAAAGTAATTTGCTTAGATACAGTTAATGAGGAAAATAGCAACACAAATAACAGTAGTGGGAATTATAAACCTATTAGATTCACTAAAGTCGAGCTATTCAAGAAAATTAGCAGTTTAAACAACAATAAAGCACCTGGACACGATAAAATAACAAGTAAAATGATTAAAACTCTACCTATATCAGGCAAAATCGCAATATTGCACATATTCAATGCAATACTGCGTATTAATTAATTTCCACACGCCTGGAAACAAGCCAGGATGATAGTCATTCCTAAGCCAGGCAAAGATAGCACAAAAGTTGAGTCTTATAGGCCCATTCGCCTGCTTTCCACCCTTTCTAAGCTATACGAGAGGCTACTCCTTGACAAAATGCTCCCCACACTCCATCGCTCCATTGTTATCCCTGTACATCAGTTTGCGTTTAGAAACAACCATAGTACCATAGAACAGGTACATATGCTAGTAAATTATATCAAAAATTCATTCGAAGATAATAAATATTGTGTTGGACTATTTTTAGATGTATCAAAACCCTTTGATAAAGCCAGCATCCTGAACTCATCCAAAAAATTAAGACCACTCTACCTCCAAATTTTCATGACATACTAACCAGTTACTTACTTGAACGGTCCTTTAAAGTCAAATACAAAGATACCATTAGCCAAGAACATCCTATAAAAGCAGGAGTACCCCAGGGGAGTGTACTAGGACCAGTCCTGTACCTCCTGTACACTGCAGACCTCCCCACCTTAAAAGAGGTGCTTACCACTACATTTGCTGACGACACAGCGAAACTATTTGCTTACAAAAACCCATCAACTGCAAAAAGAGTACTACAGCAACAAACAGACATAATATTAAATTGGGCTAGAAAGTGGCATATTTCAATTAACGAAGCAAAAACGCAGCAAATCACTTTCACATTAAAAAAAAAGATCCTGCTGTCCCATTAAAATTAACGGTACGGATGCTCAAATAACAAGTTCTGTAAAGTACTTATGGGTCCATTTAGACAGAAGACTTAACTGGAAAAGTCATATAAACAAAAAACGAGATCAAGTAAAATTACAGTTCAGGAGACTATACTGGTTAATGCACAGTAAATGCAGATTAAGCTTAGAAACAAAAATCTTGATATACAAGACAATTCTTAAACCAATATGGACGTATGCCCTACAGCTCTAGGGTTCAGCAAAAAAGAAAAATGTGGAAATCATACAAAGAACGCAAACAAAAATCTTGCGGGCGATTCTGGGTGCCCCCAAATACGTCAATAACATAATATTACAAAGAGACACCAATGTCAGCACAGTTATGGAAGAAGCAGAAAAGCTGAGTTTGAACTACAAGAAGCGATTGCGACACCACCCAAACAAAACAGCAAGAAAAATATTGCTGACTAGACCATACGTACGGCTCAAAAGAACTGACCCACTACGACTAACAGTCAATCGGCGGTAGGGGACCCTAAAAGTACAAAGATAATACATGCCACAAAAAATAACACTGCCTAAATCTACCCAGCGACTTACTGCAGAAGGAGAGTAGCAGCGATACACTATAGTTTTCTTTTTTTCTTATTAGTTTTATTGAACAAAGACAACATATTGTAAACTAATTGGATAAAATGTTATAAAATATTGTAAATTCTTATAAACTATTATAAACAGTGGGATCACAAACCAGCTAGACTTAAGAGTTGCAATGTAGTAAGCTAGAGATCTCCAATGATCTAATCCTTACTTTGTAACAATAAAGATGAAATAAAAAAAAAATCAAGGTGGAGCGACGACATTTCTTCCTAATCCTTACCCGAGTATGGAATTCATCTATTGCGTGTGAGCGTTATATCAACATTTTTGGTGAGTGTACGTGTGCGTATCGGAGTTTTTCGATGTCGACGCAAGCAACATCTGGCCCCGCGGCAAGTCTTCTCTTGCCGGCCTCAGCTTAGTAGCGACAAAACGTCTGGCAGCGTCATCGAGAAAATTCGCTCACGCGGGTCACGTTATCAGAAATTCCACATCACACCAAAAACTCCTCAGACGTGCATTATCAGAAATTCCACATCACACCAAAAACTCCTCAGACGTATGTGTCAGCAACGTGACCAGGGAATCAAATTCCAAAGATGCAGACTGGTAAGCGTTTAGTCTGCAACTCTAGAACTTGCACAATTCTGGAAACGCATATTTGCAATTCAGAAAGTGTGGAATTCCTGAGAACAAACATAATTATAAGTAAGTCTTAAGAGCGCATTCAAATAGTGAAGACGTTTAAATAAAAAGTTTTATGTATTCGAAAATCCTTGTGCATTATTTTTTTTTTTTGAGGTTTAATATCTTTAAACCTTTTACTGCCGCAGTCGATAGAATCCTTCTCCGAAGAAAGGGATTCATCAAAGAACCTAGTAAATAATAAATAAAGTGAAAATTTAGTATAAACTTCGTGAAGTTAGTTGCGCCGTTAAGCCATAAAACTTTAGTTAAACAGCGAACCCATCAAGTGAAAGTTATCGTATAAACAAAACAAAGAACAGTGTCAATTAATATCACTAAACATCGTATGAAAATCGAGCGATCGAGACTATTCGATAAAAACCGAACAAATATGGCAAACAACGACAACGCACAGCTTCCCGTACTAGACCAGGTGAACGCTCTAAGAGTACAACTGGAACAACTCCAACTTCGTTACAAAGAAGATGTAGGCGAAATTCGTCGAAATTTTCGAACTAACAGCGGACAAGATTCTGAACAAATTCAACAGGATAGGAACATTTACCGGGAGCGACGAATACAGCCTCCAAAACGTAGCGAAATTATGCGGCAACAACCGGCTACACTTGTGACACGACCTCCTTACTGTAGTCAAGGAAAAAAATACAAGGTGAAGCGAGACAGTGTATTCAACATTTGGGTAACAACCTAACATGGGAAACAATAAAAGCAGAGCTAAAGGCCTACTTCAGACCGCGGAAAAGCTACACACCTAATGAACGAGTGTCGAAACATCAAGGTTTTTTCCATCCTCTTGGTGCTGTTTTTTGTGCTAATTGCTTCTAGTACTCAAACATTAATTATTGATAAAATCGACTCCGAGCTTAAATATGCCTTGATAAAAACAGACGAGGTTGAAATAGTACAAAAATTCGTATTGGTCATTCACATCATCCACCCAAAGGAAATCCTAGTATTGGCAGCACTAACTTGCCAATGGGTTCCAGAGGGTGGAACGAAACGCGAGTAAGTTAAGCAATGGACGGCGATCAGATGCCATGTTAAAATGGTCAGTAAATAAAACCTTTTAATTGGAGTTATCTTGTGTTTTCCTTTGTCAAATACTGATCCTAGCAAGGGATCACAACAGTGGCGACGATGATATCGGACGACGAGAATATCGAGTTAATATTCCATCGTAGAATTCATATTTGACATTTGCGCAAGTGGAAGTACTCACAAAATGGACGAAACAATGCAAGCTTTGTTCAGGCGCATGCAGGAACAACATGAACGTGACAACGCAGCAATGCAAAATCTAGTAAAACAGCTATTATCATCCAGTGGACAGGCTGCAGGCACGAGCAATATGACACAGGGACCGGAATTCATTATCGAAGCGCTAGCCTCGAGCATTTCCGAATTTCTGTACAATCCGGAACACAACCTCACATTTGACTCCTGGTACGCACGTTTCGAAGACCTCTTTGAAATAGACGCAGCAAAACTGGATGATGCTGCAAAAGTTCGACTCCTGCTTCGGAAGCTCAGCACGCCAGTTCATACAAAATACATAAATTTCATTTTGCCTAAACATCCGAGAGAAATTGATTTCAAGGAAACAGTACGGCAATTAAAACAAATTTTTGGAGAACAAACTTCCCAATTCAACAAGCGATACAACTGTTTTCAACTCATCAGAAATGTCAATGATGATTTCATTACGTACGCAGGTAAGGTTAATAAACAATACGAGGAGTTTAAGTTGAATGAACTTACTCTTGATCAATTCAAGTGCCTCATATTTTTTATGGGTCTAAAACCGGCATCGGATTTTGAAATCCGCACAAAAATCCTGAATTTGATAGATAGCAAAGCAGCAACAGTGACATTGGACGTAATTGCAAAAGAATGTCAACGGCTTATCAATCTGAAGCAGGACACCACACTCATAGAGTCAAAATCTGGACAAGTAAACAAACTACAGTCCAGCCTTACTGTAAGTAAGCACAGTACAGTAACTACGCCAAAAACGCCGTGTTGGTTCTGTGGTGGCATGCACTATGTGCGAAATTGCACATATGCCAAACACAAATGCAGTCAGTGTGGAAAAGTAAGTCACAAGGACGGCTACTGCAACGCGCACCACAAAAACAACAGCCAGCGATCAGCGAACGAGAGATTCAAATCGTCGAACAAGCCGCATTCGAAGAAAAATATATCCAGATTCGTGACACAATCCCAGAATATCTTCACGAACTGCATCAACACATCGAACCGCAAGTTCATTACAGTGGAGATAAATGGCAGAAACGTAAAATTACAATTCGACACCGCTTCGGACATAACTATAATAAGTCAAAATGTTTTCGAAAAGCTAAATATCGCAGACACCTACCAAGTGGAACATACTGCCCGCAGTGCCACAGGGGCCAACTACCACTGACAGCGAAATTCAATTGTCAAGTAAAATTTCGAGACAAAAACATTGCAGCGACTTGCTTCGTTACCTCAAAGAAGAATCTCAACGTCCTTGGAATCGATTGGCTTGACAAACTTCAACTTTGGGACTTGTCAATTAACGCGATCTGCAACAAGATTCACGACGGAAACCAGGAAAGTGAAAAACGTATAAGTTTTGTTACAATTGACACTCTCAAAGATAGTTTTTCAGATGTTTTTGATAACAAATTGGGACTTTGTATCAAAATGAAAGCGAAATTGACCACAAAAACAGATGTTAAACCAGTTTTTCGGCAAAAACGACCTGAGGCATATGCTATTCAAAGCCAAGTCGAGCAGGAGTTACAACGCCTTCAAGAAATAAAAGTAATTTCACCAGTGCAATTTTCAGACTGGGCTGCACCGATCGTAGTGACGAAGAAATCAAACGGGAAAATCAGAATTTGCGCTGATTTTTCGACGGGGTTGAACAGCGCTCTGGAACCACATCAGTTTCCTCTTCCACTACCGGAAGATATATTCTCCAAATTGGCAAATGCTCAAGTATTCAGTCACATTGATCTATCTGATGCTTTTCTTCAAATTGAGGTTGAAGAAAACTCGAAACATCTATTAACCATAAACACTCACATGGGTTTATTTCGATACAATCGAATGGTTTTCGGAGTAAAAACTTTTCCAGCCATTTTCCAACAGATAATGGATGAAATGCTAGCTGGGATCTCAGGTGCCGCAGCATATATCGACGATATTTTTGTTTCTGGAAGAAATCGCCAGGAGCATGCCAACAATCTTCATGAAGTGTTATGCCGAATTCAAGAGTATGGTTTCAAAGTCAAGATGGAAAAATGTAAATTTTTTGTCACAGAAGTTACCTACCTTGGGTACGTTATCAATAAGTATGGCCTAAAACCAGATAAAAAACGCATTCAGGGCATCACGGACATGCCGCAACCAACAAATTTGACTGAATTATGTTCATTTCTCGGCGCAGTAAATTTTTATGGAAAATTTGTAGACAAAATGCGTCATCATCGAGGCCCACTCGACGAATTGTTGAAGAAAGACGTGAAGTGGTCATGGAAAGGCGAACAGCAGCGATCTTTTCACAAATTAAAGGAAATTTTATCATCTGATTTACATCTGGCACATTTTGATCCGGAACTCGACATCATAGTCGCAGCCGACGCTTCAAACTACGGTCTGGGAGCATGTATTATGCACGAGTATCCTGACGGCATAACGAAGGCTATTTGTCATGCATCAAGGTCTCTCACACCTGCAGAAAAAGCATATAGCCAAATAGAGAAAGAAGCGCTTGCACTTGTATTTGCAGTAACAAAATTTCACAAGATGATTTTCGGTCGGAGATTCAAACTTCACACCGACCATAAGCCATTGCTCACTATATTTGGTAACAAAAAGGGTATCGCAGTACATCAAGCAAATCGTTTGCAACGATGGGCGTTGACTTTACTCGCATACGATTTTGACATTATGTATATTTCTACTAACAGTTTCGGTTATGCCGATGTTTTATCACGTCTAGTGAATAAGAACATTCGTCCGGAGGAAGATTACGTCATCGCATCAGTTAAGCTGGAATCAGATGTCAAGCAAGTTTTAACTGAGGTAATGGAGAAATTACCAGTAACACAAACTATGGTCAAAGCGGATACATCAAAAGACACTATATTGCGGAAAGTTTTGGACTTTGTCGATAAGGGCTGGCCTTCTAGCACCAATGAAGACGAAATAAAGCCATTTTTTAACCGAAAAGATGACATCACCGTAGTTGAAGGATGCATAATGTTTGGAGAACGAATAATTATTCCACATACGCTACGCAAACGAGTTTTGAAACAACTTCATCGGAGTCATCCTGGCATCGAACGAACGAAGGCTATATCACGAATGTTTGTTTATTGGCCAAATATTGACACAGATATAGCAGCATACATACGATCGTGCAACAACTGCGCATCAGTGGCTAAAATGCCAACAAAAACAACGCTCAAACCATGGCCAATATCATCGGAACCATGGGAGCGTGTTCACATTGATTACGCTGGTCCAATTGATGGACAGTATTTTATGGTAATTGTAGTTTATTTTTCAAAGTGGCCAGAAATTATCCCTACAAAGTCAATCAATACTCAGCAGACAACGGATATACTTAGCGACATTTTCGCCAGGTTCGGGCTACCCAAAACTATTGTGTCCGACAATGGGACGCAATTTACCAGTGCGCTGTTCCAGGATTTATCACAGAAAATGGTATTGAACATCTGCGTTCCAGCCCTTACTATCCGATGTCTAACGGTCAAGCAGAGAGATTTGTAGACACATTTAAACGAGCTTTAAAGAAACTCGACGGAGAGGGAACAACAATACACAAACTACACACTTTTCTTAAAGTTTATCGGTCAAAGGCGAATCGCAGTACTCCGAATGGAAAATCACCAGCTGAGAATCTTATGGGACGAAACATTCGGATTCCTTTGGACCAGATTAAGCCAAGAAACATTCATACATTAAAGGATTACAACAACACCAACGAGAACATGTCGAAGCAACTTAATCTTAAAAATTGAACAAGAGAGAGAGTTTTTCATTGTTAAGACCTTGTATACGCTTGCGTGCATGACAATAATAACAAGTTCACCTGGCAGCACGGTGAAGTAATAGAACGCATCGGAAAATTGATCTACAATGTATTACTCCAGAACGGTAGATTAATACGTTCGCATGTGAACCAGTTAAGGAAGCGGTACGTAGAGGGAATGAATCTCCATGCAAATTTAACATTAGCAGAGGCTTTTGATTTGTATGATAATGATGAAAACAGTGACATTGACAGTAGTCCTGTTTCAACTACCAGCAAACAAGTAGCGTCAGAAATACCAACAGCGGGGTCGGAAATCATAGCCCTTCGCAGATCTCATCGAAGTCAACATCCACCATCCAGATATGCTCACTAAGAACATAACTTCAAAAAAGGAGATATTGGCAGCACTAACTTGCCAATGGGTTACAGAGGGTGGAACGAAACGCGAGTAAGTTAAGCAATGGACGGCGATCAGACGCCATGTTAAAATGGTCAGTAAATAAAACATTTTAATTGGAGTTATCTTGTGTTTTCCTTTGTCAAATACTGATCCTAGCAAGGGATCACAACACCTAGACATTTCATTCAAACTAGAATCAATAATCAACTCAACTCAAGTAGATTCCAATAAAATTATGTTACTTCACCAAATCGAAAATGTTAGAAGTATGATCGGAACGCTAATACTAAATAGGCGAAAAAGAGGTCTTATCAATATTAGGGGCATAGCAATGAAATGGCTGTATGGGACAATGGACAACGATGACAGACGAGACATAGAGAACTATTTAACCCTTAAATGACAAATTTCAGTCGTATGTATTTAAATGTTCCCATCAAAAATGGAGCTGACGATAGTTAAGATGCTGGATTGCCTGTTTATACACGTTCCATAAATCATTTTACGGACAGCTGCTCTTCAGAGAGGTCACAAGTTGCGGTGGGGTCAAAGTACCCCAGTGTGTCATTAACGGATATTTTAAGTGAAAATTTGTGATTTTTTTTGTCGTTTTGCCGTGTTATTTTATTATTTTAGGAAGTAAGTAGAATTGTGCACGCTGTTAAAATTTTGTTTGTTCATTATTATATTTATTTTTACGTGTTGTAAGATGGAGTATAATTCGCGGAGTCGGGCCATTCGAGAATTATCAGCGCGCGATGATGAGGATCAAGAACCGGTCGACGAAGCGTTTTCAGAAGAAGAAGACTATGTTTTCGAGGACAATGGAGATGTCGATTCGGATTTCTCGGAAGATAGTTCTGCAGAGAGTGCAATGGAAGTAGACGAGGAAAACATGGAAGATGCTACTTTTAATCAACGTCTTTTGGAAGTGAGAGAGCGTCGAGCGGCTTGCAATAGACGTGGTCGGCAATCTTCGACGTTGAAAGGAAAAGACGGTTACATATGGCATACTAATTGTTCTTCCAGAAACTCAGGTACATATGTATGTGTGTTTCTGCCGGTAACTTTAACTGCGAGTTCTCTTTGTTTGTATTGTTCGGCTCTTAGTAAGTTTTGAGACTACCTGCTCTTTACTCTACCTGCGTTTCAAACATCTGTTCTCTTCTCTCTTTACATACATACATACATACATACATACATACATATATATATATATATATATATATATATATATATATATATATATATATATATATAAATGAATCGCCAAATGTGTTGCTAAGCGCAAAACTCGAGAACGCCTCGACCGATTCGGCTATTTTTTTAAATATATTTTCCTTAAGGCACAAGGATGGTTCTTACGGAGAGAGAAAAACATAAAAATTGCGTGGAAAATAGTAAACACAGAACTTTTCTTCTCCCATACCAAGCACAGAGTAAATTAAAACAACTGCACCCAACTATGAAACATTTGGCGTCAATCAAAACAAAAGAAAGTCGCGTTAGGATTATTTTTGGTGTGCATTCAAGTTGATTAGGCTGTATGGATATTAATCTACGCCTGCCCAAAATATAGATTTTGCGTGTCATCGAAGAAAATAATATTAGTGGCATCGACGATTACTTATTTTGAGCGTGGTATTTTCTTGGTTTTTTTTTAAATCTTCACTTCTCTCGAAAACCAATTGTGTGTTTATTTGTTCAGTGTGATTACATTTAGATCCATGCCGCCCATACGTACACGCAGCAATTTGGGTCGAAGAACTCGAAATGCTACAAACCAAGCAAATTTTCAATCTTACCGGACTGAACAACAACGTGAACAACGAAATGAAATTGAAAGGATTATTTATACAATCACGTGCAACGCATCCTATTCAAACTGCTTTCAGTGTTTCACGAGCGCCTTTCAGTTACGATTCTTCATTTGACTACAGTTCCTACCAATGCGTCGCTATTGAATCTATGCAAATCGTTATTTTATTGGTATCAATGTTCTTTATTTTCACTTATAAAAATATCGCGTTGAGTACTGACGTCGTGTCGAGGACGGAGCCAGGCGTCTGGTCCAGTACGGGTGAAGAGCGGAACTGGCCGGAAAGCGAAGACTTGCCGCGGAGCCAGAACTTGCTTTCGCCGGCGGCGGGGAATTCCGAGACGCCACAGATATATAAACTCAGTTTGCACATATGGTAAGGCATTGACATACAAAAATGAAGCAAATGGATTGTGTTGCGCAAATGGCAAAGTGAAATTAGTGTCACTGGTTCCACCCCCAGAGCCATTGTACTTATTAGTTTCAGGAACTGGAACGGATTGCATATACTTCCTTACAAACATACAAAAATACAACAACTGCTTCCAAATGTTTTCCTTTGGGGCAAAAAAAATAATTCGTGACAATTTCATGCCAACTTTTAAGGTAACTAGACTAACAGTTTATTTCTTTTTGAGTTTTTGTGTACAAGCTGTAACTTTTCTGTTTAACTTGCAGATACAAGGGCAAATATACCACAAAGCAGGTTCGCTGTTGCCTATGTCAAACGGTGACTACAAATTCCTGCAAATTTATTTCATGGGAAATACTGCAGAAGAAATTGATCAGCGTTGTGCAAATAACAGATCAGCGAGGAGGTCTATTGTAGAACAATTACAACCTTTGTTTCACCAACACAATCAGTTGATTACATTGTTTAAAACTGCACTGGATAACATGTCATCTGATAATCGTAAAATTGTTATCAGAGCTGATAAAACTCCTGTAGGACAACATGCCAGACGTTTCAATGCACCAACAATTGATAAAGTTGCAATTGTAATGGTTGGAGAAAATCTGGAAGCCCGTGATATAGTTTTACATCGCCGAAATGATCAGTTACAGCGTGTGTATGAAACACATCGCTCATATGACGCGTTACAATATCCAATCTTATTCTGGAAAGGTGAAGATGGTTATCATTTTTCAATCAAGATGATAGATCCACAAACAGGTAATTAGAAATTTGGTTTATCAGCTATGTATTGTATGTGTCATTGGATCGTGAAAACTGTGCATGTTGAATGATTGTCACTAAATCACTTTTTTATATATAGTTGCTGAAACTAATAAAAAACTTAGTTCAATGAACTATTACTCTTATCGCCTTTCGTGAAAATGAAGACAATCACATCTTAAAATGTCGGCGATTATTTCATCAATATGCTATCAAAATAGAAACAGAGCGATTGATATTCATCAGGTTGAACCAGACCAAACTCCGTTCTGAAGAGTATATTCACCTTCGAGATGCGATTAATACTGATGGAAATGCAAACAATGTCGGTCGGATGAGAATTCTTCCAGCAACATACATTGGAAGTCCTCGGCACATGCATGAATACGCTTAAGATGCCATGGCATATATTCGTCACTATGGCACCGCCGATTTATTTATCACATGCAATCTTAAGTGGAGGGAAATCATACAGGAGTTATTCCCTGGCCAATCACCCATTGATCGCCATGATATTACTGCAAGAGTCTTCCGATAAAAGTTGAAATCTTTAATGGATGTAATTGTGAAACACAGTGTGTTTGGTGAGACGCGCTGCTGGATGTATTCTGTGGAGTGGCAGAAACGTGGGTTGCCTTATGCACATATATTGATTTGGTTGATTGAGAAAATAAGACCAAATGAGGCTGATAAAGTCATATCTGCTGAAATTCCTAATGTACATGTGGATCCAGGCTTGCATGAAGTTGTTATCAAAAACATGATTCATGGTCCATGTGGAACTCTTAATCCAAATTCACCATGTATGGTAGATGGTAAATGTTCGAAACGGTATCCACGGGCATTAGTAGCAGAAATAATTACCGGTAATGATGGTTATCCGCTGTATCATCGCCGATCGACTGCAGATAATGGAAGATCAACAGTTGTAAAAGTAAATCAACAAGATATCGAAATTGATAATTGTTGGATTGTTCCCTATTCAGCAATCCTATCAAAGACTTTTAAGGTGTGTGTTGAATCTTACCATTCCGTCAAATCTATAAAATAAATTTGCAAATATGTAACAAAAGGAAGTGATATGGCTGTGATTGGAGTTGGTGATGAGAATTCCATTGATGAAGTTACCCAATACCAAATGGGCCGCTATATTAGCAGTAATGAAGCGATTTGACGCATTTTTCCTTTTCCTATTCATGAAAGATACCCCACAGTAGTTCACTTAGCAGTCCATTTAGAAAATGGTCAAAGAGTATATTTCACAGCACAGAATGTATTACAACGAGCTATTCAACCACCATCTACAACCTTGACCAGATTTTTGGAATTTGTGTCAGAATGGTGATTTTGCCAGAACACTACTATACTCAGAAATGCTAAAATATTATACTTGGAATCAATCCTCAAAAAAATTTCAACGACGCAAACAAGGAAAACCAGTTCCAGGTTACCTCAATGTATATTCCACTGATGTAATTGGTCGAATTTATTCAGTCCATCCAAGCAATAAGGAGTGTTTTTTTGCGACTACTGTTAGTAAATGTTCGAGGCCCAACATCATTCCAACATTTACGAACTGTTAATGGTGAATTAGGTGGATCTTACAGAGAAGCATGCCAGCGTTTGCAACTGTTGGAAAATGATTCTCATTGGGATCAAACTTTAAATGATGCTGTAATTTCTTCAAAACCTCATCAAATACGAACATTGTTTTCTATTATTGTATCGAAATGTTTCCCGTCAAAACTAATTGATTTATGGATCAAATATAAAGATGATATGTGTGACGATATCTTGCATCAAATGCGCAATAGGACAGGAAATCTACATTTACAATTCATAGAAGAAATTTACAACGAGGCATTGATAATAATTGAAGACGTGTGCTTGAGGATGTCAAACAAAGTATTATCTCAATTAGGAATGGCCGCGCCTAATCGGCCAATGCACGACGCTTTCAATCAAGAGTTAGAACGTGAAAAACTGTATGATCTCCATGCTTTAAGGGAATCAGTTCGGATAAATGTTCCGCTATTGAACCAACAACAAAAGTATGTCTTTAATTCACTTATGAAAGTTGTAAATGATGGAATTGGAGGAATTTACTTTTTGGACGCTCCAGGTGGTACAGGAAAGACTTTTTTGATTTCATTGATTTTAGCAACAATTCGCTCACACAATGAAATTGCACTTGCACTTGCTTCATCTGGTATTGCAGCCACATTGTTAGAAGGCGGTCGAACAGCCCATTCAGCGCTAAAATTACCATTGAGTATTCAAAGCAACGAAACTCCGACATGCAACTTTTCGAAGAACTCAGCAATGGCAAAGGGTTTGCAGCAATGTAAGTTGATAGTGTGGGATGAATGCACGATGATACATAAAAGTCTTTGGAAGCATTAGACATAACTATGAAAGATCTGCGAAACAATCAAAACCCATTTGGTGGAGCGATGATTTTGTTAGCAGGAGATTTTCGTCAAACATTACCAGTGATTCCACATTCAACGCCAGCGGATGAGCTCAATGCATGTTTAAAGTCTTCCATTTTGTGGAAATACGTGAAGACACTAAATTTAAGCAAGAATATGCGTCTCGAATTGGAAAATGATCGATCTGAAGAAATGTTTTCTGAACAACTCATTGACATTAGTAATGGCAATATCCCTGTAGATATTTTGACTGGCTGCATTAAATTTCCATTAAATTTTTGTCAGTTTACTGAAACAAAAACCGAGCTCATGCAAAAGGTGGGAACACACCACGTCACTCAAAATTACAGATATCATTTTTGGTTGAGCGAACGTGCTATATTAACTGCCAAAAAAACGAATGTAAATGAAATAAACTTAAAAATTCAAAATGAAATTGCCGGTGAATTAAGGACATACAAATCTGTTGATTGCGTAACTAATCAAGATAATGTCGTCAACTATCCACCAGAATTTTTGAATTCATTGGATTTGCTAGCATTGCCACCCCATAGTCTTCAATTGAAAGTAGGATCGGTAGTCATGATGCTACGAAATATTAACCAACCACGTCTTTGCAACGGCACACGGCTAGCAGTGGAAAATTTACTTAACAATGTGATCGAAGCAACCATTATAAAGGGAAAATATAAGGGAGAAGATGTGTTGATATCCCGCATCCCAATGGTACCAACTGACGTAGCATTTGAATTTAAACGACTGCAAGTTCCAGTGCGGCTTGCTTTCGCTATGTCCATAAATAAATCACAGGGTCACTCTTTCAGTGTTTTCGGCGTTAATCTTGAAAGCCCATGCTTCTCTCATGGACAGTTGTATGTTGCCTGCTCCCGCGTTGGAAAACCATCAGCTTAATTTGTTTACGCGCCAGGCAATCAAACAAAAAATATCGTTTACCATAAAGCATTACAATGAAAATACCATTATTAATAAAGTCTTGCAGTGTACGAAATAGAAAAATTATTTCTGTAAGTAATCGTTGTTTAGTATTGAGACATAAATAAAGTGATCACTAAGAAATACGTTTTATTTATTTAATTTTCTCCATTGGACTGCGACAGACCAATAACTTTGGACAGAACGAAGTCTGTCCGGGCAGCTAGTTACAAATAATTGTAGAGTAAATTTTTTATAGTTATTTGCAATTGTAGTTTATCAATATAATTCCACAAAAATGTCGGAAGTATTTAGATGCGGTAACACAATAGCCGTCGATATAATTCCACTTCACAATGTACCCAGTTCTGCTTGTGCTTGTAATCTTTTGTTTACAGTTATTTTTTTGTGTTTTCGCTTGAATTTCACATTTTCACTGTTTTAGTTTGTTAGTTTCATCAGACAGATGCTTACCATCTAAGTGAAGGTTGTATTTACTTTTTTTGAACATATAGTCAAAATGGGGAGAATTTTACCGGATTTTGAAAACAGCAACGTTTATTTGACTCGAAATCTGTTACAGGACGGTACTTTTAGTAAGAAAAAGGAAGAATATTTCATCCGCAAGAAATTTTGGAGGGCGACTAAAACTCCTATCGAATGCCGATGCGCGATTAATGAGCAGACTAGTGACCCCAGAGATTATCAAGCACTTTTTTCGGGACACTTTCTAATCGATAAGCCTCTTCTTGCTGTGGCAGAACCCGATCGGACAAATACAGCTCTACATGATCGCTGGAAGAAGCTGACCGCATTATATCAGACGTTTTGGCAAAGATGGTCTACGAAATATTTGTACACACTCCAGCGTAAATCAAAATGGACTAAGGAATCTGACAACCCTACACCAGGCCAACTTATCTTTCTCAAGCAATCCAATTTACCACCTTCAAAATGGGCTTTGGCACGTATTCACAAACTCAAACGTGGCCCAGACAACAAGGCACGGATAGTCACCGTGAGACACGACGGAGACAGGCTGAAAGATGTATCGATAGTAAACATCTGTCCTCTACCAGTCGAAATACCTACAAACGACACGACATTTCACGATTCCAATGTAAATACTGGTAGCAATCAATCAGTAAACAACCCCAGCAGGAATCAATCTAGTTCTTTAACTAGTAAAACAACTAGTGACTTTGGAGGCATAACTAGTTCTACTTTAGGCCCAGCTTCATATCTCAAACTGTTTACTTTTGTACAGCTTTGTCATAGGGTGGAGTCATTTGACTCCTGTTGCATGACTTTAAAACAAGTTCTCGGTGTAGTTCAGTTAGATGTACGCATTGAACCAGTGCATATGCTACTAGTTCTTAATGCACTTTGGAATTAGTTCAAGAATAATATATATTTAGAACCACAGGCAGAACTAGTAACACGGGAGACCATGTTCAAAGATATAGAAAATTCAAAAAATAAGAAAAACACGGTATGCTTCAAGTTTGTATGTATATTAACACATATTTTTTTGTACATAATTGAAAATATTACAGAATGAAGACTTAAATTTAACTTTTTGACGCTTTCTCTTTTCGATCCATGCATCTTTTTTTGCAACCTGAAAAGCGTTTCTAATCTGTTTTTCTGTGTCGGCTACCAATGGATCTGCATCGATTACACCTGTGTTTGAAAGAAACTTAGCTCATAGTATCAAACTATTGATCCGTTGAAACTTTTAACTTTTCTATTAATGTTTTTACACACTGAAAACCATTCGAGATAGCATTTAGACTTTCAAAACATTCTACGCTTAATTCATCTTGTTTTGGAATGTGAATGATGTTTAACGAGTGTCGCAAATTATTAATGTTTTTATTTAGTTTATTCAAGTTAATTTCTATTTGCCTTTTTATCAAACGGTTTATGTTCCTTTTGCTTGAACCTTTTTGATTCGTTTTTATGTATTTTAATTTGTTTTAGCAATAAAATTTAAAGAGTTATTAAAGTAACAAATTTATACATTCCTTTTCCTGCTGTCCAATAAATCACTTTTTGATTTTTTTTTAATTTTTACAACACTACACTGTAAAATAAACCTCTGTGTCACTTGATTGACTAATCTTTTCGGCTGCTTTTCCATTTGAGTATATCCGAACCTATGAATAAGTTCTTCTCCGAATTTCATTAGCACCATATTGGCGCAGTTGAGTCATTCGTGCCTACTTGTCGATATGAATTTTAGTCAAACTGGTTCTTTTCTGCATTACTTTTCCACTAGTTAAGAAACTACTTGCACATCCACTAGAAGTTTCACTAGTTTCCATTTGCAACCAGGCCCTATCTTCCTAGTGGGACCCAAGAGTTTCGAGCAGGAATACTAGCGTCGGATCTACACACAATGGTAGAGTTCTACGTAAAACTAACGAGGGTCAAAATTCTGCAGTGGACAATCGTAAACGCTAAATACCCCAACAACAACCATCAGAACGTCAAAAGAAGAAGAAACGTCGCATCGCACCCTGCACCTAGGCAAGAGCGCTACTAACCACAATTTAGTTCAACTTTAGTGACCGTCCTGGGGCGCCCAACCTGTTCATGACCGAACAATGCATGAGTGTTATCACAGTTCGTTCCTCTTACCTTTTCTAGATGTTATTCCAAAGGTACATGTGAATCCATTGGCCATTACTCTACCCCACTTAGTTCCTCATGTGTCTCATTGTGCAATACGACGTATATTTACGTGCAAGGACTTTACATTTTCGCACCTACTTCAATTGCCTCGAATTGATTCGCTGATCGATCAATATTTTTCTAGCACATTCATTTGCGATCATTGCTATCTGACCTAATTGGGTAAATGCATTGCACATTGAACATGGTGATCAGCCAATATTTAGCTGCTATGTTGATGAGGCATTTTTAAAGTAATAAATAGAGGTGAACAATTAATTGTAAGCCAGTTGCTGTATGAATAAAGTTATTACTAAACGTAACACGTCTTTTTGGACGATCTCCTTGAAAATCGCGATAACTGGCGCCCGACCAGTTTTTCACCGTTGTCACGAGAACACGGTGTACGCGGCATTTATTAAATAAAGAAATCTAGTGAATCCACCGTTACCACGGGAACACGGTTCAAGTAATCAACTACGATTTTCTTTCACGACGATATAATTAAGGCTGTGGAGATTGCTGTTCACGCAAGAACACAGCATAAGATTCGAAGGAAGCAAGCTATTAACCATCCCACGAGTGCACAGTAAGCGCAGCAATACGAAGATTTCTGAAGATTGTGTGAGCCGACCCAGTACCACTAGTAGGCGCATTCCAAATTATCGAACGGTTGCGCCAAAAAGGAAAAATACAGGCGGTCCCAAGCAAAAAGGAATTATGTATAAGATATTAACTATATTCATTCATTCTTCTTTGCATTTCAAAGCATTTTTTTAAACATTTCAAAGCATTTTTTAAGCATTTCGAAACTTAATATTGAAAGATCTTTAATATTTGTAAGAAATTGTGTGAACCATTTTTAATGTGCAAAGCATAATAGTGCTAAAGTGAAAGTATTAAAAGTGCATATAGGGTTTTTGAGGTAGTGCGAATCGTTGTAGAAGTGCTGTTTTAATCACTTCATATCTGAGCCGTCCTATTTATCTTTTATATAAATGTGTGTGAGGGACTTGCAGATGTTTAACGGGAATCCCGTTCAATACATATCGTGGATCCATAGTGTTGAAACAATACTGGGAGATTACAGGATTGTACACCATAAACCAATATACAGGGCAATCCTTCGCCACATAAGGCAGAAAGTAAGGGGGCCAGCGGACGCTGCCCTTATTTCTTATAATATATTTGATAATGATTGGTCAAGTATAAAGCAGTGCCTATCATTGCATTACGTGGATAAAAGAGACATTCGCCCCTTGGAGCATCAACTGCATTCCATGTTCCAAGGCAATAAAAGCGTTGATGAATTTTACGCCGCGGTTAATCATCAACTTTCCCTTCTCATAAACAAACTCAAGACCGAGGATCATTGGCAGGAGACAATTACTGCATTGAACCAAAGTTACAGGAACAGAGCTCTGGATATCTCATAAGAGGTATAAGGGGCGACCTTTGTAGAACACATGTAATTCAGAGACCCCAATTCTCCCGGAAGCTTACGCTTCCTGCTTGGAGAATATCAACTGCAGGAGCTTCTCCATTCATCCCAAGAGTATGGGAAACACCGTGTCTTCACCTGTAAATCAGATGTTCAACTCTCGATCCGCATTAAACACAGCCAACGTACCTATAAGGAACCAGCGCTTGAGCACGAATGAGCGCAATTTAGCATATAATATTGAAGGCAGGAATCAATATCAACCCATCGTTCGTGATCCTCCACCCAGGCCAACTCATCCCAAGCCACCAGTTCCAATGGATGTAGACAAATCGGTGCTGACCCGTCAAGTTGATTATATCAACAGGCCAACCAATTATGGCCAGGTTAAGCGTCACAATGAATCTGTTAACATTCCAAAAAAGTCCCAGAGATTGTACAACTTAGAACTGCCGGAGATTCAGGACGAGTCTTACTCTTACTATTCCGAGGATAGCTATGAATTTCAGGCTCAGGAAGCATTGGACGACTCGTGTCTTGACAAGGTCGTAGAAAGCAAGGAGGCATCCGACGATAATCACCTAAATTTTATGATAGACGCCTCTCTAGCGTTCCATACCTAGAATATATTACTAGGGATGGGCGTATATTAAAATTTCTAATCGAGACAGGCACGAATAAGAATTTTGTTTCGAGTCAAGTGGCCCAAAAAGCAAAACTAGTCGCCAATCCTTTCACAATCCAATATGCAGCAGGTGAGATTCTGATAACAAAGAAAATCACTGGCCAATTTTTTAAACATGCAGGAATCAACACATTTTTAAACTTTTCGTGTTACCCGGCCATACATCATTTGACGGAATAATAGGCGACGATTTTTTAAAGGAATTGGACGCTGTAATTGATAGGAAAACAACACTCTCGAAATCAATCCGAACATTATAATTCCCTTAAAAGCCAGAAAATCCAAACAGGTAAACAATATTGAAGTCAAGAGTGATCACTTAGAGCAAGAAACGAGAAGGAAGCTGCAGGGCTTGCTGGGTAAATTCACTTCGATTTTTGGACCAATTAGCGACAAAGAGGTAGTAGAAAAGAATGTAAGAGCCGAAATTAGAACTTCAACGTCCGAACCTATTTATACTAAATCATATCCTTACCCGGTGAATTTAAGGACTGAAGTCGAGCGACAAATATCGAAAATGTTAGAGGATGGTATTATACGTCCTTCGAAAAGTGCCTATAACTCATCACTTTGGATCGTTTCCAAAAAATCTAACTATCTGGGTGAAAAGCAATATCGCCTTGTAGTTGATTTTAAGAGACTTAATGCGGTTACTATATCTGACACGTACATTATACCGGACATTACAAGCACTCTTGCAAGCTTAGGGAAGTCAAAGTATTTTACCACCTTGGATTTAACGTCAGAATTCCATCAAATCAAGATGAAGGAAAGTGACATCCCCAAAACTGCCTTCTCAACCGCGAACGGGAAATATGAATTTACTAGACTGCCATTCGGTCTGAAAAACGCACCGGCGATATTTCAAAGGATGATTGACGATGTCTTTAAGTCATTCATAGGCAAAATTTGCTATGTCTACATAGACGACATAATTATTTTTGGCGAGACTGAAGGCCAACATTTGGAAAATTTACGAGTCGTATTTAGGCAGTTAGAGAAGGCGAACCTCAAGATAAACTTGGAAAAGTCAACATTTCTGAGAACACAGGTGGATTTTTTCGGATATGTCATCTCGAATGAAGGTATTCTCCCGGATCCTAAGAAGATCTTGGCAATCAATAATATGAAACTCCCAGCAAATCTGAAGGAATTAAAAGTATTCCTAGGGCTAGCCTCTTACTATCGGAAGTTCATAAGAGACTATGCAAAGGTCGGGAAACCTTTAACGAACCCAACAAGAAGGGCGAACGCTCAAATCAGGGCTAACCAATCGAGGAAAATACCGATAGCATTCGGTGATCAAGAATTGAAAGCGTTCAATGATCTTAAGCAACTTCTTACCTTATCCGAAGTACTAGTGTTTCCGGGTTTCGAGAAAACTTTTATCTTGACCACGGATGCGTCAAGCTATGCAATGGGAGCAGTACTTTCCCAAGGAGAAATTGGGAAGGATAGGCCTATTATCTACATATCCCGGTCACTAAATGAAACCGAGGAGAACTACGCGGCGAATGAGAAGGAAATGTTGGCAATAGTATGGGCCCTCGATAAATTGAGAATGTATCCTTATGGAGCGAGGAAGGTGAAAATTCTAACAGACCATCAACCGTTGACCTTCGCCTTGAGCAACAGCAATCACAACGCAAAACTTAAGCGTTGGAAAGCGAGAATCGAGAATCGAATTCAACCTGGAAAAACTAATGTTGTTGCAGACGCTCTTTCTCGGTTACCATTGAATGCATCTTGATTTCTAGCTCCGGAACAGCGCATAGTGCAGATGAAGACAGCTCGGAACTTATCCCCCATTGCGAGACCCCTCTAAATGTGTTCAAGAAACAGATCATACTATCCGAAGGTAAGGAAATAACTGCTTACGAAGAACCACATCCGACGTACCATAGGCAATTTATTCGGTTGCGGAAAATAAATAAGAGCAGTCTAGTAAAGGTATTAAAGTAAAACCTAAACCCCAATATAATCAATAGCATTAAGATCCCAGAACAGCTTATTCAACTACTTCAGGACGTGTATAAGGAACATTTTTCCATGTTTAAGATTCGTATTACTCAGCGTTTGGCGCAGAATATTGCAGATGATGACAATAAACTCAGAATTATTCAAATGGAACACCGCAGGGCTCACAGAAACCACAAGGAGAACAAAGAACAAATTTTAGAAAAATATTATTTCTCATAAATGAGTAAATTAATCAAACAATATACAACGAATTGTGAAATTTGTAATGTTAGTAAATACGATCTTCGTCCTCTGAAACCGGAACTAATGGAAATACCGATTCCGGAATATCCAGCTGAAATCCTGCATATAGACATTTTCGAAATATCTGGCAAAAAATTCATAATTTGCATAGACAAGTTTAGTAAGTTTGCGAAAAAATTTCACATTAAAAACAAATCTGCCTTGTACATTCGCGAAAAAATAGTGAAAGATCTGCATGACTTTTCAGTGCCTAAAATACAAGTTTCGGACAATGAGGGAAGTTTTGTTAGCCCAACAATTTTGAATCTCTTGGAAACTTCAGGGATAACTGTATATCTAACGCCGACGCAAAAAAGCGAAGTAAATGGAACGGTCGAGGGGCTTCATTCTACAATACTGGAAATTTGTAGATGCCTTCAGCAGGAATTCTCCGATGCTTCTCTAAAGGAGTTGGGGAATATAGCGGTCGATAGATACAATAATTCATTTCATTAGGTCACCAAAAAAAAAACGGTTGACAAATTTTTTTGCAAGATCCCGCCGCATAAATTATCAAAATTTGCCTGAATTTTCGGAAAAATTAAATCAAAACGTCAAGGGTGTAATATTACGTAAACAGAAAAGCCAAATTAAGAATCACAATTCAAAAAGGAGTGAGCCCAAAGTGTATAAACCAGGAGAAGTTGTTTTTTGTATTTATAAGCAAATTAAGTCCAAGAATAAACCCTTGTTCAAAAAAGAAATAGTCTCAAAAAACAATCACACTACCAAAAACTCACATAGGCTAAAGCGATTTATAAACTGGATTGGTTTAGCTTGGAAATGGATTGTGGTAAGCCCGGATGCAACGGATTGAGACAATATCATTAAAAGTCAGAACGACATCTTAAACAACAATGATAGACAGTATAAAATTAATCAATATATTACAAAAGTATCCTCAGATCTTGTAGATCACTTCAATAGAATTGTTCCCGTAATCGATTCTCTTAATAGTGATAAATATGAGCAAATATTGTTTAACAAAATGAACATCTTAAGGGACGAGATTCAGGAAATTTTGCTGGCTAGTCAACTCGCCAAAAAAAGTATCGTCAATTCAAATTTATTGGATAAAATGGAGATCAAGGAGCTCCTCTCTCAAGTAGAAACACTTGCTTATAGTAGCGAAATCCAAGCAGTCGAGTATGCGGAGCCAAAAGTTCTTATAAAAGATTCACTTCTCCCATACGTGATTTGCCTCCCTAAAACAGAAAAAAACAGATTTCAATCATATTCTGATCCGCTTCACTACTAAGGGTAATAAGATGATTCATCTTAATTATGCCAGTCTCTTTGTAACGCAAATGGAAAAATACGGCGTATTCGGCAAATGCCTTGACATCCAGGGAATAGCCATCTGTAAGAAGAGCCAGTTAGAAAAACTAACGCATTCTGATTGCCTTTCGCTACTGTTAGACGAAGGCAATGGGAATTGTGAATATCAATTCCATGAAGGCCCTATAGTTGAACTCATTAACGGAAACATGCTGTATCGAACGAGCTTCCTTGGATCATTGGTTCATGGAAACGCAACCAGGTCTCTCAACGGTACGTTCTGGATCAACTTTCGAAACGACACTATTCGAGTTAACAATACGGAGTATACCAGTAGGGAAGTTGAATCATACCATCTTCTACCCACAGTGTTAGCCAGCAACCTAACTGAAAAAGAGATTAAGCTGGACCTTTATTATTTACATAAGCTTCACGTCGACAATGTCAAGAAATTGGAAGGGTTGTCTTCTAACAAAGCTGTTGTCTATTACTTCCGACTCGACAATAGTTATTCTAATAGTACTATTGGGTTCTATTTTTTCATTCCTTCATTACAAACATAGAAATTCAAGGAAAACCCCGGACCCAAACTATTGCTCCCCAGATCACATTAAATTACCTTTCATATCTGTGAGGACACAGATTTTTAAGAAGGGAGGAGTTATCACAGTTCGTTCCTCTTACCTTTTCCAGATGTTATTCCAAAGATACATGTGAATCCATTGGCCATTACTCGACCCCACTTAGTTCCTCATGTGTCTCATTGTGCAATAAACGACGTATATTTACGTGCAAGCACTTTACATTTTCGCACCTACTTCAATTGCCTCGAATTGATTCGTTGATCGATCAATATTTTTCTAGCACATTCATTTGCGATCATTGCTATCTGACCTAATTGGGTAAATGCATTGCACATTGAACATGGTTATTAGCCAATATTTAGCTGCTATGTTGATGAGGCATTTTTAAAGTAATAAATAGAGGTGAACAATTAATTAATGTTGGAATTAAATGCAAATTCTAACTAGCAGGTGTAAGCTACACCTTAACAAATATAGTTCAAGCGTAGTGCACTTGGCGCTACGTTACTAAATTGTAACGAAGAATAGCAAACAAAACGTGAATAAATACTTCTTCTTGTATCAGCAGCGAAACCAATCGGACGCATTTTCATTTCTCGTCCCACTGGCAATTTACCTCTGTCAACAGGGTATGGGTCCAGTCATTCGTTTTTGGCGAGAAATACAAAAGGTATACTGATAAACAAGAAGGTGAAACCGCTATGGCAACTCAACAGATTTCAATAGAGAAATTGCGAGGACGTGAAAACTTTGATTTTTGGAAAATAGCGGCGAAATCATATCTGGCGATAAAGGATTTGTGGTCGTACACGGAATGGGAATTGGCAGCAGATGCGAGCTCCGAGAAAAGGAAAAACGATTTGAAGGCTTTGTCTGAAATCACATTGTTGTTGGATCCGGCAATATATTCGTACATTAGTGATGCCAATACAGCGAAAGAAGTGTGGACAAGTTTAACTACTGCATTCGAAGATAACAACACACGGGGAAAAATTTCGATTCTACATCAACTCGTTACGCTCAACCAAAGTAACTGTACGTCGATGGAAGACTACGTGAACCGAAAAATGCTGTTGTGGTCTAAAGTAAAACGCGCTGGATTCAACATTGATGACGAAGTCGCTGGTTCTTTGTTGCTTGGTGGTTTGACCGAAGAATATCGTGCAATGGTCATGGGAATCGAGAATTCTGGGGGTTCATTGAGAGCCGATGCAATTAAAACAAGCCGCGAGGTGCGACCCTTGAGGTCCACACGGTCAACTTCCCAGTAATATCTACATAAACATCAACAACATAACAACAATGAGAGGTAATAGTAGCAGGAATGAGTTAATATGAATCATATCGTCTACGGGAGGGTCCATTGATTACGTAAGGTTTTGGTCGATGAGGACAGATTGAATATTCACGCGGATCAATCGGGGGGGCCTTTTTGGTGTTGAAAATTTTTGTTGGTTTTCAAAATTTAAGCAATTTTTTTTTTATTAAAAGACTATAAAAACTATTAAAAATCTGCTCAAATTATAATAATATCTTAAAACTTTGATTGAATTTACAACAATTTTTTTAGAATAAAAGATATAAAGTAATAGCACTCGTATGAACCCTCTTTACATGGTAACTTTGAATGATTTTTCATTTTTAATTTAGCTTTTTCATAATTATGGAAGAACATTTTGCCGGTGTCTCTTCAAAAACTAATGAGAATGTATAAATTTTATAAACTGGATCACTGTGCTGTGCAAATCAGGTTAAAAAATATTTTCTATGAAAAAAACCATAATTTTTCGCATTTTCTTCTATTAAATTAAAAAAACGGCTAAACCGAATTTTTATAATGTTGAAAACTTCACAAAGATGTTAATACACGTCAACTGACACCTTAATGATGCAAATATTATATCTGGTTCGTGAGATATAGTGAATGATAAAAATGACCTTGAAAATCATGATGACTTTTAATGATTTTTAATTTTTAATTGATTTTTTTACGTAATCATGAGAAAAAGTTTTGATGGTTTTTTTGCGAACATTGTTTGGAGTAGATAAATTTTATAAACATTGATTACTAAGACTTGACAATAAGGTTAAAAATTTATTGTTTTTGAAAAAAAACCTAATTTTTTGCACTTTTTTCTAAAAATTTTGAAAACCGCTCGAAGGCTTTTTTAAAAATTTGATAGAATAACAAAAACGTTAATACGCGTCGATTGATACCTTGTTTAAAAAAATCGTATGTTTGGTTCGCGAGATATAGCGCCTGACAGAAATGACCTTCAAACGGGCAAAACAGCGAACCCCCCCGACCGAAGTATCCCAAAAACTAATCAGCTCTTAAAATTGCAAAGACGCTTCGATTGACACCTTAACGAAGTCAATCGGACTTTGTTTACGTGAGTTATGCTCGTAGAAAAAAGTGTCCACGAACGTACGTACGTACGTACGTACGTACACACACACACACACATATACATCTCCCTTTCTAAAAACACTTTATATATACTCTATAGACCTCAAAACGTAAAGAAAAGTTGAAAATTTCAATTTCGATTTTCGAGGCGATTACAAGAACTTCCCATATACTGGGAAGTTAACAATATTGTTGCAAGAAACGCAATTAAGTCCGCAGCTGAGTGAAAGTGTTATGGTGACAAAAGTGAACAAACAGAAGTTCAAACCAAAGAAAAAATTCAGTTACTACGAGTGCGGTGAGCAAGGCCATATTGCCAAGTATTGCAAAAAACGAAAAGAAAAGAGAAGCAAAAGCGATACAGTTATGTTTTCATCGTTTTTGGCAAACGATCGAGCGTCACGCGATTGGTTGATAGATTCGGGTGCTTCAGCACACATGACAATGTGCAAATCGTTTCTGAACAACAAAACTGAAGCGAAACACAAAGAAATCGTGGTAGCGAACAGTGCAACAGTACCAATTGAGTATGTTGGCCAAGCGCAGCTAAACCTACCGAACAGTAAAACTGCAACACCAAAGGACGTGCAGTATGTGCCAAAATTGTGTGCAAATCTGTTATCGGTAAGCCAAATGGTGAAAAATGGCAATAAAGTGAATTTTAACGAAAACGGATGCAAGATTTTCAATCGCCATTTAATATTGGTTGCGAAATCATGTACGAATTGCCAGTTCGAGTGTCGTGAGTGATGCGGCCGAAAAAAACTCATTAAATTTGATCGCCTTCAAAACAAGTGAGTGTTCGCAAATTTGGCACCGCCGATTGGGGCACGTCGGAATCGACAAGTTGAAAATTTTAAAGAAAAATTCAATACCCGAGATGAATTTTTCTGAGGCGGTTGTGTGTGAAACGTGCGTTAAAGGAAAGCAAACGAGACAAACGACCAGAAACGAGGGAAAGCGTGCGACACGCTTATTGGAATTAGTACATACACACGTTTGCGGACCAATGTCGGTCAATTCTTTCGGCGGTGGTCGATTTTTCATTACCTTTTTGGATGATTTTTCAAAAAAATTGTTCGTGTTTATAATGAAGCGGAAATCGGAAGCTTTCGAGTGTTTCATTCGATTTAAAAACTTTGTCGAACGTCAGACTGGAATGCGGATTAAAACGATTCGTACGGACAATGGAAAAGAATACGTCAACAGTTATTTTCGTCAGTTCTGTGTCCGAAGCGGGATTCAACATCAAACAACAGCCCCGTACACGCCAGAACAAAACGGAAGGCGGAGCGAATGAATCGCACAATCGTTGAAAAGGTGCGTTGTATGCTGATTGATGCTGATTTGCCGAAACAGTTTTGGGCCGAAGCCGTGAATACCGCAGCGTACATAATTAATCGAATTCCCTGTCGATCAATTGGATTCAAATCGCCGGAGGAGATCTGGTCAAACGAAGCACCGGATTTGAGTGTTTTGCGAATTTTCGGATGCAAAGCAATGGCTCATGTGCCGAAACAAAAACGCAAGAAATTGGATGCAAAATCAACAGAATGCATATTCCTTGGTGTTTGTAGTGAATCGAAAGCAAACGAAGAAAATCGTAATTAGCCGTGAGGTTGTCTTCATCGAAGAGCCAAGTTCACAGGTAATTAATATCAACAAAGATAAAACTAATTCTTCTCAATTGCCGGTAGTAAGCGATTACAAAAACGATGATGAGGTTGAATTGAAAGTTGACAATGTCAATTCAGAGGGCGTGGAGAGAAAAGATGAATTATCCATTGTCAACGAAATCATCGCATCTAGTACAGACTCATCGAGCATTGGAAGCAGTGATTCACTCATCAATGGAACTGATAATACATCAAACTACGTGCCAGATGAAGATTTCGAAATCCCAGATTATGTGCGCCGATCTGAACGAATTGCAGATGTCACATTCAAATTTCAGCGCTGCAAAGTGCCTAGAAAGTGATCCAGAAACCGTCAGAGCTGCAATGTCGAGTCCGAATGCTGAATCGTGGAAATGCGCAATGAACGACGAAATTAAATCGTTGCGTGATAATCTAACGTGGAAATTGGTCAATTTGCCGAAAGATAAAAAAGCTATTCGATGCAAATAGGTGTTTAAAGCCAAACGAAATGTTAGTGGTGAAGTGATTCGACACAAAGCGAGACTCGTCGTGAAAGGGTATTCGCAGAAGGATGGTGTCGATTAGGAAGAGACGTTTTCGCCAGTCGTAAAGTATACATCGATACGTTTCTTATTGGCAATGTCGGCGAAGTACGATTTGGATATTCAGCAGATGGACGCCGTTACTGCGTTTCTCAACGGTGATCTGAAGGAAGATATCTACATGAATCAACCGGAAGGGTTCGATGATGGTTCGAAACGTGTGTGCAAGTTAGAAAAATCATTGTATGGCCTGAAGCAGTCAAGTCGAATGTGGAACCAAAAGCTCAATGACGTGCTAATCAATTTTGGATTGAAAAGGTCAGAGGCCGATCAGTGCATTTACCACTTAGTCAATGATAAGAAGATGCTTATTGTTGCAATTCACGTTGACGACGTGCTGATTTTCTCAAATAATAACGAGCTTACACAACAGTTGAAGGATAAACTGAAACGAAATTTCAAGATGAAAGATTTGGGAAATGCATCGTCCGTACTTGGCATACGCATCACTCGAAACAGAACGGCCGGCACGATTGCGATTGATCAAGCACAATACATCAGGAGCATTTTGGAGCGCTTTGGCATGAGTGATTGCAATCCAGTCACAACCCCACTTGACTTGAATCAAAAGGTATCGTGGAATATGTGCCCATCCAGTGAAAGAGAGAAGCGTGAAATGGAAAACGTGCCATATAAGCAAACGATTGGCAGCCTTCTATTTTCGGCATAGATTTCCCGGCCAGATATCTGCTTTGCTCTGAATTTGCTGAGTCGCTACAGCACCAATACAGGGAAAGCACACTGGGCCGCGGTAAAACGTGTGTTTCGCTACCTTAAAGGAACTGTGGAAAGGAAACTCATTTACGACAATTCGTCGAAAGGAGTTGCAGGATTTAGTGACACTGACTGGGCAAGCGATTTAGACGAACGAAAGTCGACAACTGGCTACGTGTTTACTGCACAGGGTGCGGCAGTATCATGGTGTACGAAACGGCAACCGACCATAGCGTTGTCAACCACGGAAGCTGAATTCATGGCGATGGTCGCAACAATTCAAGAGTCGATATGGTTGAAAAGACTTGAAACCGAACTTTTTATCGACTCACCGAAACAAATGGTCATACACTGCGATAACAAAAGAGCAATTCAGTTGGCATCGAATTTCGCTTACTCTTCACGGACAAAGCATATCGAAATCAAATCGAAATTCATCCGTGAGAAAATCGAGAGCGGTCAAATCAAAATCAAATATTTGCAAACGAATGAAATGGTGGCAGACATTTTCACGAAAGCGGTTGTCAGCAATAAACAGGCAATGTTTAGTAAACTGTTAGGCTTAGTCTGAATTATTTTCACTGTATGCAAATATTTTCTCCATCAATTTAATTTATTCTGAATTGAATTGAATTACCTTATGCTTTAAAGGAATACATAAGTTAGAGTTTGTATTTAGGGAAAGTGTTGGGATTAAATGCAAATTTTAACTAGCAAGTGTAAGCTACACCTTAACAAATAAAGTTCACGCGTAGTGCACTTGGCGCTACGTTACTAAACTGTAACGTAGAAATGTCAAACAAAACGTGAATAAATACTTCTTCTTGTATCAGCAGCGAAACCAATCGGACGCATTTTCATTTCTCGTCCCACTGGCAATTTACCTCTGTCAACAATTGTAAGCCAGTTACTGTATGAATAAAGTTATTACTAAACATAACACGTCATTTTTGACGATCTCCAGGAAAATCGCGACTCTGGCCACGGTTTCGGCAATCCCACCCGGCTTAACCCCGCGAAGAAGGGTGTGGGAATATATTTTTATAAAGAGGGCGCCACCCGTTTCTGCGCCGGGACTGCCCTGTCCGCGAATCCGGAAACGGGAATAGGATCCGCGGCTACCCCAAACCACCGACCGAATAGGGAGCTTGAAACAAGGGGAACACAAAAGCCGACGTGCGCTTCGCCACTTCATGCAATAACAACAGTCTATATTCACTAAGTTAATTTATTTTTTCCTAAAACCCTAGCTAATTCTTAACTATGTATTCTTAAATCTACTTACAGTTTGTTTCCTCCTTAATATACTTCCACTGCTTGTTTTCCGCCGTCTTTTCTAACGTGGCTCTACTCCTCCTATTGACCGAATTCGTACAACATTCGTAAGATAGCGTAGATGTTGCTACTTTGTACTGGTCGATGTTGTGGGGGTTGGATTGGTTGGAGTCGCTCGTCTGGCTGTTGGAGACACGCGTACACTATTTTACAGCAAACTCCCTTTCACTTATACAATATGGGTGTTCTTCTGGCATTTGGCATTTTTTCCCAAACTGCTAACTTTCAAAAGTACCCTTTGAATCCACTCAAAACTCTCGGAAATCCATCAATTCTTGAACAGTTCACTTCGTCTAGATGTGTATAACATTCGGTTTCTTGGTCTCAGCACTCGCCTTTACTTACTATATATATTCATAACCAACACTGAGAAATTAATTGAACTCAAACATTGTGGTTCAATGTACATCAAATTGATTGGCACCAATTGTACCATTTTCACGTACATTGAACTTAGCTAATTGTATTCATTGCATAATGCATTTGCAATGACATCAAATTTTCCGCCATTGCACTAAGTACAATGTATGTGGTTCAAGTCAACAAATATTTTGCTTACTTGTAATATTTGTAAAAATGTTTAATTTGTGTAATGTATATTTTGTAAATAGTATACACTCATCGAAATAATTATAAAGGCAATGTTTGTTTCGGTTTTAAAATTTTGATAACGGAATTTACTTCGAAACAGGTTTTCATTGTTGAATACTATGACAATGTTTAGTTTATTTTGTTATGAAATAAGCTTAAAATCCACGTTCGAACACAAAGAAAGAAGAATTCTCAATTTCTCTTTTATTTGCTGTGTAATATTTATATAGGCAGTTTAACAGTTGTGGTTGTTGTGTGAGCATTTCGTCACCAAAGACAAAAAAAAACACGTAAACTTAAGTCAGTTGAAAGTATTATATCACAAATTACTACATTAAAAAATCAATCTTCACTTTTTAATTAGTATGCCCCGTGGAAAGGTATTATCTGAAGCGGAGAAGGGAAAAATCATTGCCTATAAGGATCTGGGGTTTTCAAATCGGCTAATCGTGAGGAAATTGCAGCGATCTGCTGGCGTGGTCGATGATTTCTGCAAAATGGGCAAAAAATATGGCACAATGAAACGTACAGGACGAACATCGGCAATCACAGAACGTGATATAAGAGAAATAAAACGACTTGCTACTGGAGAACATATTTCGGCGAAAGAAATTTGTGCGGCAACTAAGGCAGGAGCTGGTGTTCGTCGAATGCGACAGATTTTAAAAGTGAATTTAAAGTTAACATATGACAATAAGTGTGGCAAACCTGCCCTAACTCAAAAGCATAAAAATGCAAGATTGCGATTTGCGGAAAAACATCGTTTTTGGGTCGATGAATGGAAAACGGTGATTTTTTCCGATGAAAAAAAATTCAATTTGGATGGCCCAAATGGTGTACACAAATATTGGCGTTCGAGGAAGACTACACCAGAAGTTCGAAAACGACGAAATTTTGGAGGTGGTTCGCTAATAGTTTGGGCTGGCATAAGCTATATGAAAACTACGCCAATTTGTTTTGTAACGATAAGAATGGATTCTGATTATTATGTACAGTTGCTTGATAATGTTCTTGTGACATTTTTGGAAGAAATGTCTACATCAGAATTCATTTTTCAGCAGGATAATGCGACAATTCATGCTTCGCGCAACACAAAATCGTTTTTAGAATCGCGTAGCGTTCCCACTCTTGATTGGCCAGCAGTAAGTCTCGATCTAAACCCGATAGAGAGCCTTTGGGCTAGACTTTCATCAAACGTTTATAACCACGGGCGGCAATTTAATAGTGTAAAGAAGCTTAAATTGGATATTCAAGTAGAGTGGAACAAAATAGAGCCATTCTACATCCAAACGCTTATAGATTCTATGCCAACCCGTTTAAAAGAGGTGGTCAAGAATAGAGGGGATCACACTTCATCATAGTTTTATAATGTTTTCTTTTTTCTTCATGTCAGCAAAAGTGCCTTTATATATATATTTCGTACTAAGTTTTTTTTCTTCATAATTACTTTCAAAGTGCTAACTCAGGAACTAGTTATTTATCATTAACTTTAATTGTTTCTTCTTTTCAAATAAAATCCAATATATTTAAAGTGGAATGCTCTTAAGTTTTTGTTAAAATTGCAATAAATTTACTGCCTATATAATTATTTCGCAGAATGTATAAGCAGCATTTCAGGTTCAATAAAATTCATTCCCAATTGGAACCTCAAACTTTTCTTTAATTACTTAAATCCTCTCCTCAATCTTCTTCACCTATAACCATTGGTGCAAGAAGATTTCCTTTATATTGCGAAATCGTCGTCTGGAGTGGACGGCCTTAAAGCAATATCCTTACTTGTCCATTAGAATTTGCTAAGGACTTGAGATTAATTAGGTTGCTGTTACTTAAAAGCTAGAAACATGCTTACCAGTAACAAAAACGATCGTTTCACTTTATCCATCGATTAACAGGAAATCGATGTTATAACCAACACCAAACTTCTTGTATTCATTCCAGTCAGTATTCATTTAAGCTAAGAAATTGCCAAAGTAAAGGGTTTACATCTTTTATACGGAGCTCCTTAATGGTGCATGCTCAATCAAAGCTCTATCTCCGCACACTAAAAATTTAACTAAGTTAGTATTAGCAAGTAGTGCAAGAACCAAGAAAAATTAAGGCTAAAATATCAGACATGGTTTGTGTGTCAAATTTCCCTTGGAAATATATTGTAAAAGTATAAAGAACATGCATTCAATTTGCAAATAATATCAAATCATAGTGCTAAGGATAAAAGTTTATCGGTATCCCTTCAATACACCAAATGTAAGCACTTATGGATATTTATGAATGAAGAAAATTGTATCGTAAATGGTAACTTTTTTTGAATTTCTTGAAACTTTAGCGACGAGGAAGCAAAAATGAAAACAGAACTGACTCATTCAAAGACAGGTTCACATGAAAAATCTTAACATAATTCGGATGCTATGCACAATGAAAAGGCTTTATGGGTGCAATGAAACGATAGACGGGAAAGATTAAAGGGACCAGTGTACAATTAACAAAGGATGATACAGTATCGCCGATTTTAACGATCGAGGATGCTAAGGATGGCTTAATTGCACACATAAAAAGTGAGGCTGGGACAAATGTTAAATTTAAAACTAAGATTTGCGTGGTGAATATATTTTCGTGCTCTTTGCAGTTAATCGTTGCCAGTAATTTTTCGTAGGAAAAAAGTCGCAAGAAACGGGAGCAATTGAGGAGATGTAAGAATCTCAGAGCATTGAATCACTCTCGAATTTGCAACGCTCACTTAATACCTGCAGACTATGTGAAAGGAGGGTACAGACTAATCCGTCAACAAAAAACCTTATTAATATCATAGAAATGGTGCAGTGTTTTTGTTGTTGTTTATAAGTCCATTTACAAGGTCCAAATATACACATTTATGATTCACACATTTCGTTATATCTCTGATCGATTATATTACATTGAGATGGTTATCTTCATCGGATAAATATGTTCAACAGTTGCATTATGGTAAGTCGTAGCGAGATTGTGGACATAACTCTAGCGAACGAGCACATTCACCAAGCTCTCTAGGGATTACATGTGTCACAGGACTGCTATCTCTCCGATCATTTATAAATAATGTTCATTCTGGTATTTGACCCTTCGATAAATCCAACCTTCACTAATAACAAGAAGATGGATTTTATAAAATATCAATCTGTATTTGAGTCTGCAATCGAGGGTGGACCTTCAAAGATAGAAAAAAGCGGTCTAGAGAAACCCATTGGGACCTCTGCATCTTTCTTCGAATAAGCAACAAGGTATCCATGCAGTCTGACGAAAGCTAACGTATCCAATTGCTGATTTTCGCACAAACTCAAACTGAAGGAACCTAAAACCTCCATTCGAAAGGCCAAACGTACCCCGTGGAGAATTTTCTGTCTAATAATAAAAAACTTAAATGATTCCAATCGTCTGAGCAAAGTCATTACGAGCTTCCCCTAATTTCTAGGGTATTTTAAGCACACAATTGGGGTTTGGATGAAATCCAACTCCGAAACCCTGGGCATCTTTAAAGACATGCACTTCCCAGGAAGCGAAGATGCAGCTAGCCAAGCTGATCCACACATGCTCCCGAATTGCCTGTCAATGAATGTATCAGTCTTCGACTGTACCTGTAAACGACAGACTCCTACGCAGGGCAATCAGCTCATTTCAAACCTTCAAATTCTATATCATGAATAATGCTCACCGGTTGCAATCCAGCAGATAATCAGCAAGGCACTGCCATGGCTAAACGCCATTTTCAAAGCATGTCTACGGATAGCTTCCATTCTACAGCGTTGGAAAGAAGCTCAAACATACCTAAAGCGAGTAAGACCTTTTAATCCTTGCCTAAGGATTATAGGCCTATCAGTCTTATCCCTATTTTCTAAAAACACTCGAAAGACTAATAGACGTTTATCAGAAAACTGCCCTGAAACCACTCTCTAAGGCGCAACACGCGAGCTATACCCACATCCCCAAGATGTCTAGATAACGAAATAACAACAACAATGTCTTTCGACAAGACCACCAGTAAGCCTTATAACGGATGCCCTTATCTTTCATAATCGCATCCATTTCCTTTCAATAACAAATTTTGTTTATCTTAAAAATTTAATAACTCTTGGCCACCCACAAAAGAATTGCTGACTCGCACATCTGCATCCGCAATTCTAGCATGGATATTGCACCAATGCAAAAGATGAATATTTAATTAAATCAAGCCATGGGAAAATACAGACAAGAAATTAGTATAAGTACCGCGAGAAGAATCGCGAGCGGACAGTCAAGTTTAAGATTCGGTCGATTGAATTAGTCCATTGTAGACAAAGTATTATCCAAATAAAGTGTTTTGTTTAACCCTTAACTGGTATGTTAAACGTCGTTTTCTTTGTTTCTTGCCAATCGTGTGCAGCCTTCATTTTAACTATTCTCATTACGTCGCCTGTTGCGGCGGGTGCCTGACGTTCGACGCTGCATCACTTACCAGGGCGCAGGTATGCACATGTTGGGGTCCGCGCGGCCCCCACGATACCACTTAGGTTAGTTTTTTTGCGTGGCAATTTTATTTGTTTTGTATTTTTTTACAGTTATTTAATCAAGATGTCGAGGATTTTAAGTGATGAAACAATAGAAGAGATCTTGAACGAAGATTGTGATTGTGAATCACTGATTGGTGGCATGCCAAAAGAACGACGTAGAGACAGTGAAACTATAAGTGGTTGTGAAGATCCAGACGATAATGAGGACGTGGATTCCGATGTTCAAGCGTCTTCTACAGAAAGTGAAGATGAAAATGTTGCATGACCTAGTCAATCCAGCTACTATGGAAAAAATAAATACAAATGGTCTAAAACTCCACCAGCACCTTCACGTACTCGCCAACATAATATTGTAAGGCAAACACTTGGTTTGATTGTCCCAGCTGCATCTAAAAGTAATATTACTACCAAAGAATCGTTTGAATTGCTAGTTGATGATGACATTATGCAAACTATAATCAACTACACAAACGAGAAGGTTACCGAGAATTCGGAAAAGACTGCTACGGATGCATTTTTGACAAACTACGTGTCTCTAACAGAGATGAAAGCTTTTATAGGTCTTTTACTGTTGACAGGAGTGTTCAAATCAGGACATGAAGACGTAGAATCTTTGTGAGCTACAGACGGAACAGGTCGTAACATTTTTAGAGCTACCATGTCTTTGAAAAGATTTTTGTTTATTTTGTCAAATCTTCGGTTTGATGACATTGCAACGAGAGAGGATCGAAAAGCTGTAAACCGCGCAGCACTGAGTTATGAGATATTTGTTCAGAATATATCACAATTGACAAAATGTTATGTCCACTTCGAGGCCGATGTCTTTTCAGGGTGTACATGAAGTCAAAGCCTGCTAAATACAGCATAAAAATATTATGTATGTGTGATGCTAAGACTCACTATTTATATAACGCTTTTATATATACAGGCAAACAGCAGGAACGCATCAGAATCTACTTCTATTCCCAAACAATCCGTACTGCAGTTGGCTTCCCCGGTTTTTGGATCAAACAGGTACATAACAGCAGATAATTGGTTTTCATCGGTAGAGTTATTTGATGCATTACTCGAAAAAAAAATTGACCTACGTCTGGACTTTAAGAAAAAACAAAACGTGAAATCCCCACTGAACTCCAACCACATAAGCACAGAGAACCAGGATCTTTTGTATTTGGATTTACAGCTAAAATAACATAATCTTTTTTGTGCCAAAAAAATCAAAGCGTTATAATGATTTCTTCAATGCTTCATGGCAAAAGCGTAAATGAACGTACAAAAAAACCGGAGATAATTGAGTTTTACAACTCCACAAAAGGTGGAGTGGATGCCTTAGATCAAAAATGCGCTAATTATTCAGTAGCTCGCAGAACACGACGTTGGCCAAGTCTAGTATTTGATGGTATTCTAAATATTGCTTGTGTAAACGGCTATGTGTTGTGGAAAGGTTCAAATGCTGGTAAAAGGATAAAGCGAAAGAACTACATAAAATCTGTTGGCATAGAACTCATCAAAGATCACATCCTAAACAGAAGAACTGAGTATTTGAAGTACCGTGCTATAATTGATAATTTCTTAGCAGCCCACACGGCGCCTTTACCGTCGACACCTAATATCGCTACTCCAAGCCAAAACGACTTAAAAAGAGGACGCTGTCACTTATGTGATGGAAAAAAAGATGGTTAATTAGTTACAAAGTGCAATAATTGTTCACAATTTATTTGCAAAGTTTATAGTAGCACAAAAACACTTTGTGATAATTGTCAAGACTGAATAAAGTTTCGTAATTGTGTTCGTGAATCCTAAGATTGGGAATGAGTTTAATTCATGTTGATTTTTGTGAAATGTTATTTAGAGATTATAAAGTGTTATTTTTTTTTAAAGTTCATCTATTATAGATTAAGTAAAATATTATAAGTTTTTGTCATAACTTTCCAAAACGAAATTTTCATGGTTTATTTTGTAACTTAAAAAAATACCAAAAACTTGTTACTATTTTGAGATCTAAGTAAGAAGATTTATATAATTAAAAACAAATTGATTATATTAAATAAGATTATTATTTATCATTTATGAGCATTTATTTAAGTACACAGTTAAAACTTGCTTGCTAGAAGCAAGCATACTATGGGGGCCGCGCAGCCCCCACGATACCAGTTACGTGTGTCAAATTTACGATACCAGTTACGGGTTAATAGTACAAAGTGTTTTTCACTAAAAGTTTCGCGTTAGAAACTTAAGCATTTTTTTAACATTGTGTTGTGTCAAAAACATAACTCGCGTATACGAGTATCGACTGAAACAGGTCTTTACTCGCTCACCAGCCTCACCGAAAAATCGCTAGACAACAAGAATTATACGCAAGCAGTTTTTCTTGATATTGAGGTGCCTTCAACGATGTCAGCTATTAAGCAATTGGAATGGCACTTGAGGAAGATATGGCGATGACAACTTGATAAGGTTCATCAGAGAACTGTTCAGCAGCAGGAACATCAAGTCCACACTTGAAAATAGCACCATAAGAAGGGCTTGCAGAGGCACCACACAATCGACTCTGTACAGCATCTCTTCTCTATAACTTAGTGGTGAAGAAGCTCCTGTCAGTATGTAAAACGCGGTCATAACTTTAAGTCATATTTAGAAAAATATAGAGTAAAAGCATTGCATACTCTGCGTTTCTATTACATATAAATTTAAATAATAAGTGCATAGCACCAGTTCTCATTTGATAAAATAAAAACAATAGAAACAGTGGATTATCCACAAAAAAGTATTCAACAAAAACCGTAAAGTTATTTTCTGGCTAGTGTTTTATAGTTGAGACTTATTGTGTTTTATGCGTATCACAGCTGATACCGTGAACATTAACAGTGATCCGCAAAAACAAAACTATTGAGCAAATCTCGTAAAGCAATTGTTGGTATTGAAAAGCGCAGTGTAGGCGCGTTCCCGGTAATCGAACAATCGAGAAAGGGCTGTACATTCAAGCTCTTCGAAACTTCATAGTTTTTGTGAGTCGAAAGGTCTCCATATTTGGGAAATCGCATCATATCATAGGCGTTAGAAAAATCCTAGCGCGTCTGAAATTGAACAGGAACGTGAACTTTCCATCCGTACGTGAAGGAATACGCGCACTTTTTCAATGCATTATCTAGTGTGTCTGGTGTCGGAAAACTTTGGGACAGATTTAATGAAGTTCACACTGAAATCGAGGAATTGGAAAATGCTAGCGTTTCCAAGAAAATCGCAGAAGAGAAAGGAATTCTTTCGAAACAAAATACTTTCAAGTTACTGTTCGTTTTGAAACAATTATCGAAAAAATAAATGCTGAATTACGACCAGTTCAAGTTCAGAAGAGAGGGAACGCCTTTCTCACATACGAGCACGGCGTCAAATGATCATTCAAAACTGCCGCGCGAGTTACAATAAATAAACGAGCAAACAGCTTAAGTTTCTTCTAAACATCCGTTTGTTGAAGTCAACATCATTCATCAACATAGACAATCTAATATCATAACTTCATTATGATTCATAGTTCCGACTAATTATTTATACAGCTGAACACAGTGTATGCTGATACATCTTTTCATTAAATTCTGATCAGCTTATCTTTCAGTTCCCTCAGACAAAATTGCAAGTATGCAATTTTGGGTTCTTTGTCTTTAACCATATAAATACGTATTGATCATCTAGATCATCGCAGTTATTATTCAATCGTCAACGTTGAACAGGAGTTCGGTATGTTATTAATCAGTCAAGTCAATTGTCATTCATTAATGAATATAGTTCAGTTATGATTATTGAAGTTAAATAAAGTGTTCATATAAAACTAGTAAAAAATGTTTCTTTTGTAAACCAAGTTTAATATACATATTTTTTGTGATTCATACTTACAAGAAATATAGCTCGCGTCATAATGCAAACCTTTTCGAAAAAATACGAAAAATGGATTCAATTCCGAAACATTTTTACAAACATCATCATAATTCTTCTCAAAAAATGCAATATATTTTATCAGTGTTTGAGGGTGAGGCACACGATTTGGTTGTTATGATAACGAAAATTTCATAATTCAAAAACACATCCGAGCTTTATTCGAGCAACCTGTAATAAAAAGAAAATTACGTTGCTTTGCTACATTTATTGGACACGGTTCTAAAACATGTGCGGGATCTGAAAGCTCTTAAACGACCCACTAATAATGGGTGCGATCTGATGATTTATTTCGTCACCAGTCTTTTAGATCAAACTACGAATAAAGAATCGGAAACCACGATAAAAAGGGGTGATATTCCAAGTTTTGATCAACTGACAGATTTTCTTGCGCGACGTTGTCGAGCATTGGAGGCGCGATCACGATCACAAAAGCCTGCTTCAAACATTTTCAATGATATTAAATCCGAACACTGCCGGTGTACAACCGCTCATGTAGCTACGACAAACATTATGTGCCCATATTAGGACGAAGTGCAACAAATTCATGCAACTGGAGATAGATCAACGAATCAGAGAAATAGGGATGCGTAAATTGTACATAACTTGTTTGAAAGTTGCATCTCATCAAACAAGAAAATGCAAAGGAGGATCATGTCGGAAATGCATCAATCGTCATAATACGTCACTCTATTTGAAACAAACAACAAAACTTGAAACTATTCCAGAGAGCATCAACGGTACGAGCAATGAAAAAACAGCGGCAACGTCCGCAAATTATGCTGTATTTAATCAAGACAAACGAGTACTTCTATCCACAGCAATTATCGATGTTGTGAATGTGACAGGTAAACCAACGCCGTGTCGAGCACTACTGGACTCAGCATCAGAATCTTGTTTCGTATCTGTTGATTGTGTCAAAAAACTTGGACTAAAAAAAATCATCACTGACATTCCGATTTCGCGTTTGCCAGGAATGTCAAATTCGCAAATTTACAAATATAATGATCAAATCAAGGATGAACAATTACCAAGCGAAATTAGATTATCTTGTTATTGAAAAAATAACTCAGTGTCTCCCAGCGAATCAATTAGATCCTGACGAATTGCAAATCCCGGATGGTATCACGTTAGCAGATCCTGAATTAAATCAGCCGTCAACAGTGGATACGTTGATTCCAGCAGAGATATTTTAGATTTGTTTTGCATTAAAACTCGGCAAAAAACAATCTTCAGAGGGATTTTATCTGAAAAGCTGACGTCACGAGATCGCCCAAAAATACAAACATCATGTTATTTAGCGATCAACGATCAGCTCAACGAATGTTTGTCACGATTTTGGCAAATCGAACATAATGATAGGCAAGGTACTCGAACGCCAGAAGAACGTCTTTGTGAGGGACTATTTGCGCAGACTTATAAGCGCAATTCAGATGGTCGATTCATTGTAACATTATAGGAGATTCGAAAGACATAGCTCTAGAGCGATTCAAAATCTTGGAGCGCAAATTAGAAGAAAAACCTCAACCCAAAATCGAATTTAGCAACTTTATTGATGAGTATGTGGAATTGAAACTTATGAGAGAGCTTAGTAACAATGACCCAGCATTGGACATAAAACGGTATTTTTATCTTTCCCATCATTGCGTAAGAGAGAAGCAGCAACTAAAATTTATCGCAAAAATGATTGCCTTACTAAAAGGCCATGATATCTCAAAAAGACCATTATAAGAGACTTAAATCCATTCATAGACGGTTTGTTGCGCGTTGGTGGTAGGCTCAAGCATTCGGAGCTTCAGCAAGATGCAAAACACCCAGTGTTATCTCATTGTTCGAGACTCACAGAACTCATCGTTGAGCATGAACACCGAAAAAATCTACATACGAAAATTGAGGGGCATTAGCTGCGTTACGGCAATCATATTGGCCGTTCAGGGCGCGCAGTACTGTCTGCTTCGCAAGTGCATCATTTGCTTCAAATCAAAACCTAGTGTATCTGAGCAACTTATAGGGGATCTTGAAGAGCATCGAGTAATTTCTTCGAAACCGTTCAACAACACCGGAGTAGACTTTTGCAGACCCATAATAATACTGGATGGCAAACGACGAAACACCAAGCGCATTTAAGCATACGTAGTTTTCGTTCGCATGGCCATAAAAGCTGTTCATGTAGAAGTAGTTTTCAATTTGACTACTGTCAAGTCATTTACCACAATGACAACAATGGGACGAGGGAGATAGATCATGACGACGCGTGCAGTCTTGCTCGGACCGGCACTGCGCTCAGATCGTGTAGAGAACTATCGCGACAATAAAGACCTTAATAATAAACCATCGGTGTTTTATTATTAACTCGGTTGCCCACACCATTTTCTGTGTGGGAAGTGGGATATTGTCGTGAAAATATCGGAAAAGTCGAATATGGACGCCGCGAGAATAAATACGCTATCGGTAAAGCAACTTCGAGCCGAACTCCAGTCGCGCAATCGTAGCGCGAGTGGAACAAAAGCCGAATTAATCGACCGTCTTTCCGAAGCAGTGGCCTCTGAAGAAATAGAAATCACCGCCACCGAATCCGAGGAAGTGACGTGAGTCGAATTCGATAAATTGCGCGACGAAATCTCCGCCATTTCATCGACTTTGAAGGTGTGCGTGGAACGCTTCACCAACACCGCCAACAATAGTTCTGGAGCCGCCGCTGCAAACAACGCTACATTCGTCGAAAAGGCTACAGTCACTCACAACTCTAACAATGGTTCGAGAAACATTAGTGACTCGCTACCGCCGTCAACGCTAAATTCGTCGTCCATTCTCGATATCCCAATTCCCGCCGTACCAAATGTGCCGATACCGAGCATTCCCTCGTCATATTCACTTGCCGCTTCACCAACGTACAATACACATGAGTTGTACGTTACCGCCGTTCCGTCTAACGCCACCGCCGATCCCATCGCAACCGCAGCATACACACAGACAACGTATAACGTATCGTCTTTTCCAATATCCACCACACACTTGCAAACATCGCATACCGTATCGCCTTCGTTGACAACCGGTGTATATTCACATGCGCATCCAACCGTCTCTTGTCCGCCAAGTGCATCGGCACACATGCACCCATCGCGGTCCATTCCATTCTCGTCACAGTTGTGTCCGCTAAACAATGCCATAAATGGTCAACCACCGTATAGTAGTGTTGACCGTTTTACACCAAGTGTTGGTAGTTGTCGCACATTAACAATTCGCGAAGTGAGTGATGTATTGCCAGACTTCGATCCGTCATCGGAGACCTCGCTCACTTCAACTCAATTTGTAAACCGAATCGAAAGCCTACGAAAAAACTTCGGATGGGAAAAAAGAATCGTTCTTCTTGCCGTCGCTGCTAAATTAAAAGGCGTTGCAAAAATATGGTTCCACAGCCATCTGCAACCGCATACGTCCTGGGAATCGTTGGCGGCCGATCTAGTCAGCAACTTCCCGAACTCAATCGACGAAAGTGTCATTCATGCGAAGCTAATCTCAACCGAGAGAAGTCAAGGGGAAACGATCGAGTCGTTCTTCCACCGAATGTGTGCCATCGCTCGGAGAAGCGATGTAAGTGAAAGAGCGACAATCAAATACATTTTAACGAATACTCGTCATACGGCGTTGCAAAATTCAATCGCTAGCATGAATTTGAACACGACGGCGAAACTACTCGCAGCTATACGACGATTTTTTGCTAATACGAGTACAGTTGTTAACAATCAACGAGATCGTGTAACTAGCAGACCCAGAGCGAACCAAATGCAACCAGAAACGAATAGCCGATTGTCTAACATCCGTTCCAAAACAGTGAACTACGTGACAACCGAAGAAGGGAGACTACTTGTTACAATTGCTGGAGCACTGGACATATCTATGTCAATTGTCCACAGCCCCAAAGGCGAGAACGTTGCGCCACATATGCTAAAGTCGGGCATACCAGTGAAGCGTGTAATAAAGCGGGTGCAATAAAACGGAATAATCGTAACAGTGCTGTGAACATTGTCAATACAGACAAAAATCCAATGAGCCGTGAGAGTAAACGCATTATTAAACCGATCAAACTGAATGGAAAGGTTGTTGATGCCTTCATTGACCCGGGAAGCGATCGAACACTTGTGCGAGAATCCGAAGAACAAAAGCAGTTTGACAAGTTAATACGGGATTTCCATCCGTGCTTCACCGAAACGACCTCCGAAATGGGAAGAAGTAGGTCAGCCGAGATGACCATCGAGTTAACAACGAAAGAACCAATTCGCAGCCGTCCCTACCGCATTCCGCTCGCCAAGCGTGAAGCAGTGAATAAAATTATAGACGATCTGTTATCAAATCCATCCAATGAATCGACGTATGCGTCACCCATCGTCATTGTGAAAAAGCAAAATGGAGAGGATCGATTATGTGTGGATTATCGCGCTCTAAATGCCATCACCGTGAAACGACCATACCCAATGCCGACCGTTGACGAGATTTTTTCGCAAATCGCCGATAGCAACTATTATACAACGCTTGATCTCTTTTCCGGATATTATCAGATCCCGCTCGCCGCTGGTTCCAAGCAATACAGCGCTTTCGTTACCCATAATGGCCATTATGAGTTCAATGTCATGTCCTTCGGTCTGGTCAATGCACCAATGGAGTTTCAACGCACGATTAGTCGCATCATCAAACGAATGAAGTCTAAACGTATTATCAATTACATTGACGAAGTTATCATCGGCAGCGGTACGATCGAAGAAGGTATGGCAATTTTGCGCGAATTACTTGGGCTGCTATTGGAAGATGGGCTTACATTACGCCCATCGAAGTGTGTGTTTTTCGGTCATGATATTTCATTCCTCGGCCATAATATATCCGGAAAGGGAGTGACGCCGGGGAACGTTAAAGTCGAGGTAATTGTTGATTTTCCCACACCGTCAACCGTACCCGAAGTCAGAAGCTTTTTGGGATTAACGGGTTTTTTCCGAAAGTTTGTCCGTGAATACGTTCTTATTACGAAACCACTAACGAAGCTGCTAAAGAGCCAAAATCGTAATATATTCGTGTGGAGCGAGGAATGTCAAACATCATTCGAAAAGCTGAAAAGTCTTTTAAGTAATGAACCGGTGTTAGCTCTATACAACCCTGCAGAATACCACGAAGTTCGCACCGATGCAAGCTCATTGGGATTGGGAGCAATCATGATGCAGTCACCAGATCAAAGTAACTGGAAACCAGTATTTTACTTCAGCAGACAGTGTTCCGAGGCCGAACAAAAGTATCATAGTCACGAGCTCGAAGTATTGGCCGTCGTCGAAGCATGAGAACGATTCCGTTTTTATTTGCTTGGAAAGCACTTCCGAGTGATCACTGACTGCAATGCAATAACCACTACAAAGTCATCGACACCTCTTAATCATCGAATAGCCAGATGGTGGCTTAAACTTCAAGAGTTTGACTTTAAAGTTATACATCGACCCGGAACCCGAATGCAACATGTGGACTCTTTGAGCAGAAATCCTTCCGAACCTCCACGCACAGTGCAAACAGTGTCAGAGAATGTTCTAATAGTCCAAATCGATGAGAACGATTGGTTGGCACTTATGCAACGCCAAGATCCAAAACTTCGCGAAATAATTGAAGTGCTCGCAGGGAAATTATCTTCGCCACAAGAAGGGCAACTTCGGAACGATTACGTGCTTAAAAAAGGCAGATTAATGCGACGAGTAGAGGCAAGCCACAAATTCGTGGTACCGTCGGCTGCACGATGGCGAATCGTCCGTAATTATCATGACGAAGCCGGACATGTTGGTTGCAAAAAAACCCTGGCCCGATTTCAAGAATTATTTTGGTTCCCACGATGCCGTCGGTACGTGAAGTCGTATATTTCATCCTGTGTTGAATGCTGTTGCAACAAAATACCGTCTGGGAAACGTGAAGGCAGCATGTTTTACCAACAAATCGATCCAGTGCCATTTAGAACTCTGCATATTGATCATCTGGGACCATTTCCGCGCAGCCGTAGAAGGAATGCCCATATAATCGCCCTTACCAATCCATTTACGAAATATTCTAAGCTGAGAGCCGTTCGAACGACTAATGCGAGGTCTGTCATCATAATGCTAAACGATATTACCGCTTTCTTTGGATTGCCTGTCCGAATCATAAGCGACCGTGGAAGCGCTTTTACTTCAAAAGAATTTCAGGAGTACTGCTTCCGATGCAACATCCAACAAATCAAAATTGCAGATCGAACGCCGCGAGCCAACGAGCAGGTTGAGCGTGTAAACCAATCGATACTTTCCCACCTGCGTTGCTCTACGTCTGAGAGAAATAATTGGGATAGTCTATTACCAACCGTACAGTGATCGTTAAATTCTCAACGACATTCAACAACCGGTTTTTCACCGAATAGTCTGGTTTTTGATTTTCGACTCCGTGACGTTACCGCTAATCGGATGATACAGGCGTTGAACGATGAACCAGCTAATGAGTCAAATTTACCCGCTATCGAAATTCGTCAGAAAGCTGCAGATCGCATCATGCACAAGAAGGAACGCTGGAAGCAACGATTCGACAGTCAACATAAATCACCTCATACTAATGAAGAAGGTGATCTGGTTGTTGTCGAGAATGTCCCAGCTGGGACAGGTGAATCTCATAAACTTGAGCCAAAGTACAAGGGCCCATTCGTCGTGAGCAAAGCGCTAAGGAATGATCGATATATTGTCGAAGATCTAAACGACATCCACGGGAAACGGAGGAGGTACAGTTCCGTGTACACCAGTGACAAAATGAAGTCATGGTGCCAGCTGAGTCCTGATTACGTCGAGGAAGATTCCGAAATCGAAGCAGAAGGTGAAATCGAGACGATTCCAAGTCAGGAAGGGCCGAGCTGTCAAGTCATTTACCGCAATGACAACAATGGGACGAGGGAGATAGATGATGACGACGCGGGCAGTCTTTCTCGGACCGGCACTGCGCTCAGATCGTGTAGAGAACTATCGCGACAATAAAGACCTTAATATTAAACCATCGGTGTTTTATTATTAACTCGGTTGTCCACACCATTTTCTGGCCAAACCTGACACTATGGACGCGTAACTCAGCGCTTTTAAACGCTTCATTAGTCGTCGAGGAAAACCGAATAACGTATGTCCTGATAATGACACGAACTTTGTTGGAGCCGATAGCGAGTTGGAAGATTTGAGAAATCTTTTCAATCAATAGAAGCATCAAAGCAAAATCATCGATAGTACGGCGATTGATCGTAGACAATGACATTTTATGCCACTACGAGCTCCGAATTTCGGCGGATTAGAAGAGGCTACTGTCAAGTCATTTAAAAGGCATTTTTTACAAAATGGCGTCTGACGCTGCCTTAACGTTCCAAGAATCATCCACGCTTGTCGCGCAAATCGGATCAATCCTTAATTCGAGGCTCTTAAATGCTATACCATCAGATCCAAATCAGTTCAACGATCTCTCTGCTGGTCATTTCCTGATTGGAAAATCAGTGAATTTATATACTAATATTACGCACCTCGAAATGAAGATTGTCCAGATGGTAACACTTCGAGAAAAATGGACAACAATTCTGGAAATGTTAGTCTTCCGAATATTGGATACAGCTTCAAAGATGCACCAAATGGTAAACTAATCAAAAGCCGAAGCTTCAGATTGAACAATTAGTCGTCGGTCAAATTACCTCCGTTAAAATGGGCTCTCAGAAAAAGTCAAGAAGGAAGTAATAGAATCGTCAGAACGGCTGTTGTCAAAACAAATGCAGGGGTTTTCAAGAGAGAAATCATCAAATTTCGTATTACGCTCTTTCGACATTTGATCAAAATATGCTGAAAATTAAGCAGTTTCTTCACGCTTACAAAGCTTTTAATTATATCTCATTTCTCTATTTAATTTCCTTTGTTGTTTACCTTAGCGGAACATACGCGATGCACTTGATAGTTTTTGTAAAATTTATTCTCATATTAGTCAACGTGACTTTTATGTAAAATGATTTAAATTTGACTACTAAGAATCGTCAAGTCGCGCGGTATGTTTTTAAATGAGAACCAGAGCTGTGCACTTTTTGTTTTAATCTAGATATATTAGAAACGCAGTCTATGCAATGCAATAAATCTACAAACAGTGGCGAGCAAAACTGGATAAATGATACTCGAAATCTATTATATCCACCTATGTACTTCGTATTACAAATAGTTGTAGAATAAAACCTTTATAGTTATTAGCAAATGCAGTTTATGAATACAATTCAACAAAAATATCGGAACTATTTAGATGCGGTAGCACAGTAGCCGTCGATATACTTCCACTTTTCAATGTATCCAGTTTTGCACGTGCGTGTTTGTGTGTGTTTTCGCTTGAATTTCACGTTTTCTCTGTTTTAGTTTGTTAGTTACATCAGATCTGCTTAGATGGTAAGTGAAGGTTGGTGAGATTATTCTATTATTTACCTTTTTTCAACATATAGTCAAAATGAGGAAAATTATACCGGATTTGGAAAACAGCATCGTTTCTTTGATCCGAAGTGGGTACTCTTCGAGAGAAATTGCTGGGAAGTTGAAAATCTGCCACAGAACGGTGCTTTTAGTAAGAAAAAGGAAAAATATTTCATCCGCAAGAAATCTTGGAAGGCGACCAAAACTCCTATCGGATGCCGACGCGCGATTAATGAGCAGACCACTAAGGAGTGAAGATTCCAAGGAAGCAAGGACACCGAAAACAGCAGCGGAACTTATAAACAAGACTGTTAGCGAGTGGACTGCCAGGAGAGCGCTAAAAAAACTTGGCTTTATAGCATCTATCAAGCCTAAAAAACCATTGCTATCCGAGAAAAGAGAGGTTCAAATTTGCCAAATGCCATAAAGACTGGACAGTGGAAAATTGGAAAAGAGTAATTTGGTCAGATGAATCCAAGATTAATCGATTCCAGTCTGATGGCAAAGAATATTATTGGCATCGACCATATGAGAGCCTTCAGAAACATCAAGTGAAGCAAACATTTAAACATGGAGGTGGTAGTTTAATGGTGTGGGGCTGCTTCATATGGTGGCATCAGGGTCCATTGGTAAAAATAAATGGGGTAATGAAAAAATAACATTATCTTGATATTTTGAAAACAAATTTAACATATTTCATCAATGAGTGCGCCTATCCTATTGAAGAGATCGTTTTTCAACAGGATGGTGACCCGAAGTACACCGCTAAAATTGTGCAAAATTGGCTTGGTGAGCAACAATTCTTGAAAATAAAATGGCCAGCGCAAAGTCCGGATTTAAATCCGATTGAAAATTTGTGGGCCATTTTAAAAAGGAGGCTGGCAGAATATGATAATCCTCCAAACAATTTGGTGGAACTCTGGAGTCGAGTGCAAGCTGAATGGGAAAAAATTCCACATGACACCATTCAGAGGCTAGTTGAAAGCATGCCAACACGCATGCGGAGTGTCTTAAAAGACAAGGGGTTATGGACAAAGTATTGAAAAGCTCCTGAAAATCTCTTTAATCGAAAACGTGCAAAACTGGATAAATGAGAAAAATATTGTTGTTTTTTTAATTTTTATTTGTAGAAAGCTCATGTGTTTTTATATTTCTGTAATAAAATGAATTCTTCTTGTATTATGATATAATGTCAATGTTATTTCAAAATTACTGAAATTTAGCAAAATAGCGGCCTTTCATTAGAATTTTTAAATCATGTATCCACTTTTGCTCGCCACTGTATATTGTTCTAAATATGACTTAAGTCATGACCACGTTTTCTGTACTGACTTTTTTTTATCATGACATACTTGTATTTGTATTATACAAAGCCAATCATTCTAAAAATAGTAGCTGCACGCCGAATCAAGTATTATGACTAGGTAGAAAATCATAAACAGGCAATGTCGGGCAAATTCGTCAACATGCTATTTAAGACACTAGACTTCGCATTAGGTATCCTCTCCAAATGGGGCGAAAATTGTGGTCTAAAGGTAAATTCGCAGTAAACGGAACTTGTACTTTTTACAAAATGATAAAAAAAATCACGATTTATCCCACCTATGCTTGATAATGTAAGTCTGAACCTACCTACTGGACTCCAAACTTGCAAAGAGCGCGCAAATCATTAAGGCGATAAAACCCAAAATTAGGTCAGGCCGCTACACGACGATAGTTGAACAAATCCTTCTGTATGGAGCAGTTATTTGGTTATGAGCTATCGCAAAAACATCGAATCAGAACCTGCTAAACAAAGTCAAAAGGATTGCAACTATTGCAATCACGAAAACCCCCTCGTACCACTCCGACAAAGACGTTCTTACGAAACAGCAGGCCAAGTGCTCTGCGATTCGATTGAAAGCTCTGAATTCATGGCATAGAGAAGAGATGGACCAGACTGGGTGTCTTTCAGGGAGTAGACTGGGGAAAAAAACCAGAAAATTTCTTCAAGAAATTTTATTTATTTATTTATTTCGCCAAAGCAAGGCAATCACAGTCAACATATAAAAAATTAAATATATAAAATATACATTACAACAATATACTTAACCCTAAAATACGTGCTACATTCAATGTTAATTTATACTGTTGTATGCACGTCACAATTTAGGGATGGATGATGGAAGGGCTTTAGAAATGCTGGATTTAAAATTGAACTTGGAGATGGTAGGGGAGTAGTGTTTGCTCAAAGTATTAAATATTTTACAGCATCTATTAACTGGTTCATTATCTGCATACCTAGTAAGATGCTGATATTCAGTTAGTAAACGTCTATTACGCGTACTTCTTACAGGCACATTAAGCTTTATTTTATTCGTCAAATACTCCACTTTAATGTGGCCCCTAATCACGTCAAAGGCGAAACAAGAGGACAACATTGTTCTTCTGGTTTTAAGAGTAGACAAATTCAGAAGCTCCAATCTAACTTCATAAGGAGGCAAGATTTGATAGTCATCAGGGCTATAAAGGTCTCTCAGAGCAAACAAGAAGAATTGTTTTTGGACTGATTCTATTCTCGTATCATGAACTCCAAAAATTGGGTTCCATACATTACAGGCATATTCAAGTAATGGGCGAACCAGTGAGGCAAATAATGATTTAGTTACCCACCGATTTTTAAACTCTTTGGCTCGTCTTTTGATAAAGCCAAGCTGTTTATGAGCTTTGGAGAGAATAGTATCGTAGTGCAAATTGAAGCATAGTTTCTTGTCTAGGACAACTCCAAGGTCAACAATGTTTTCTTTCATATCCAATACCGTATTGTTGAGAACGTATGCATTGTTCAATATTGTGGTTTTACGGGAAAAAGTCATTACAAAACATTTCCCAACGTTTAGATGTAGTTTGTTAACATCACACCATTGTTGGAGGGAAGTAAGTTTTGATTGGAGGAAAACAGTATCAGATTGAGACTTAATGGTGTGATATATCTTTAGATCGTCCACGTAAAGAAGATGTGATACGTCCGAGAGTTTTTCAGATAAATCTGATATAAAAACATTAAAAAGAAGAGGGCCGAGGTGACTGCCTTGAGGTACACCAGAGTGTACGAGAATCGGCTTGGACAAATATCCCTGAAATTTAACTAATTGACTTCGGTCTCTTAAGTAGGAACTGAGCCAGTTGAGCATAGAGCCGGTGATTCCTATTTTCTACAATTTGGAAATAAGTATGGAGTGATCAACCCGGTCGAATGCTTTACTAAAATCTGTGTAGATTGCGTCAATTTGGTAACCCATCTCCATTTTACATAGGACATCAGAAACTAAAACCATGAGATTGGTTGTAGTTGATCGGTCCTTGCGGAAACCATGTTGTTGTTCATTTAGAAGAGGCTCAATAATAGCTGAGAGTTTATGGCAAACGATTTGTTCAAATAGTTTAGGGATTATAGATAGAATGGCAATACCTCTATAGTTCAGGACAGAACGCTTGTCACCACTCTTAAAGATAGGAATTATATGGGAAGATTTCAAATAACATCTTCCCTTGAGAGATACATGTCCATAAGCAGTACCACTGGATTAACTTTAGAGGACTCCGTGTCTACCGAAATCGTTGGCGGTGAAAAAACTTCTTGAAAATAGTCAGCGAAAAGATCACAGATTACTTTCGGAGATGAAGAAACGGTATTATTTTTGGTCATTGACGCTGGATAGCTCGATGATTTCCTCTTGAGATTAACAAAATCAAAGAACTTCTTAGGGTCTCTGATTATGTTTTCACCAGTTAAATTCACGTAGTGTTCATAGGCCTCGCGATATTTGATTTTGTAATCTTCTGACAAATCAAAATATCTATTTTTTAAATTCTCGCTAGCATTGTTGTTAAGCTTTAGTAATTTATATACTTTGTTCCTCTCATTCCTTAATGCGCGCAGATTTCTGTTTAGCCAGGGCTCAGATAACTTTTTCTTCTTCTTAATTTTAGGTACGTACCTTTCAACGGCGTCAAGAATTATTAAACATCGTCTTTGACAGTCAAGCTGTTATTTAGTGGAAGTTAGCACAGTGTCACTAAATGTAGGGTTGTATCTAGAAAAAACAATGCTGGTGACCTATCGAGAGCTGGCTAAGAGCTTCGGTATACACTAGCACCCCAGGTCGATCATCCTCTAATATCCATAAAGCTATGCTTCAAACACCATTATATAGGACTACAAACAGGACCTGGAAAAACCTGTAGACCAACCAGGAAAACTTGGCAAGCACTGCCAAGCTTTTCAAAATACGTGTCTGAAAAATGTCTTGGACAAACCGTGGCCTTTCTCAACAAATCTCCTACACAGCCTGGCAAAAATTTGAAAGATCGAAGGTTTAACTTCCTTCAGAAAAAGTCTACCAATCAGTCATAACAATCTCCTTGCACCTTCTGAAATATAGTACACTGCTATCGCAATCTTTAGACTTTACGTTTAATTATGAGTAGATCAATCTAGTTTAGCTAGTACACATAATTAATCATTATATTAGGTATCGAACTGTAGGATTTTTGGTTGATTTTCCTTCTAATTTAAATATTAATGTGTAAGAAACTGCAAAGTACAGCAAGCTCTAAAAATCCTATTCTACAGATGAAAAGACGCCTCTAATCTGAATCTCTGTATAATTCATTGTAAAACACAAACTATGTTATATAATTTATGAAATGAAGAATATTAACTGACGTAATAAAAATTTTACATCAGCACTGCGCCTCACTCGTTTCGCTCAATTCGCGAATAGACTATACGTAGGAAGTATGATAAGTACCCGTGTTTAGCGACTAATGGCACCACTGGCGCAAAAATTGTGGCGAGTATATACCGACACCAGCACATCTGGTAGACAGCACTAGCAAATTAAATAAATTCAAGGAAAAGATATGTAACGTACACTCTCTTGATCCATGGTAAGTATCGCGACCGCACGCATTTTTAATCATTTGCGATAGTATATTTAAATTTTGTACATTGCAATAAGTAATATTTAAACGAAAAATTCATGTTATTTGTTATCGATTAGAAAAACAATAATTTCCACAGTGGTGGCCCCGACGTGGTCGTGTACGAAAAGCGTGATTTGAACACAATAAAGCGAAAGAGCATAGTGACGCCATTCCAACTGCGTTTGAAAAACCCTGTATTAAACTAAAATACGATGTGCATCGCTTTCGGAATTTTATATGCATGCAATGAACAAAGTGACAATTCCTCCTTTTATTAAAGAAAATCCGCGTATGTGGTTCATCCAAGTGGAAATAGCATTTGAAATCTCCCATATCGTCGCGGATAAGGCAAAATTCAGGAACGTAGTAGTGAGCCTAGACTCATCCGTGCAGCTTCAGATATTGCCATTAATCCGCCTGAAATCGACAAATATGATGCAGTGAAAAAACGAATTCTAGACGCATTCGCAGAGCTTAACGAGGCACAATTGCGTCGGGTTTTGCGCGGCGTAGACATTAGAGATGATTAGCCATTACTATTTTTACAAAAAATTAGAAATTTAGCCGGCGATAAAATCAACGACGCGGTATTGAAGACAATGTTCTTAGAGCAAACGCCATGATACGGGCGCGGCATCCTGGTTAGCAGCAAAGTGACCGACGTCGCCAAGTTGGCAGCCCAAATAGAAGAATCATAGAAATTCCACATCCATCAATAGCGCCATCAACTACCACAATAATGTCAACAGTATGTTGCTCCGGTTGAGTTGCGAATCTAATTTGTTTGGTGGCTGGATACGTTCGAAATGGTCTGGGAAAGTTTATAGATGATGATGACAATGTCAATCACGAGGCTTCCGGTGTAGTTGCATGTCTTCCGATGTACGCTGTCTTAATTATTTCTGAAGAAATAGTTTCGAATTTTCCATTGACGTTGATTCGAAAAACACGATCTGACAGCTTTTCTTCCATTTCGAACGGGCCGTCGTATGGTTGCTGGCATGGTGTCTTGGTGGAGCTACTCGTACGAAAACGTGTGCACAAGTATCCAAATCCTTAAACACAAATGCTTTTCATTTGCCAGGGCTGTCTACTAGATGTGCTGGTATCGCTACATAGTTGCCACAAAATGTGTACCTATACCATCGTTTAACGTCATCTTTCAAATGACGACAAAATTTCACACAGAATAATCGAGTAGGCTTGTTTTGAAAGCCGTTGAAAGCAGTCAAATTCGTGTTTGTTTGCAACCATGAAGAAAGAGCAATATCAAACAGTGATTTCATTTTTTTATGGAAAGACCTGCGCCTTCGATGACTACCATCAGATATTGGTTTAATGATTTCAAGCGGGGCCAAACACCCGTTTTTGATGAAGAGCGCCCATGTCGACCGATTGAGGTGACTAGGGAGAATATGGTCAACAAAATCCATGATATCATGTAAGCAGATCGCCGGGTGAAGATTAGAGAGATTGCTGACATTGTATGCATCTCAATTGAACGCATAAAAAATATCCTTCACGAAAAACTGGGCATGAGAAAGCGATCACCGAGATAGGTCCCACGTTTAATCACAATGGATAAGAAACGGAAAACATGATAACTTTGAAGGTCTGTTTAGACATGTTTAAGCGCAATCGAAAATATTTTCTACAGCAAAACCTGCTTCAAGAAAGGCGAAAACGGTCCCATTGGCCAGAAAGGTCATTGCCACCGTTTTTGGAATTCGCGAAGGCATCATCTTCACCGACTATTTGCAAAATGGAAGGACAATCACGGGACAGTACTGTGCTGATTTATTGGACCGATCCGATACTGAATTGGAAGTGGCATGACAACGCACCAGCACACACATCTGCCATCGCCACAGCAAAATGTTCGAATTACTGCCTCATTCACCTTATTGCTTGGCGGAAAGCGATCCACGTCAAACGTGAAATCCATTGCAGTAGCACAGGCTTTTTTTGCGGAGATCGACGGACAATATTTCTTGGATGTTTGGAAAAAGCTAGAATATCACTGAACTAAATGTATCCAGCGGAAAGGAGACGATATAAAGAAACAAAGAAATAAAAAAGTACAAAAAAAAACGTTTTCTTGTCTATCAAGTCACATACGACCATAGAAATAGGCGCATTTTAAATAAGTGTAATAATGCACAATCCAAGAAACCCGATTCCGTCTGATCTGACATCGCGAGTTTCTTCAACGAGGTAAAATTAGCAACAAATCCAGACGCTGAATCACCAAGATGCGAAGCGACATAAAGTTGCTAAATGTGATCGCTCCCCATTCTGATTGCGGAGTTCTCGAGAAAAACGACAGCCGTTTGCATCGTAACGATAGGTCTTGTCAATTCAATAAAGTTTCTGTGAATTTTTTACTTTGATTTTGTCATTAAACTTGGGTTGTTAAACCATTTTTGGACCTGCTCGAAGCCAACTACAACACTGACGCAGTCGGTAAACGCGAAAGTCAAAACGAATTTAATGGTTGAACTAGCGACAAAGTCGAAAAAAATACGATGTGATAACGTTAAACCTAATACTCGCTAATTTTTTCATAACAACCGTGAGTGACGGATAAGAACGACTGTAGTTAAGCCACTAAGGTGGTGAGGCCTTCTAACTCTAATAACAATAATAATAAAAGTGAGTGTAAACAAGCTGGAGCGTTGACAGAAGAGCGACGACAGGATTTGTAATAACAAAAATAAGTGCGAAGAAGAAATGCAGGCAGAACTAAAAGCATTGCGAGACCAATTAAATCGACAAGATGGCAAAGTATCACAATTGGTTCAAGCGGCAAGTCTACTGATTTCTTACCAATGCAAAGATGGACAGGTGGGAAAACTACTAGAAGCAATGCAGCGAATGTCGATTCAAAATCCCGCGAACGCAAAGAACACAGGAGAAGAACGTATCACCATGCGGCGCGTTATATATACGTTTACACGTATATAGTTCACTATATATACGTATTGTGTTTATGCGAGCACGCTCCTCCTTTCCCTTTTTGTTTACAACTACGCGCGAGTTACGGCTACACCATAGCCGTCCACCATACACATAACGTAGACTAAACACATTCCAATTTTCCAAATCAAATGAAATAAATTCAACCAGAGACACCTTTTAGTGCAATTGCATTTGCACTCACATGTTTCGGCGTCAGCATCCTTTTCAATATAAAAGCACAATTAGAAGAAAAATAAGTGAGTTCATTTTTGTACAAGCAAGCGGAAGCGCTGTCGGTTTCAGATTTAATAAAAAAGAAAAATGCATTTTTTTATTATATTTCTTTTGAAACGGATAACGTAGATCTTTAACTCGCTCGTGAGTTACATCATCAAGGCCCAACGAAGCCCAAAACAAAAACGTTGCACCAGCCAATAAGCCATGCAACGTGACAGGAAAGGTGTCCTATTGCTTGAGCCCAGAATGGGAACAATTCAAGCAAAAGTTTAAACTTAAATCCGAAACCCTGGAAATGGCAGACAATGTTGTTTCCCACGAAAATGCTTAAATTGCATTTTAACGAAATGCATCTTCGTTTGGTTTTGATGATGCAACGACAATTTAGTCTTAAGACCGATATCGTGACGAAAACATTAAAATTCGAAAGTGTAAAAATCATTGAATAAATGTTAGTTTCATAAAAGAAAATTAATAAAAAGTTCTTTCTTTTTCTTAAGAATAAAATAAAAGAATTTAACTGGCGCAGTCGGAAAGGATATGTTGTTCCGAAGAACAGCATTATAATAAAAAAAAAGTTAAAAATAAATATCAAGTGATTAAAATCGTGAAGTTATTAATTTGAAAGAAAATAGTGAAATTGAAGAGATAAGAAAGAACGTGCATTGATATAACAATAATAATAAAAGAAGTGGAACTTAAAAATACAAGTGAATTTTTGTCAACTTTATGAAAGCTAGCGAACACAGAGGAAGCATAGAGCATTTGATACGCAAAGGAATATCGTAGTGCCTACAAAGATGGAAGTGGAAATTCAAATGTTAAGGCAGTTCCTGGAGCAGATGCAGCTAAATATGCAGTAGCAGCAGCAACAACAACACCATCAGGAGCTTGCAGCGATCCAAAGACAATTTGCCCAACCTGCCAAGACATTTCAGTTGACGGCTGATCAGATCCTAAGAAGATTCGACAATTTGAAGACGTTCTATGGTAGAGAAGACTACCATCTACAGGAATTCATCAACACCGTAGAAAGCGCAACAAACTTATGTGGAGATGATGCACAGCTGCGAAATTACGGCCTAGCAATGGTGATCAAGGACAAAATTCAGGGTGAAGAACGAAGGTGTGTACAACGTTTAGATGATAGCCCAACGTGGGAACAAGTGAAGTCGGAGCTGAAGATTCAATTCCGTCCTCGTAAAACCTACAAGAAGCTGATGGACGAGAGCCGCAGTATCAGGGTAAATAGTTTAAGGGAACTTTCTTGTATTGTCAGGAAAATTAGTTCCGAGCTAAATGAACTGTACGAATTTGACGACGACAAACCCACCAACTACAGTCCCGAGAACAATGATAAGAATTTAGTGGACATTGTTAAAGACATGTTGGCAGGTAGTGACAGAGCTAATATTAGCAAACAAATGAACCTTATAGATGTGTTTAATACATTTGATGAGCTATGTCTACTCGATGAATATGATGTGATTCATCCAAATCATAGAAAGAATAAATTAGAACACAGGTCCAATTTCCTCGTGATTTCAGGCGAACGATTCCAAATAATGAGAAAAACTTTGCTTCTCATAATGTTTCAAACTCGAAAAAAATAGAAGCACCGAAAATAATAATGCAAATCCCTTTAGACAAAACAATTATAATGGTCAGATGCTAAACAGGCATTTGAACGAAAATCAGAATGCCCATAACAATTATAGTCGAAATAATTTAGATCAATTTAGACAGAATGCAAGTAGGATTGAACCAATCGAGATTAATGATATTCAGGAGAACCAAGTAAATTTTGTTGCGGATCAATTCTCAATTTTAGTAGTTCATTTTTTTCATTTCTTCCAAATTGGAATATATTCAAATTTCCCTCAGTACACGTCCAAATCATCAGCATTGGCAGTACTAAATCCCAATTTAGTAATCCACCACACGCGCTGTCTCTCTTGCGAGGTGAGTTTAAGTGATCGAGCGCGAATCGGTTCACTTTGCATGCTGTCGCCCTCTGATTGGCCGAAAAGACTCTGACATATTACCATATATGGTAATAATTGGAGCAAAAATGCTTCAACGGGTGATCGCGGTGAAAAAGTGTAGGAGGTGAGTTGACGAAAAGGGAGTTGGAAAAGTGGTGTTGACCGAGACGGTCACGTTCTTTTTTTTTGAAAAAAAAATATATAAAAAAAAAAAGTTTCCTTATATGGAAGAATTGGTTTGTCTGCTGAAAGCTCAACTCTTGGAAAAGAGTGGAAAAATACGAAGGTAACGACTGGAATCGGATGATACATCCTGATGTGGGCTCGGTTCCGGATGTCTTGATAACGCTGGGATTTTGGGACGCGACCTGCTTTCCGAAGAGAGGTAAGGTTTCTCGTCGGAGTTCTCGGATAAACAAGTAGAAGCACCGTGGGTCAACTCGCGCAGTTCGTTGAAGCCGCTCACTGGGCTACAGAGCCCCCAAAAGTGCCTTTCGCGACCAGCCCCATTGTCACCAAAAGCTTTGTATGGGAGAGTTTGTGATGAATCAAGAAGTTCGCGACCGAGTTGATAACGTCGGCTTGAACGAGCCGAAGACGCCCTTCAAGGACGACGTAACTGGTGAAGCACGTGTTCAACAAGGAGATGACTGATCTGCGAAGCAGCACGCAAGTGGTGTTCAAGCCATCGGCCTCATAAAAGTTGTTAAGTGTTCTGAAATTCGGATAGTTCGTGCGGCAGCGTGGAGGAATCGCAAATTTGCGTCGTGATTTAGTCAGTTCTCGCTGGACGCATTTGCAACAGTGAAATACCGATTGTCGATGCAACAACTGTAAATAAGGAACACATTCTGGCTATCATAAGTGTCGTCCGGCCGTTTGGTTGTTTAGCGCAGCGAGAACGGTCGTCCTGCGATAATACTACAATCCTCATTGGAAATGCCTTTGACACTCTTATCAAATTAATTGCGAGATCATACATAAAACAAAAAAACGTTTTATAACATCACATAACAATTCAAATGAAAATCAATATGCATCCGCATATTCTACAATTTAATTAAAGTTCATTTATTATTCGAAAATCAATTAAAAAAAATATATATATATATATATAAATATATATAAAAATATATATAAACATAAGTGAAATAATATGAAGTGAGTTTTTTCTTCATGGTTCTCCTCTCCTCAGCATGTGCGCGATTGGGTTTTTGTCCGGGTATAAAAGTTTCTTTCGTAGATGTGCATTTTATTCGCCCACGACCCGGTGAGCTAGCCGGTTTATAAAACATGTTATCTATGGTCGCCTCTATGCGACCACTGTTGGTGGGTGCTCCGCACGGGGGCCTCCTCTCGGCGGTCATCGTCCATGGTGCGTCCGAAGTGGCGGAGCACATGGATGATGATTGGCTGGGAGGGAGGTGAAGGAATGCGGGGCACGCAACACATGGCGCCCAACGTGGGGCCTTTTGCCTTTCTAAATTACTAAATTCAAGTTGCATAGTGTAGTCGAAATTCGGAAAAGTGTCGGGTAATTCGCGTAGTTTGTTTGAATCGGGATTGTGATTATCTCAATCACACCCAGTAATCGCTTCCACGTTTGAAACCGTCGCAATCCCTGTTTCGACACACTTCTATTAAATTTATAAAATAAATTCACTTTTAACTTGTAGTCGTCGGATAATTTGTTCGAATCGTGAATCATCTCGTTTTACGTACTTCACATTTTGTTGTGACACACAATTTAAGTGTCTAATTAAATTTTGTATCTGATCGCGTATTGTCTGTTGGTGGGGAGACCAAATATATCTTTATAAAACAAAAATACCAATAATAATCACTTCATGTTATTCCGATTCGTATGTGAATCGACACAATAATCCTAAGTCATACTTTTGTAAAACTCTGTTGTAAAACTTTTTGTAAAACATTTATGTAAAAATTTTTGTAAAACAAATTATGTAAAAACTATGTACAATAATTTAAGTCAAAAATTCATGTAAATTCATGTAAAACTATTGTAAACTATTGTAAACCACTCACACTCCTACAATCGGTTTCGGTAGTACGCGTTTAGTATCTTCGCCGCGTTTAGTATTTGAACATATCGCCCATTGGCGTTTAATTGATATAGTTAGCGTAGTTTTGTGGCGTTTCGCTTTAAGCGAGTAATTTGGACCGCCTTTTTAGTTAGCCCGAGTATCGTTAAGTTGTATTATAATATCGTGTACTAAAGTCTCGTATAATATCGTATCTTATAATATCGTTTCGTGTAATATCTTAATACCTTATTCGGTAAAATAACTTAATCTTTTTATATAATCCGCGCAACCATTTAGTCGCTCTATCACTTAACATTACACCTATTATCTAATATCTTCAGTTATATATATCATTCTATCTTGCAACATGGATATTCCTCAGGCATTCTGGCCCAAAGTAGTATCTTCTCCGGTTACGTCTCGGGAAATCAGACCATCCCTCGAGTTAGGGAGTGAGTCCAATCCTTTTTCCATTAATCATCCGTTACAAGTGTCTGAAGTGGGAGGCAGTTCCCCACCTAATCAATCCGTGGTGATAAACATTCCGCCCGAACAATGTCAGGCGCCCATCATTTTCAACAGTCCGAAACACCTTGTGACTGAAAAATCTATCCACACTGCGGATTTATATATGTTAAATCAAGGTGAACACTTTCGGTATGTAAGTCGGACACAACCTGTAGGTGAGGTGAAAACTCCACCCCCTATGTATCCAGACGTTCCTTATACTCATAGTTTTCCTCCACCTGTAAGGGAAACCTTAAACACCTCTGTCCGTCATAATGTACCCATATTTAAATGGGGCATCACGTTTGATGGAACCAACTCTAGTCTCAACGCCGAGACTTTTATATTCCAAGTCGAGACTCTCTCTCGCACCTATCAGGTTTCGTTTGCAGAACTCATCGCGAGTTTCCATTTATTAGTTCGTGGACCAGCAGCGGTCTGGTATTGGAAATATCTCCAACTACATCCCCAGTCCTTTGATTGGGACGGCTTTAAGGCCGCTTTTCTGAGTCGGTATGGCTCTCTTACCTCCGATGTGGACATCCGACGACGTATTGACGCGCGGATTCAAAAACCTTCTGAAACATTCATTGAGTTCTTCGATGCTGTTGAAGGACTGACCCTTCAGCTTCGGCATCCATTACCGGACACTGACCTACAAGTCATCCTATATCGCAACATGTCCACCCGTCTGAGCGATCATTTAGCTGGTCGCACCTTTAACAACACTCGCGAACTAGTCCAATGTTGTATTTCCGTCGAGAGTGTATGGAACATCAACACTCCTGTAAAACGGACTATTCCTTTCGTGCGGCGTTCCGTGCACGAAATTCATCTTACGTCTGGGTCGAAAAACGTCGATCCTATCAACTCTCGTCGTTCTTCTGGTAATCCATTCAGACAGGCAGACGTATCTCCTACAGTTCGCTCTTCCGAAACTTTTTCTAACTCCGTTATCTGTTGGAACTGTAAGCGTAGTGGGCATTCCTTCGGAAATTGTCCAATTCCGGTAAATCGACTTTTCTGTTTTGGATGTGGCCACGATGGTGTCCTGAAAAGTAACTGTGCTAAATGCAATCCTTCGGGAAACGGGCGAAGGAGTGTGTCGTTCGCGGGGAATCGATCCACTCCAGTCATCGCCAACAACATGCCTCTGAATCGGTCCGACCGAATAAAAACACGTATCCCAGTCCGACCCGAAGCAAATACGCGTCTGTAAATCAGGTACCTTCCCTCTCTAACATCTCTATGAGAGATGTCACCATCCAAACGGACCCCAATATCAATTTAAAACCTGTTGTGTTACCTGTTGAGTCCATACATAGCGATCTTGTTTCCGTGACGTCACCTCATATAGTTCATCCTTCTATTAAATCTAAATGTCGCCTACTGTTCAATAGTCGCCTACGTCGGTGTAAACGTACGGCATTATATTTTTATAAACTCCGTCAACTGCGTAAGGCAGTACTACACTCCATATATTCCGATGATCCTTCAGCGGATTCCCGACCTTTTCGTGAAATAGCCATTAATGGGCATAAACTCTCTGGGTTACTCGATAGTGGAGCTAGCGTTAGCGTTTTGGGTCATAGGTCTTTAGACCTTATATCTAAATTACAACTTTATCTGCATTCTTCCAAACTCCACATTAGTACTGCTTCTGGACAACATGTCTCCGCGTTAGGTTATGTAGACACTTCAGTCTCCTTCGGAAACTTAATCAAACCCATTCGATTTTTAGTAGTCCCTTCTCTAGGACATTCCGTGTATCTGGGCATCGATTTTTGGAACGCATTTAATATCGTACCTTTTCAGTTACCTTCTCTACAAGTACTTAATACTGTTCCTAGCTCTAAAGGTGATGTGTATCATCATCTACCTACAGCGCAGCAAATGCAGCTTCAATCTGTTATCCAGAGCTTTCCGTCCTTTAACGAGCGTGGGTTGGGAAAAACTTCTCTTTTGAGTCATACTATCGATACGGGTTCCGCTAAACCCGTTAAACAACGTCACTATTCAGTGTCTCCTGTTATTCAATCTCAGCTATATACCGAATTAGATCGTATGCTTTCTCTTGGCGTTATAGAGGAAAGTCAGAGCTCATGGAGTTCTCCCGTCACTTTGGTCCGCAAACCCGGTAAAAATCGGCTATGTCTGGACGCGCGTAGGGTTAACGAGGTCACTATCAAGGATGCATATCCACTTCCGCTAATTGAGGGTCTCTTATCTCGTCTACAATCTACTAAATTCATAACCAGTCTAGATCTCAAGGACGCCTTCTGGCAAATTCCTTTATCTATGGAGTCGCGCGAAAACACCGCTTTTACAGTCCCTGGTCGTCCTCTTTATCATTTCACTGTTATGCCTTTTGGTCTTTGCAACGCCCCACAAACTATGTGTCGACTCATGCATAAAGTCATTCCGCACGAGTATCATGACAAAATTTTCGTCTATTTAGACGACCTACTCATTACTAGTGCCACCTTTGAGGAACATTTAGATCTATTAAGTAAAGTAGCTCAATTTCTCACTTCCGCCGGCCTTACTATTAACGTCGACAAAAGTAAATTCCTTCAACGCGAGATCAAATATCTCGGATATATAGTCAGTGACGGTATCCTAAAAACCGATTCGGATAAAATTTCTAGTATTGTTGACTACCCCACTCCTAGGTCCGCTAAGGACGTACGGCGTTTTATGGGAATGGCGGGTTGGTATCGTCGTTTCATCCTTCGCTTCGCCAGTATCACGGCGCCTCTAACCGATTTACTTCAGAGTAAGCGTTCGTTTAAGTGGAACGACTCCGCCGAAAACGCTTTCTCGCAAATAAAACAAGCCCTAATTTCGGCTCCAGTTTTAATTAATCCAGACTTTAGTAAACCCTTCTTTATACAGTGTGACGCCAGTACTACCGGTATCGGTAGCGTGTTATTTCAAAAGGACGAGGATGGTAAAGAGCATCCTATTGCTTTTATGTCCGGTAAATTAAATTCGGCCCAACGTAACTATACTATCACGGAACTCGAATGCCTGGCGGCTGTTCAAAGTGTAAAAAAATTTCGTGCCTATATCGAGGGGTTTTCTTTTACTATCATTACCGATCATGCCAGCCTCAAGTGGCTGATGCGGCAAACTGACCTTTCCGGCAGACTGGCTCGTTGGAGTCTCAAACTACAAGGATTTGACTTTCAAATCCAACACTGCAAAGGATCCGTAAACGTCGTCCCAGACGCGTTGTCGCGCGTACATGAAGGTATTGTAGCCGGCAATATCTCTATTCTCTCTGACCACACTTTAACTTCAATTCTTCCGGAACATGCTTCTCTGCATCCTTTAATTCCTGAGTCAGCCTTTAGTGACTCCTCATATCTAGAGCGTATCGATCTTATACAGCAAAACCCCGATAAATTTTCTAATATTTGGGTACAAAACGGGAAAATCTATATTAATACCGGTGTCATGTCGGATGACCAAGTAAATATCCCTCAAACTAAACTATGGGTGCCCGACAGTGTACAACAACTGCTCATATCTCACAGTCATAGCTCCCCTGTATCCGCACATAGTGGTGTCCATAAAACCGCCGAAATATTGCGTCGATATTTCTATTGGCCACGTCTCAAACTCGACGTTCGTAAATTTATTAGTCAATGTTCTGTCTGCAAACAGACAAAGTCTAATAACCAAACTCTACGTCCTCCTCTCGGACAAATGCGTATTTCTGAGCGTCCACTGCAACGCCTGTTCATTGACTTTCTGGGTCCCTATCCCCGTTCTAAGTTCGGAAATACGCAACTTTTCGTGGTGCTGGACCACTATTCCAAATTTCTATGGCTTAAGGCCATGCCTAAGGCAACTGCCGAGTCCGTTGTGAACTTTCTGTCCGATAATATTTTCCATACTTCTGGCGTTCCTGAATTTATTCATTCCGATAACGGAGTGCAATTTGTGTCTAAAGTTTTCACGCAACTTCTGTCAGACGACAATATCACCCAAGTTCTAAATCCTCGATATTCTCCGCAGTCCAACGCTTCTGAGCGTGCCAATCAATCCATTCTATCCGCTATTCGCTCTTATATTGGTGACGACCATCGTAATTGCGACCGCTCCCTGGTGGAGACATGCGCTGCATTTAGGAACGTAGTGCATGAATCCACTGGTTGTTCACCGCACTTCCTAATGTTCGGATTTCAGGCTATTAGACATGGCTCGGACTACACCCTCCTACGTAAATTATCTTCTTTAGCTGATGGTCAACTAAGTGTCACGGAGCGCAACGACAAAATGCGCGATATTCAAATCAAGGTCCAAGCTAAACTTCAAGAATCCTACTTGAAGGGTAAACGCAGATACGATTTGCGTAGTAAGCCCCGAATGTTTCAGCCCGGTCAAGCTGTACATGTTCGTAATCATGTCTTGAGTAAGGCTGTTGATCGGTTTTCCGCCAAACTTGCCCCGAAGTTTGTGCCTGGAATCATTGTTCGACCTGTGGGACAGGTTGCTTACGAAGTTCGTGATATGTCCGGTAAAACTCTTGGTGTATGTCACGCACAGGACATTAAGAGTTAACTTCGATCTGTATATTTTGTTGATAGCCATCTGTATATATATCGTACATATATTAGTATGTCAATTTTTTTTGGTGAGTTTGTATATATCGGTAATATTTAGTACAGGACGTGGTCCCTTATAAAATTAGTAGTCCAGTGAGTTTCCTAATGGCCTCGTCGTGTGACGTAACGGTTGCATTAGTGTGGACGTATATAGTTAGTTTGCTTCGTGATCCAACGAGTTTTCCTAATGGCCTCGTCGTGTGACGTATCGGTTGCATTAGTGTGGACACGCATATTAGTTAGTTTGTTTCGAAGTCCAATGAGTTTTCCTAATGGCCTAGTCGTGTGACGTATTGGTTGCATTAGTGTGGACGGGTATTGTATTAGTATATACATCTGCGTCGCATATAGTTAGGTTGTACCTTATTTAGTATCTGTTCATATATCCTTAGGTTGAATAATTGGGTTTGGAGTCTTAAAATGCTAGAGAATTGACGACCTCTGGGGTCCCTAAACTAGTCCGCGTTGAGCGTTGACGTCTGTATATAATGTAAATATTTTTTTGGTATATCTAGTATCATAGTATTAATAATTGCTCACCGGAAGTGAGACCATTTTTTTTGTGTGTTCTAACCCTAGCTCTTTATCTTTCAAATATTACCCATTTTACCTATCGGAATCTAGTGTTCCTCATCTTTTCAGCTCCGGTATACAACCGTTTCAGTTGCTAGGCAACTTTCTTAGGGGGAAGGGGGGGTTCATATTGAACTCAAAGTGTATGTATTTGTCTTCGTCTTTAAGTTCTGGTTTGTTTCTTTGGCTGATTCGAGACTGGGGTTGAAGTCTGTCAGGTTAGACCTGAGGTTCTCTATGGGGTTTCAATACAGAGGGCAACGGTCGATCCTTTGTCGTTAGTACAGCTCAACCCCAGTGTAAAACTCGGAAGGTACACCATTTCGTTTTTCAGTGTCGTGTATTGTCCCGGATATCTTGTCGTAACATTATCTCTGATCTGTAATAGCGATTTCATTACTCATCTTTTCAACACGCCCGTGTTTCATTTTGTTTGATAACTCAGTAACCCGCCGTTGATAGGTTCCGTTCCGGTTTTGAGCTACTTCGACTACTAAGTTAGTTTTGAAGGCTTATTTCGGGTAAAACTGTCGATTGAGTAGAGTTACCTTAACGTAATACCGTATCGAGGAAATTGCGTGAACATGAATGATGATTTCGACGTTAAGACGTTTTGACTACATCTGCTGAGTTTCACGTAAGACTTCCCATTTTATTAAAACCCTCCTGGTTCGTTTGAGTGAGCATGATGATTTCGACGCGTAGACGTTTTGATTACATTTGCCTAGCCTCATACCAACCATGAGATCTTTCATTACTTAGAGTTCATACATAGCCCGGCTTTATTGTGGAGAGACTCTTCTCAGGGCGGGGTCGTCCCCACGTTCTGTTGCGGATCAATTCTCAATTTTAGTAGTTCATTTTTTTCATTTCTTCCAAATTGGAATATATTCAAATTTCCCTCAGTACACGTCCAAATCATCAGCATTGGCAGTACTAAATCCCAATTTAGTAATCCACCACACGCGCTGTCTCTCTTGCGAGGTGAGTTTAAGTGATCGAGCGCGAATCGGTTCACTTTGCATGCTGTCGCCCTCTGATTGGCCGAAAAGACTCTGACATATTACCATATATGGTAATAATTGGAGCAAAAATGCTTCAACGGGTGATCGCGGTGAAAAAGTGTAGGAGGTGAGTTGACGAAAAGGGAGTTGGAAAAGTGGTGTTGACCGAGACGGTCACGTTCTTTTTTTTTGAAAAAAAAAATATATAAAAAAAAAAAGTTTCCTTATATGGAAGAATTGGTTTGTCTGCTGAAAGCTCAACTCTTGGAAAAGAGTGGAAAAATACGAAGGTAACGACTGGAATCGGATGATACATCCTGATGTGGGCTCGGTTCCGGATGTCTTGATAACGCTGGGATTTTGGGACGCGACCTGCTTTCCGAAGAGAGGTAAGGTTTCTCGTCGGAGTTCTCGGATAAACAAGTAGAAGCACCGTCGGTCAACTCGCGCAGTTCGTTGAAGCCGCTCACTGGGCTACAGAGCCCCCAAAAGTGCCTTTCGCGACCAGCCCCATTGTCACCAAAAGCTTTGTATGGGAGAGTTTGTGATGAATCAAGAAGTTCGCGACCGAGTTGATAACGTCGGCTTGAACGAGCCGAAGACGCCCTTCAAGGACGACGTAACTGGTGAAGCACGTGTTCAACAAGGAGATGACTGATCTGCGAAGCAGCACGCAAGTGGTGTTCAAGCCATCGGCCTCATAAAAGTTGTTAAGTGTTCTGAAATTCGGATAGTTCGTGCGGCAGCGTGGAGGAATCGCAAATTTGCGTCGTGATTTAGTCAGTTCTCGCTGGACGCATTTGCAACAGTGAAATACCGATTGTCGATGCAACAACTGTAAATAAGGAACACATTCTGGTTATCATAAGTGTCGTCCGGCCGTTTGGTTGTTTAGCGCAGCGAGAACGGTCGTCCTGCGATAATACTACAATCCTCATTGGAAATGCCTTTGACACTCTTATCAAATTAATTGCGAGATCATACATAAAACAAAAAAACGTTTTATAACATCACATAACAATTCAAATGAAAATCAATATGCATCCGCATATTCTACAATTTAATTAAAGTTCATTTATTATTCGAAAATCAATTAAAAAAAAAAATATATATATATATATATAAATATATATAAAAATATATATAAACATAAGTGAAATAATATGAAGTGAGTTTTTTCTTCATGGTTCTCCTCTCCTCAGCATGTGCGCGATTGGGTTTTTGTCCGGGTATAAAAGTTTCTTTTGTAGATGTGCATTTTATTCGCCCACGACCCGGTGAGCTAGCCGGTTTATAAAACATGTTATCTATGGTCGCCTCTATGCGACCACTGTTGGTGGGTGCTCCGCACGGGGGCCTCCTCTCGGCGGTCATCGTCCATGGTGCGTCCGAAGTGGCGGAGCACATGGATGATGATTGGCTGGGAGGGAGGTGAAGGAATGCGGGGCACGCAACAATTTTACTATCGAAAATACAAAATTTAGGTGCTTAGTCGATACTGGATCAGAAACCAGCATAATAAATCCTAACATTTTAACTAATTATCTCGAGCGAAAACTTCCTAAACCTCTTTGCTATACAACACTAAATGGGATTATTGAAGTTAAAACTAAAATCATTACACCAATCCCAAGAGAATTTAATATTTCGCGGAGTCTCTCTTGGAAAGCCATTAATCTAATCGGGCGTAAATACGACGTAATAATAGGTCAAAACTACCTCCTTCCCTTAAAAACGAAAATTAACCTCGAAAAAGGGTATATCGATGTTAATAACAATGAAATTTATTTTGAAAACAATGATCATGCTTTTGTGATAAACGAAGTTTGTAGCTTGAACTCAGGTAATCGCGATATGTTGAATCTAGACGGCCTGAATGCTATAGAAAGAAAAGGAATATTGAATGTGTTAAAGAAATACGAAAATTTATTCTACAAAGAAGGAGACAAATTAACTTTCACCCATGAGGTACAACACGAAATTGTAACCACAACGAGTAACCCCATTTATTAAAAAATATATCGCTACCCACGAGCTCACGAAAGAGAAATAGAATCACAAATAAAAGAAATGCTGGACCAGAACATTATCTGTCACAGTAACTCTTCCTACAATAGCCCTCTGTGGATTGTTCCCAAAAATGGGACAACTCTGGAAAACAGAAGTGGCGTATTGTGATCTACTATAGGTGTCTCAACCAGGTAACAATTTGCGATCGATTCCCGATACCAAATATTGAAGGTATCCTCGACAACTCACCACTATAGATTTGGCGAAAAGTTTTCACCAAATTCTGGTGAAATTAGAAGACCGGAAGAAAACTGCCTTTTCTACTCCATTTGGTCATGATGAGTACATCAGAATGCCATTTGGACTGAAAAATGCGCCCCCCACCTTTCAGCCGTTGATGAATACCGTCTTGAAGGGTTTAATAAACAAAATTTGCGTTGTCTATCTCGGCGATATACTAATCTTTAGTACGTCGTTAGAAGAGCATCTAGACAGCACAAAAAAGGTATTTGAGAGATTGAATGAAGCGAGATTAAAAAGTTGACAAGTGCAACTTCCTCAGAAGAGAAGCTGAGTATTTGGGCCATATTCTTACCCCTAACGGAGTAAAACCCAATCCAAACAAAGTTAAGTGCATTCAAGATCTGAAACTTCCTTCAAATACTAAACAGATGAAACAATTCCTGGGAATGACGGGTTATAACAGGAAATTTATAAAGGACTACGCCAAAGTGGCATATCCAATCACAAGATACTTAAAGAAAGGCATGAAAATAAATGAAAATGATCCGAACTATATATCGGCGTTTGAGAAACTCAAAGGAATTGTCACGAATCATCCAATTCTTGAATATCCTGGCTTCAATAAAAGATTTAAACTAATAACCGACGCAAGCAACTTTGCCCTTGGAGCAGTTTTAACACAAGAAGGTCAGCCTATTTGCTATGCATCCAGGACTTTAAATGACCATGAAAAAAACTACTCCACTATCGAAAAGGAGCTATTAGGTGTCGTCTGGGGAACAAAATACTTCAGGCCTCTTCTATTTGACAAATAATTTGATCTGCAAACAGATCACCAGCCCATTAAATGGCTCCATACCAAATTCACAGGCAAGGATATAAATCCTCGTTGACAAAGATGGTTGATATCGTTAGCAGAGTACAACATAAAAATTGACTACATTAAAGGGAAAGATAACAAAATCGCAGACTTTCTCAGTAGAATCAACTCCAACACAAACGAGATCAATTCACTGGGAACTACAAAATTAAATATCAACCCATGTCAAAAAATTAAAAGCAATTCGGATAACGAACAAAATGAAATAAATGCAGTGGATGAATCAATGGAAGTACAAACTGTACATTCTCAAGAAGAAAATCTGAAAATCTACCTTTAAGAATGGAATCCATTCCCGACTAGCCGAGCCGTTCCGCGGTTTTGCAAGTCAACATGCAAATATTTAGTGCAATAAACAGCTCGCAAACGTGCCTAGTCGCGCCCCCCCTTCTCCACCACCGCACGCGTATTCAAGACGACCAGCCCATGTCCTCAACACACCAGCCTGTTCGATTCGGGGGGCATCGAGCTGCTGCCGCCGCCACTGGTGAGGGCCCTGTGAGGTATGTGTTCTGGCGGTGTTTGTGACTTATCGGCTGTCGACAACGGCGGGGAAACAAGGTGCCACGGATCCCCGTAGCACTGGCGGCGGGGTCTAGCCCGTGATTTAAGTGTTGGAGCCCCCCTCCGACACCATTTTGCCAGTGGCTGGGCTAGTAGTAATACGCCGAGTCACTCCATGAATAGCGGCGACGTCGCAACGGCAGCAACATCGACGAAGACGCAAGCGGGGCGGGGTTGGAGCTGTTTGTGGCGGCTGGCGACCGAACCGAACTTGGCGTAAACAACTGACGTAACGTTGCCTCTAGCAAGTATGGGGCGCGCGTCATTGTCCGTCGATATCGAGGCATGGTTTGCAGTGCTGCACAAACTTGGGACACATCACATACCTATTTTAGAAACTGTTGTAAATCTTTTCAAAACTCAAATAATCCGAAAAGAAAAGAAACAAAGTGAGTTCGAACAACCATTCAAAAAGAGAATAATAATTGTTGATCAACACCACATAGCAGATGGAAATATAAATCATATCCTAAGGAGATATATAAACAAAGGAAAAATTGGTATTTACTCTGAAATGAGCGACCATGAATATAATAAGCTGCAACAAGTTATAATCAATCTATTTCGCGGTAACAACGCTCTGAAGTTCGTCAAATGTAGCTACTTTGCTAAAGATGTTGAAAAGGAGGAAGAATTACGTAAACAAATATCTCTTTCATAAAAAACGAATTAGGTCATTCAGGGCTAATAGCAACCAATGAAGGGATCAAAAGCAAGATATATCATCCGGAATTGAAAACAGCTGTCCATAAAATAATCAATAATTGCGACATTTGTTCTGCAGCGAAATACGACAGAAATCCGATCAAGAAGAAATTTCAATACACCCAAACACTTTTTTGTATATATGATATAATACATATTGACATTTTTATCACACGCAGTAAGTTTGTATTTAGAAGATAAAAACAACCAAACTTTAATCTAAAAAATAAGTCAGTTCCTGTCTATCAAAGGCAAGGTGTTGCGGATCAATCCTCATATTTTTATAGTTCATTTTTTTTCATTTCTTCCAAATTTGGAACATATTCAAATTTCCCTCATTACACGGCCAAGTGATCAGCATTGGCAGTACTAAAGCCCAATTAAGCAATCCACCACACGCGCTATCTCTCTTGAGAGGTGAGTTCAAGTGATTAAGCGCGAATCGGTTCGCTTTGCCTGCTATCGCCTCTGATTGGCCGAAAACATTTTGGGTATATTACCATATATGGTAATAAACGAAGCAAAAATGCTTCGTCGTGTGATCGCGGTGAATTGTAGGTCGGTGAGTAGAGGATGGGATGTGACACGAGTAAGTCGTCGCGAGAGATGTAATTGAATGACACACCATTTTCCGGGGAGTTTCTTTTTGGAACGTATCAACGAGTCCGGCGGAGACTAACATATTGGATCGGGAAGTGTGCGCAATTAATTCTAGCGAGCATTTTCGGTGATTGAGGATACGCGTGGCGAGTAGCAGACTCCGAATCGTAGTCTTGTGCGCGTAGTCGCTGGAATTTGGGAGTTATTGGCCGGGAGGCTAGAAACAAGTGGCCCCGTCGCTGCGAACAGGATTGGAACATTGGACCGCGCGGAGTCCACAGACGTTCCATAAATTTGTGGAGCCCACGACCCGGTGAGCTAGCCGGTTAAAAAAAAAAAAGTTTTATCTATGGTCGCCACTATGCGACCACTGTTGGTGGGTGCTCCGCACGGATGCCTCCTCTCAGCGGTCATCTTCCATGTTGCGTCCGAAGTGGCGGGGCACATGGAGGATGATTGGCTGCGACATGTGTTGCGTGCCCCGCATTCATTCACCTCCCTCCCAGCCAATCATCCTCCATGTGCCCCGCCACTTCGGACGCAACATGGAAGATGACCGCTGAGAGGAGGCATCCGTGCGGAGCACCCACCAACAGTGGTCGCATAGTGGCGACCATAGATAAAAACTTTTTTTTAAAACCGGCTAGCTCACCGGGTCGTGGGCTAATCAAAATCACCAAGAAAAACATCATACGGACACGTCAATAACCGGACAAACTCAATCACGCACAGGCTGAGGAGGGGAGAACTATGAAAACACTCACTTCATATTATGTTCACTGTATATATTTTTTTTTTGTATGTAGAACAAATGAATTTCTTAAATGTGTTTTTCTAACTGATTTTAGTTACTTACAAAAGATATTTTATACAGGTATGTATTACAAAGAACTTTCACAGGAAACACTCAAATTTTAATTAATTTTTTTTTTCGAAGAGTGAAATTAACATTGCAAACCCTCAGGTAGTGAGGTCGAAACATCGAGATCAATGTGCTGGGCTCTCATACTCGTAAGCCAAGTTAGGCCATATCTACTGAAATGTTTTCTCAATGACATCACTGTCCTCGAATCGGACTTTCGAGGATTGCTCCCTTGCGTTGTCGCCTTTTGTCTGGGCCGTTTCGCAAGGCGTTCCTCCGTGTTCCGTACGCCTTCGATACACGTGCTCACGCTACAATCACAACATACTTACTCCCCGGCAAATCAACAACTCCACTCCTAAGTCCGCTAAGGACGTACGGCGTTTTATGGGAATGGCGGGTTGGTATCGTCGTTTCATCCTTCGCTTCGCCAGTATCACTGCGCCTCTAACTGATTTACTTCAGAGTAAGCGTTCGTTTAAGTGGAACGACTCCGCCGAAAACGCTTTCTCGCAAATAAAACAAGCCCTAATTTCGGCTCCAGTTTTAATTAATCCAGACTTTAGTAAACCCTTCTTTATACAGTGTGACGCCAGTACTACCGGTATCGGTAGCGTGTTATTTCAAAAGGACGAGGATGGTAAAGAGCATCCTATTGCTTTTATGTCCAGTAAATTAAATTCGGCCCAACGTAACTATACTATCACGGAACTCGAATGCCTGGCGGCTGTTCAAAGTGTAAAAAAATTTCGCGCCTATATCGAGGGGTTTTCTTTTACTATCATTACCGATCATGCCAGCCTCAAGTGGCTGATGCGGCAAACTGACCTTTCCGGCAGACTGGCTCGTTGGAGTCTCAAACTACAAGGATTTGACTTTCAAATCCAACACTGTAAAGGATCCGTAAACGTCGTCCCAGACGCGTTGTCGCGCGTACATGAAGGTATTGTAGCCGGCAATATCTCTATTCTCTCGGACCAAACTTTAACTTCAATTCTTCCGGAACATGCTTCTCTGCATCCTTTAATTCCTGAGTCAGTCTTTAGTGACTCCTCATATCTAGAGCGTATCGATTTTATACAGCAAAACCCCGATAAATTTTCTAATATTTGGGTACAAAACGGGAAAATCTATATTAATACCGGTGTCATGTCGGATGACCAAGTAAATATCCCTCAAACTAAACTATGGGTGCCCGACAGTGTACAACAACTGCTTATATCTCACAGTCATAGCTCCCCTGTATCCGCACATGGTGGTGTCCATAAAACCGCCGAAATATTGCGTCGGTATTTCTATTGGCCACGTCTCAAGCTCGAAGTCCGTAAATTTATTAGTCAATGTTCTGTCTGCAAACAGACAAAGTCTAATAACCAAACTCTACGCCCGCCTCTCGGACAAATGCGTATTTCTGAGCGTCCACTGCAACGCCTGTTCATTGACTTTCTGGGTCCCTATCCCCGTTCTAAGTTCGGAAATACGCAACTTTTCGTGGTGCTGGACCACTATTCCAAATTTCTATGGCTTAAGGCCATGCCTAAGGCAACTGCCGAGTCCGTTGTGAACTTTCTGTCCGAAAATATTTTCCATACTTTTGGCGTTCCTGAATTTATTCATTCCGATAACGGAGTGCAATTTGTGTCTAAAGTTTTCACGCAACTCTTGTCAGACTACAATATCACCCAAGTTCTAAGTCCTCGATATTCTCCGCAGTCCAACGCTTCTGAGCGTGCCAATCAATCCATTCTATCCGCTATTCGCTCTTATATTGGTGACGACCATCGTAATTGGGACCGTTCTCTGGTGGAGACATGCGCTGCATTTAGGAACGTAGTGCATGAATCCACTGGTTGTTCACCGCACTTCCTAATGTTCGGCTTCCAGGCTATTAGACATGGCTCGGACTACACTCTCCTACGTAAATTATCTTCTTTAGCTGATGGTCAACTAAGTGTCACGGAGCGCAACGACAAAATGCGCGATATTCAAATCAAGGTCCAATCTAAACTTCAAGAATCCTACTTGAAGGGTAAACGCAGATACGATTTGCGTAGTAAGCCCCGAATGTTTCAGCCCGGTCAAGCTGTACATGTTCGTAATCATGTCTTGAGTAAGGCTGTTGATCGGTTTTCCGCCAAACTTGCCCCGAAGTTTGTGCCTGGAATCATTGTTCGACCTGTGGGACAGGTTGCCTACGAAGTTCGGGATATGTCCGGTAAAACTCTTGGTGTATGTCACGCACAGGACATTAAGAGTTAACTTCGATCTGTATATTTTGTTGATAGCTATCTGTATATATATCATACATATATTAGTATGTCATCGTTTTTGTATAAAAATAAGTCTAGATATTATTAGGTGAGGTTGTAGATATCGGTAGTATTTAGTACAGGACGTGGTCCCTTATAAAATTAGTAGTCCAGTGAGTATTCCTAATGGCCTCGTCGTGTGACGTATCGGTTGCATTAGTGTGGACACGTATTTTTAGTAAGTTTGTTTCGAAGTCCAATGAGTTTTCCTAATGGCCTCGTCGTGTGACGTAACGGTTGCATTAGTGTGGACGGGTATGGTATTAGTATATATATCTGCATCGCATATAGTTAGGTTGTACTTTATTTGGTATCTCTTCATATATCGGTGGGTTTGGAGTCATAAAATGCTAGAGAATTGACGACCTCTGGGGTCCCTAAACTAGTCCGCGTTGAGCGTTGACGTCTGTATATAATGTAAATATTTTGGTATATCTAGTATCATATTATTAATAATTGCTCACAGGAAGTGAGACCATTTCTAACCCTAGCTCTTTATCTTTCAAATATTACCCATTTTACCTATCGGAATCTAGTGTTCCTCATCTTTTCAGCTCCGGTATACAACCGTTTCAGTTGCTAGGCAACTTTCTTAGGGGTGAACTCAATTGTATGTATTTGTCTTCGTCTTTAAGTTCTGGTTTGTTTCTTTGGCTGATTCGAGACTGGGGTTGAAGTCTGTCAGGTTAGACCTGAGGTTCTCTATGGGGTTTCAATACAGAGGGCAACGGTCGATCCTTTGTAGTTAGTACAGCTCAACCCCAGTGTAAAACTCGGAAGGTACACCACTTCGTTTTTCAGTGTCGTGTATTGTCCCGGATATCTTGTCGTAACCTTATCTCTGATCTGTAATAGCGATTTCATTACTCATCTTTTCAACACGCCCGTGTTTCATTTTGGTTGATAACTCAGTAAACCGCCGTCGATAGGTTCCGTTCCTGTTTTGAGCTAGTTCGACTACTTAGTTAGTTTTGAAGGCTTATTTCGGGTAAAACTGTCGATTGAGTAGGGTTACCTTAACGTAATACCGTATCGCGGAACTTGCGTGAACATGTATGATGATTTCGACGTTACTACGTTTTGACTACATCTTCTGAGCTTCACGTAAGACTTCCCATTTGTTAAAACCCTCTTGGTTCGATTGAGCGAGCATGATGATTTCGACGTTTAGACGTTTTGACTACATTTGCCTAGCCTCATACCAACCATGAGATCTTTCATTAATTAGAGTTCATACATAGCCCGGCTTTATTGTGGAGAGACTCTTCTCAGGGCGGGGTCGTCCCCACGTTCTGTTGCGGATCAATCCTCATATTTTTATAGTTCATTTTTTTTCATTTCTTCCAAATTTGGAACATATTCAAATTTCCCTCATTACACGGCCAAGTGATCAGCATTGGCAGTACTAAAGCCCAATTAAGCAATCCACCACACGCGCTATCTCTCTTGAGAGGTGAGTTCAAGTGATTGAGCGCGAATCGGTTCGCTTTGCCTGCTATCGCCTCTGATTGGCCGAAAACATTTTGGGTATATTACCATATATGGTAATAAACGAAGCAAAAATGCTTCGTCGTGTGATCGCGGTGAATTGTAGGTCGGTGAGTAGAGGATGGGATGTGACACGAGTAAGTCGTCGCGAGAGATGTAATTGAATGACACGCCATTTTCCGGGGAGTTTTTTTTTGGAACGTATCAACGAGTCCGGCGGAGACTAACATATTGGATCGGGAAGTGTGCGCAATTAATTCTAGCGAGCATTTTCGGTGATTGAGGATACGCGTGGCGAGTAGCAGACTCCGAATCGTAGTCTTGTGCGCGTAGTCGCTGGAATTTGGGAGTTATTGGCCGGGAGGCTAGAAACAAGTGGCCCCGTCGCTGCGAACAGGATTGGAACATTGGACCGCGCGGAGTCCACAGACGTTCCATAAATTTGTGGAGCCCACGACCCGGTGAGCTAGCCGGTTTAAAAAAAAAAAGTTTTATCTATGGTCGCCACTATGCGACCACTGTTGGTGGGTGCTCCGCACGGATGCCTCCTCTCAGCGGTCATCTTCCATGTTGCGTCCGAAGTGGCGGGGCACATGGAGGATGATTGGCTGGGAGGGAGGTGAATGAATGCGGGGCACGCAACACATGTTGCGTCCGAAGTGGCGGGGCACATGGAGGATGATTGGCTGGGAGGGAGGTGAATGAATGCGGGGCACGCAACACATGGCGCCCAAACGTTTCGGCCTTTTGCCTTTCTAAATTCTAACCTCTAAATTCAAGTTTCATAGTGTTGTCGAAATTCGGAAAAGTGTCGGGTAATTCGCGTAGTTTGTTTGAATCGGGATTGTGATTATCTCAATCACACCCAGTAATCGCTTCCACGTTTGAAACCGTCGCCATCCCAGTTTCGACACACTTCTATTAAATAAATCAAATAAATTCACTTTTACTTGTAGTCGTCGGATAATTTGTTCGAATCGTGAATCATCTCGTTTTACGTACTTCACATTTTGTTGTGACACACAATTTAAGTGTCTAATTAAATTTTGTATCTGATCACGTATTGTCTGTTGGTGGGGAGACCAAATATATCTTTATAAAACAAAAATACCAATAATAATCACTTCATGTTATTCCGATTCGTATGTGAATCGACACAATAATATCTTTTGTAAAAACTTTTGTAAAAACTTTTGTAAACATTTTTGTAAACATTTTGTAAAACACTTTCGTACAATTTCTGTAAAAATTATGTACAATAATTTAAGTCAAAAATTTATGTAAATTCATGTAAACTATTGTAAACTATTGTAAACCACTCACACTCACACTCCTACAATCGGTCTCGGTAGTACGCGTTTAGTATCTTCGCCGCGTTTAGTAGTTGAACATATCGCCCATTGGCGTATAATTGATATAGTTAGCGTAGTTTTGTGGCGTTTCGCTTTAAGCGAGTAATTTGGACCGCCTTTTTGAGTTAGCCAGAGTATCGTTAAGTTGTAATACAGTATAGTGTACTTTAGTATCGTATAATATCGTATCTTATCCTATCGTTTCGTGTAATATTCTATTCGGTAAAATAACTAAATCTTTTTATATAATCAGCGCAACCATTTAGTCGCTCTATCACTTAACATTACACCTACTATCTAATATCTTCAGTTATATATATCATTCTATCTTGCAACATGGATATTCCTCAGGCATTTTGGCCCAAAGTAGTATCTTCTCCGGTTACGTCTCGGGAAATCAGACCATCCCTCGAGTTAGGGAGTGAGTCCAATCCTTTTTCCATTAATCATCCGCTACAAGTGTCTGAAGTGGGAGGCAGTTCCCCATCTAATCAATCCGTGATGATAAACATTCCGCCCGAACAATGTCAGGCGCCCATCATTTTCAACAGTCCGAAACACATTGTGACTGGAAAACCTATTCACACTGCAGATTTATATATGTTAAATCAAGGTGAACACTTTCGGTATGTAAGCCCGACACAACCTGTAGGTGAGGTGAAAACTCCACCCCCTATGTATCTAGACGTTCCTTATACTCATAGTTTTCCTCCACCTGTAAGGGAAACCTTAAACACTTCTGTCCGTCATAATGTACCCATATTTAAATGGGGCATCACGTTTGATGGAACCAACTCTAGCCTCAACGCCGAGACTTTTATATTCCAAGTCGAGACTCTTGCTCGCACCTATCAGGTTTCATTCGCAGAACTCATCGCGAGTTTCCATTTATTAGTTCGTGGACCAGCAGCGGTCTGGTATTGGAAATATCTCCAACTACATCCCCAGTCCTTTGATTGGGACGGCTTTAAGGCCGCTTTTCTGAGTCGATATGGCTCTCTTACCTCCGATGTGGATATCCGACGACGTATTGACGCGCGGATTCAAAAACCTTCTGAAACCTTCATTGAGTTCTTTGATGCGGTTGAAGGACTGACCCTTCAACTTCGGCATCCATTACCGGACACTGACCTACAAGTCATCCTATATCGCAACATGTCCACCCGTCTGAGCGATCATTTAGCTGGTCGCACCTTTAACAACACTCGCGAACTAGTCCAATGTTGTATTTCCGTCGAGAGTGTATGGAACATCAACACTCCTGTAAAACGGACTATTCCTTTCGTGCGGCGTTCCGTGCACGAAATTCATCTTACGTCTGGGTCGAAAAACGTCGATCCTATCAACTCTCGTCGTTCTTCTGGTAATCCATTCAGACAGGCAGACGTATCTCCTACAGTTCGCTCTTCCGAAACTTTTTCTAACTCCGTTATCTGTTGGAACTGTAAGCGTAGTGGGCATTCCTTCGGAAATTGTCCAATTCCGGTAAATCGACTTTTCTGTTTTGGATGTGGCCACGATGGTGTCCTGAAAAGTAACTGTGCTAAATGCAATCCTTCGGGAAACGGGCGAAGGAGTGTGTCGTTCGCGGGGAATCGATCCACTCCAGTCATCGCCAACACCATGCCTCTGAATCGGTCCGACCGAATAAAAACACGTATCCCAGTCCGACCCGAAGCAAATACGCGTCTGTAAATCATGTACCTTCCCGATCTAACATCTCTATGAGAGATGTCACCATCCAAATGGACCCCGATATCAATTTAAAACCTGTTGTAATACCTGTTGAGTCCATACATAGCGATCTTGGTTCCGTGACGTCACCTCATATAGTTCATCCTTCTATTAAATCTAAATGTCGCCTACTGTCCAATAGTCGCCTACGTCGGTGTAAACGTACGGCATTATATTTTTATAAACTTCGTCAAATGCGTAAGGCAGTAATACACTCCATATATTCCGATGATCCTTCAGCGGATTCCCGACCTTTTCGTGAAATAGCCATTAATGGGCATAAACTCTCTGGGTTACTCGATAGTGGAGCTAGCGTTAGCGTTTTGGGTCACGGGGCTTTAGACCTTATATCTAAATTACAACTTTATCTGCATTCTTCCAAACTCCACATTAGTACTGCTTCTGGACAACATGTCTCTGCGTTAGGTTATGTAGACACTTCAGTCTCCTTCGGAAACTTAATCAAACCCATTCGATTTTTAGTAGTCCCTTCTCTAGGACATTCCGTGTATCTGGGCATCGATTTTTGGAACGCATTTAATATCGTACCTTTTCAGTTACCTTCTCTACAAGTACTTAATACTGTTTCTAGCTCTGAAGGTGATGTATATCATCATCTACCTACAGCGCAGCAAATGCAGCTTCAATCTGTTATCCAGACCTTTCCGTCCTTTAACGAGCGGGGCTTGGGAAAAACTTCTCTTTTGAATCATACTATCGATACGGGTTCTGCTAAACCCGTTAAACAACGTCACTATTCAGTGTCTCCTATTATTCAATCTCAGCTGTATGCCGAATTAGATGGTATGCTTTCTCTTGGCGTTATAGAGGAAAGTCAGAGCTCATGGAGTTCTCCCGTCACTTTGGTCCGCAAACCCGGTAAAAATCGGCTATGTCTGGACGCTCGTAGGGTTAACGAGGTCACTATCAAGGATGCATATCCACTTCCGCTAATTGAGGGTCTCTTATCTCGTCTACAATCTACTAAATTCATAACCAGTCTAGATCTCAAGGACGCCTTCTGGCAAATTCCTTTATCTATGGAGTCGCGCGAAAAGACCGCTTTTACAGTCCCTGGTCGCCCTTTTTATCATTTCACTGTTATGCCTTTTGGTCTCTGCAACGCCCCACAAACTATGTGTCGCCTCATGCATAAAGTCATTCCGCACGAGTATCATGACAAAATTTTCGTCTATTTAGACGACCTACTCATTACTAGTGCCACCTTTGAGGAACATTTAGATCTATTAAGTAAAGTAGCTCAATTTCTCACTTCCGCCGGCCTTACTATTAACGTCGACAAAAGTAAATTCCTTCAACGCGAGATCAAATATCTCGGATATATAGTCAGTGACGGTATCCTAAAAACCGATGCGGATAAAATTTCTAGTATTGTGGACTTCCCCACTCCTAAGTCCGCTAAGGACGTACGGCGTTTTATGGGAATGGCGGGTTGGTATCGTCGTTTCATCCTTCGCTTCGCCAGTATCACTGCGCCTCTAACTGATTTACTTCAGAGTAAGCGTTCGTTTAAGTGGAACGACTCCGCCGAAAACGCTTTCTCGCAAATAAAACAAGCCCTAATTTCGGCTCCAGTTTTAATTAATCCAGACTTTAGTAAACCCTTCTTTATACAGTGTGACGCCAGTACTACCGGTATCGGTAGCGTGTTATTTCAAAAGGACGAGGATGGTAAAGAGCATCCTATTGCTTTTATGTCCGGTAAATTAAATTCGGCCCAACGTAACTATACTATCACGGAACTCGAATGCCTGGCGGCTGTTCAAAGTGTAAAAAAATTTCGTGCCTATATCGAGGGGTTTTCTTTTACTATCATTACCGATCATGCCAGCCTCAAGTGGCTGATGCGGCAAACTGACCTTTCCGGCAGACTGGCTCGTTGGAGTCTCAAACTACAAGGATTTGACTTTCAAATCCAACACTGTAAAGGATCCGTAAACGTCGTCCCAGACGCGTTGTCGCGCGTACATGAAGGTATTGTAGCCGGCAATATCTCTATTCTCTCGGACCAAACTTTAACTTCAATTCTTCCGGAACATGCTTCTCTGCATCCTTTAATTCCTGAGTCAGCCTTTAGTGACTCCTCATATCTAGAGCGTATCGATTTTATACAGCAAAACCCCGATAAATTTTCTAATATTTGGGTACAAAACGGGAAAATCTATATTAATACCGGTGTCATGTCGGATGACCAAGTAAATATCCCTCAAACTAAACTATGGGTGCCCGACAGTGTACAACAACTGCTTATATCTCACAGTCATAGCTCCCCTGTATCCGCACATGGTGGTGTCCATAAAACCGCCGAAATATTGCGTCGGTATTTCTATTGGCCACGTCTCAAACTCGAAGTCCGTAAATTTATTAGTCAATGTTCTGTCTGCAAACAGACAAAGTCTAATAACCAAACTCTACGCCCGCCTCTCGGACAAATGCGTATTTCTGAGCGTCCACTGCAACGCCTGTTCATTGACTTTCTGGGTCCCTATCCCCGTTCTAAGTTCGGAAATACGCAACTTTTCGTGGTGCTGGACCACTATTCCAAATTTCTATGGCTTAAGGCCATGCCTAAGGCAACTGCCGAGTCCGTTGTGAACTTTCTGTCCGAAAATATTTTCCATACTTTTGGCGTTCCTGAATTTATTCATTCCGATAACGGAGTGCAATTTGTGTCTAAAGTTTTCACGCAACTCTCGTCAGACTACAATATCACCCAAGTTCTAAATCCTCGATATTCTCCGCAGTCCAACGCTTCTGAGCGTGCCAATCAATCCATTCTATCCGCTATTCGCTCTTATATTGGTGACGACCATCGTAATTGGGACCGTTCTCTGGTGGAGACATGCGCTGCATTTAGGAACGTAGTGCATGAATCCACTGGTTGTTCACCGCACTTCCTAATGTTCGGCTTCCAGGCTATTAGACATGGCTCGGACTACACTCTCCTACGTAAATTATCTTCTTTAGCTGATGGTCAACTAAGTGTCACGGAGCGCAACGACAAAATGCGCGATATTCAAATCAAGGTCCAATCTAAACTTCAAGAATCCTACTTGAAGGGTAAACGCAGATACGATTTGCGTAGTAAGCCCCGAATGTTTCAGCCCGGTCAAGCTGTACATGTTCGTAATCATGTCTTGAGTAAGGCTGTTGATCGGTTTTCCGCCAAACTTGCCCCGAAGTTTGTGCCTGGAATCATTGTTCGACCTGTGGGACAGGTTGCCTACGAAGTTCGGGATATGTCCGGTAAAACTCTTGGTGTATGTCACGCACAGGACATTAAGAGTTAACTTCGATCTGTATATTTTGTTGATAGCTATCTGTATATATATCATACATATATTAGTATGTCATCGTTTTTGTATAAAAATAAGTCTAGATATTATTAGGTGAGGTTGTAGATATCGGTAGTATTTAGTACAGGACGTGGTCCCTTATAAAATTAGTAGTCCAGTGAGTATTCCTAATGGCCTCGTCGTGTGACGTATCGGTTGCATTAGTGTGGACACGTATTTTTAGTAAGTTTGTTTCGAAGTCCAATGAGTTTTCCTAATGGCCTCGTCGTGTGACGTAACGGTTGCATTAGTGTGGACGGGTATGGTATTAGTATATATATCTGCATCGCATATAGTTAGGTTGTACTTTATTTGGTATCTCTTCATATATCGGTGGGTTTGGAGTCATAAAATGCTAGAGAATTGACGACCTCTGGGGTCCCTAAACTAGTCCGCGTTGAGCGTTGACGTCTGTATATAATGTAAATATTTTGGTATATCTAGTATCATATTATTAATAATTGCTCACAGGAAGTGAGACCATTTCTAACCCTAGCTCTTTATCTTTCAAATATTACCCATTTTACCTATCGGAATCTAGTGTTCCTCATCTTTTCAGCTCCGGTATACAACCGTTTCAGTTGCTAGGCAACTTTCTTAGGGGTGGGGGGGTTCATATTGAACTCAAAATGTATGTATTTGTCTTCGTCTTTAAGTTCTGGTTTGTTTCTTTGGCTGATTCGAGACTGGGGTTGAAGTCTGTCAGGTTAGACCTGAGGTTCTCTATGGGGTTTCAATACAGAGGGCAACGGTCGATCCTTTGTAGTTAGTACAGCTCAACCCCAGTGTAAAACTCGGAAGGTACACCACTTCGTTTTTCAGTGTCGTGTATTGTCCCGGATATCTTGTCGTAACATTATCTCTGATCTGTAATAGCGATTTCATTACTCATCTTTTCAACACGCCCGTGTTTCATTTTGGTTGATAACTCAGTAAACCGCCGTCGATAGGTTCCGTTCCGGTTTTGAGCTAGTTCGACTACTTAGTTAGTTTTGAAGGCTTATTTCGGGTAAAACTGTCGATTGAGTAGGGTTACCTTAACGTAATACCGTATCGCGGAACTTGCGTGAACATGTATGATGATTTCGACGTTACTACGTTTTGACTACATCTTCTGAGCTTCACGTAAGACTTCCCATTTGTTAAAACCCTCTTGGTTCGATTGAGCGAGCATGATGATTTCGACGTTTAGACGTTTTGACTACATTTGCCTAGCCTCATACCAACCATGAGATCTTTCATTAATTAGAGTTCATACATAGCCCGGCTTTATTGTGGAGAGACTCTTCTCAGGGCGGGGTCGTCCCCACGTTCTGTTGCGGATCAATCCTCATATTTTTATAGTTCATTTTTTTTCATTTCTTCCAAATTTGGAACATATTCAAATTTCCCTCATTACACGGCCAAGTGATCAGCATTGGCAGTACTAAAGCCCAATTAAGCAATCCACCACACGCGCTATCTCTCTTGAGAGGTGAGTTCAAGTGATTGAGCGCGAATCGGTTCGCTTTGCCTGCTATCGCCTCTGATTGGCCGAAAACATTTTGGGTATATTACCATATATGGTAATAAACGAAGCAAAAATGCTTCGTCGTGTGATCGCGGTGAATTGTAGGTCGGTGAGTAGAGGATGGGATGTGACACGAGTAAGTCGTCGCGAGAGATGTAATTGAATGACACGCCATTTTCCGGGGAGTTTCTTTTTGGAACGTATCAACGAGTCCGGCGGAGACTAACATATTGGATCGGGAAGTGTGCGCAATTAATTCTAGCGAGCATTTTCGGTGATTGAGGATACGCGTGGCGAGTAGCAGACTCCGAATCGTAGTCTTGTGCGCGTAGTCGCTGGAATTTGGGAGTTATTGGCCGGGAGGCTAGAAACAAGTGGCCCCGTCGCTGCGAACAGGATTGGAACATTGGACCGCGCGGAGTCCACAGACGTTCCATAAATTTGTGGAGCCCACGACCCGGTGAGCTAGCCGGTTTAAAAAAAAAAAGTTTTATCTATGGTCGCCACTATGCGACCACTGTTGGTGGGTGCTCCGCACGGATGCCTCCTCTCAGCGGTCATCTTCCATGTTGCGTCCGAAGTGGCGGGGCACATGGAGGATGATTGGCTGGGAGGGAGGTGAATGAATGCGGGGCACGCAACACATGTTGCGTCCGAAGTGGCGGGGCACATGGAGGATGATTGGCTGGGAGGGAGGTGAATGAATGCGGGGCACGCAACACATGGCGCCCAAACGTTTCGGCCTTTTGCCTTTCTAAATTCTAACCTCTAAATTCAAGTTTCATAGTGTTGTCGAAATTCGGAAAAGTGTCGGGTAATTCGCGTAGTTTGTTTGAATCGGGATTGTGATTATCTCAATCACACCCAGTAATCGCTTCCACGTTTGAAACCGTCGCCATCCCAGTTTCGACACACTTCTATTAAATAAATCAAATAAATTCACTTTTACTTGTAGTCGTCGGATAATTTGTTCGAATCGTGAATCATCTCGTTTTACGTACTTCACATTTTGTTGTGACACACAATTTAAGTGTCTAATTAAATTTTGTATCTGATCACGTATTGTCTGTTGGTGGGGAGACCAAATATATCTTTATAAAACAAAAATACCAATAATAATCACTTCATGTTATTCCGATTCGTATGTGAATCGACACAATAATATCTTTTGTAAAAACTTTTGTAAAAACTTTTGTAAACATTTTTGTAAACATTTTGTAAAACACTTTCGTACAATTTCTGTAAAAATTATGTACAATAATTTAAGTCAAAAATTTATGTAAATTCATGTAAACTATTGTAAACTATTGTAAACCACTCACACTCACACTCCTACAATCGGTCTCGGTAGTACGCGTTTAGTATCTTCGCCGCGTTTAGTAGTTGAACATATCGCCCATTGGCGTATAATTGATATAGTTAGCGTAGTTTTGTGGCGTTTCGCTTTAAGCGAGTAATTTGGACCGCCTTTTTGAGTTAGCCAGAGTATCGTTAAGTTGTAATACAGTATAGTGTACTTTAGTATCGTATAATATCGTATCTTATCCTATCGTTTCGTGTAATATTCTATTCGGTAAAATAACTAAATCTTTTTATATAATCCGCGCAACCATTTAGTCGCTCTATCACTTAACATTACACCTACTATCTAATATCTTCAGTTATATATATCATTCTATCTTGCAACATGGATATTCCTCAGGCATTTTGGCCCAAAGTAGTATCTTCTCCGGTTACGTCTCGGGAAATCAGACCATCCCTCGAGTTAGGGAGTGAGTCCAATCCTTTTTCCATTAATCATCCGCTACAAGTGTCTGAAGTGGGAGGCAGTTCCCCACCTAATCAATCCGTGATGATAAACATTCCGCCCGAACAATGTCAGGCGCCCATCATTTTCAACAGTCCGAAACACATTGTGGCTGGAAAACCTATTCACACTGCGGATTTATATATGTTAAATCAAGGTGAACACTTTCGGTATGTAAGCCCGACACAACCTGTAGGTGAGGTGAAAACTCCACCCCCTATGTATCTAGACGTTCCTTATACTCATAGTTTTCCTCCACCTGTAAGGGAAACCTTAAACACTTCTGTCCGTCATAATGTACCCATATTTAAATGGGGCATCACGTTTGATGGAACCAACTCTAGCCTCAACGCCGAGACTTTTATATTCCAAGTCGAGACTCTTGCTCGCACCTATCAGGTTTCATTCGCAGAACTCATCGCGAGTTTCCATTTATTAGTTCGTGGACCAGCAGCGGTCTGGTATTGGAAATATCTCCAACTACATCCCCAGTCCTTTGATTGGGACGGCTTTAAGGCCGCTTTTCTGAGTCGATATGGCTCTCTTACCTCCGATGTGGACATCCGACGACGTATTGACGCGCGGATTCAAAAACCTTCTGAAACATTCATTGAGTTCTTCGATGCTGTTGAAGGACTGACCCTTCAGCTTCGGCATCCATTACCGGACACTGACCTACAAGTCATCCTATATCGCAACATGTCCACCCGTCTGAGCGATCATTTAGCTGGTCGCACCTTTAACAACACTCGCGAACTAGTCCAATGTTGTATTTCCGTCGAGAGTGTATGGAACATCAACACTCCTGTAAAACGGACTATTCCTTTCGTGCGGCGTTCTGTGCACGAAATTCATCGTACGTTTGGGTCGCAAAACGTAGATCCTATCAACTCTCGTCGTTCTTCTGGTAATCCATTCAGACAGGCAGACGTATCTCCTACAGTTCGCTCTTCCGAAACTTTTGGTGTTATCTTCAACTCAACAATCTTTGATAATCGAAAAGATCACCTCGAAAGCAGGATACGCTCAAATTAAAACCGATACAGTTGACATAGGGAACAAATTTGATACAATATTGCATATCATTTACCTCGAGAAAATTTTAGAAATGGTAAACGAAGTTGAGTCAATTTCGTCAAACATAACAGATATGGATCCAAATAAAGATATAGCTTTTCAACAAATAGAAATCATAAGAAATTCTATAAGAACATTAATTCCCCATAGAAGCGAAAGAGGCCTGATAAATTTAGGCGGTAAGGTCATGAAATGGTTGTATGGGACTATGGACGAAGACGACAAACAAGACATAGAAAATCATCTCACGATCATTGAAACAAATAGTCATAATGCTATCCAAAATTTAAATCAACAAATAAAAATCAATGATAAATTTAATAATACTTTCAACTTGATCAAGAATACAATAGAAATAGATCGTTCTAAAATTTTAAACAAAATTAATTCAATTAGTGGACTTGAAAAAAAGAATTCCATAATGAACTTATTTTTGTCACAAATAATCCAATTGAATTTGATAGCGAACCATCTGGAAACAATACAAGAAAATATAATTTCAGCTAAGTTAGGAATCTTACATCCAAGCATACTTTCAAAAAAGGAAATAGAGGATTACAAAATTGATTTTTATAAACTTTCTTATATAAGACTAGGTGTTGCAAAATATATTGACAATTCAATTGTATTGGTTGTTAAAATTCCAACGGAAACTTTGCAATTCAGCAAGGAGCTAATTGTACCAATCGCAAACACAAAAAATAAACAAATTGAGGAAGATTTAGAGTATATTGTAAAATATGATAACGATAGTTACTCCTACTAAAATGGAAAAAGATTGAACGAACTTTTAACAAGTAATAATTGCATTTATAAAGGAAACTGTAGATTTGTAAAAATTACTCAATCAGAGATTTTGGAAATAGACGAAGATATCGTAATTCTCAATCATGTAAAAGATGTAAAATTAAATAGTTCTTGTGATGATAGAAATCTCATTCTAAATAGAAGTTATTTTATTCACTTTCAGAATTGACAATAAAGTATATAGCAATAAAAATTTTAAATTTATAAGTAAATTTGTAATCGCCACAACAGAAAAGTTACCTGATCCTGGAGCTAAACTGACCTTTGATGGAATCATTTATAACCAAGAAAGCAATATCAAAGAGATAAAGGAATTAAAATATCATAAAAATGATACATTTTCATATGCATTCTTTATAACTTTCATTGTATTATTAATTGTAATCTATACATGTTTCTTGTATTGCAAATATAGAAAATCTAATGTAAAGGTCATTAACAGGATTCAGGAGAATCCCACCTCCAGCGGGGAAGGAGTTACATCATCAAGGTCCAACGAAGCCCAAAACAAAAACGTTGCACCAGCCAATAAGCCATGCAACGTGACAGGAAAGGTGTCCTATTGCTTGAGCCCAGAATGGGAACAATTCAAGCAAAAGTTTAAACTTAAATCCGAAACCCTGGAAATGGCAGACAATGTTGTTTCCCACGAAAATGCTTAAATTGCATTTTAACGAAATGCATCTTCGTTTGGTTTTGATGATGCAACGACAATTTAGTCTTAAGACCGATATCGTGACGAAAACATTAAAATTCGAAAGTGTTAAAATCATTGAATAAATGTTAGTTTCATATAAGAAAATTAATAAAAAGTTTTTTTCTTCTTAAGAATAAAATAAAAGAATTTAACTCGTGTGCTCGCTTGAAATTTTCCTCCTCGTGTATCTTGATAAACGCATCTTACGCATCTTGTATAATATAAAAAAGCAGAGAACACGTGCGCGTCTAAAAATTCATTTCATTTTCTCTCTCTTTTATCTCTCTATGAAAAAATTAACAATCGCGTCAATAATTGGTTAATAATAAATGAATAAATCAGTGTTGTGCATAATTGAAATGGAATAAACAGTGATGTGTGTAACATTAACATAATGGTCAGCAGTAGTCAAGATGAAAAATTGATGTAAACTATTGAAACGGTAAACGATTCAAAAGTGATTGAAACTACTGCAATTCTTCATGAAACAAAATCTAGGTAAATTTTAATGACTACTTTTTATGAGTAAATTTGCACAACTTTTTTAAAAAGTGTTTAAATCAGTGTAAGGAGAATATTTCCTATGAAAAAAATTGTATTAAAATTCACAATACAAGTCACATATCATACGACACCTCTTGTCTTTGCATAGTCACATATCATACGACACCTCTTGTCTTTGCATAGACAAAACATAAACGTTCCCATAGAATGATAGAATTCCATAGAATTAAATTGCACTTGCAACGTGACTTGATGCTTCGACTCATTTCCCGCAAGATTGCAGTTTTGGGTACTAGGTGTAATAATAGTTGCTAGATTAGAATTAAGTCAGTTCTATTGTAACGGCGAAACGATACACATCTTAAAAATAAAGCCCTTTAGTTAAATCGAAATATTGTTTTTATTTTTTTTTCATTTCTGTTCGAACGGAAAATAAAATTGGCGCAGTCGGTAGGATTACCGAATTCGGGCGTGAAATAATTAATCAGCTTGATACAAGGCGATATCTGCTGTTTTCCCTCGAAGTGTATTTTAATACTTTGTCGGTACAGTCCGTAATAAAACGAACAGTGAAACAAAAAGTGAATAATAATAAATAAATCAATATACATATCAATAGTGAATGCAAAAAGCGTGTTTCGGAGAAGAAAAACCGTGCAATAGGCTCATCATGTCCATCACATCATTAACGATGAAAGATGTCATTGCTGAGGCGAGAGCTGTTCCCCGGAAAGGACACGATAAGCCTGTCATCCTTTATCAACGAGGTGGAAACGTTGTCCAGATTTGTTACAGACAACAACTCCAAAGCCTACTTGTATAGGATATTCTGTTCCAAGCTGCAGGGTCCCGCTGCCGATGCAACTAGGAAGCTGGTGGAGCCTACTTGGGACGACGTCAAAAAACAACTTATCAAGTCATTCGGAGTTCCAGAAGATTACCTGCAACTAAAAGAAAGGGCGGATAGCATTGTAAGTAAGAATGTATCACACATTTATTCAGAACTAAGTGACATCCTAAACAAACTTAATTTGAAATACTCACTAGATAGTGAAAAACCTAGTGATTTTAGGCCCAACCTAAACGAAAAAAGCCTCTTAGAGAAATTTTTAAGTAAAATAAATCGAGTTGATGCTATGTTTGTTAGGACAAAGCAAATTGAAACCTTAGAAGAAGCGTATCACGCTCTTGTTCGAACGGGGATCCATGTGACCGAAACTAAAAGTAATTATCGGGAAAGGAGAATTGAACACGAAGACAGAAATTCTAATTCTCGTATCCGGGGTCATTATTTACATCAAGTGCAAAGTAATAGAACAAGATCTAATCAAGATTTTAACAACTCTCCTCATAATAATACTAATGTACAATATTTTAACAAAAATCCAAATAATAACTCGAGGTATAATAATTACAACAATAATTACGGAAATAACAGTTCTGAGTATTATGCTAGAAATAATCGAAACCAATATCAAAGGTCCAACTTCGAACAAAATTCAAGGTACCAACGTAGGAACCTTCCACGTCCTGAGCCAATGGACGTTGATATCAATGTAGCTACATCAGAAAATTTTCTTTCGACTCCTCGAATACCACACTTCCCATAGTGACTCTCACAATCAATAATAAATATGCCGATTGCCTTATAGATACTGGGGCAGCAACATCCATAATCGACGATAATATTTTTCCAAGTATATTCTATAAAAATTTAAGGATTCCACTCGAATTGAAAACGCTTTCAGGTAAAAACGTGATAGAAAATGAAATAATTACTCGTGTTCCAGATGAATTTGAAGTGAATGCAACAATGTCGTGGAAAATTTTAAATGTGTCTAATAAAAACTTCCAAGCCTTATTAGGTCAAAATATTTTGAAACCATTAGGCGCGAAAATTGACCTTTTAAATGAACAGCTGGAAATAAATAATAAAATAATAAAATTCAAAGGAGCGTGTCCATTTTCTAAAAATCAAATAAGTCAATTAGAATTTGTTGATGTCAATTGCACCGATCTCCTTTCTCGTCTCCATACGGATGATTTAAACAATGAAGAGCTGTGGAATCTAAAACAAATTTTAAAGAGCAGCCAGGATCTCTTCTTTAAAGAAGGAGATATGCTGACGAATTTTAATGAAGTGAAGCACGAAATTATCACAAAAGAATCACGTCCAGTATACAGCAAAATTTATCGTTTTCCTAAAGTCCATGAAGACGAAGTAAATAAACAAATTGGAGAAATGTTAGAGCAAAACATCATACAACCCTCTAATAGTCCGATCTGGGTAGTCCCGAAAAAATTGGATAATAGTGGCAAACAAAATTGGAGGATAGTAGTAGACTATAGGAAGTTGAATGAGATAACCGTTGATGACAAATTCCCAATACCAATGATTGATTCCATCTTCGACAAACTAGGTCGAGCGCAATATTTTACAACACTCAACCTGGCAAAAGGATTTCATCAGATCCTTGTAGATGAAAAAGATCGTGCCAAAACGGCCTTTTCAACTCCTCAGGGACATTATGAGTTTGTTCGAATGCCATTTGGACTCAAAAATGCCCCTGCCACTTTCCAAAGGATGATCAATCATGTTCTGAGAAATCATATCAATAAAACATGTGTTTTATACCTTGATGATATTTTGATCTTCTCAACATCACTCCAAGAACACGTAAATTCGATGAATAAAATCTTTGAGGACTTAAGAAAGTACAATCTTAAAATTCAAATTAATAAATGTAACTTTTTTTCGAAACAGACAGAATATTTGGGTCACATTTTGACCAATGAAGGAATAAGACCTAACCCTGGGAAGGTGGAAGTCATTAAAAATTTAAAATTGCCTAATTCTCAAAAACAAATAAAAAGTTTTCTGGGTATAACAGGATATTATAGGAAGTTCATTAGGGATTACGCGAAAGTTGCTCAACCGATGACGAGATTCCTAAAAAAGGGAAGCAAAGTTGACACAAATAACGCTTCTTATATTGAAGCGTTTCAGAAGCTTAAGAATCTCATAACGAATTACCCAACTCTCAGATAACCAGATTTTAGTAAAAAGTTTGTCTTGACAACCGATGCCTCCAATTTTGCAATTGGTGCCGTTCTTTCACAGAACGATCATCCAATTGCATTTGCTAGCCGAACTTTAAACGAGCATGAAACTCGGTATTCGGCCATCGAGAAAGAACTGTTAGCCATTGTGTGGTCTACAAAGTACTTTAGACCGTATTTATATGGCAAAAAGTTCACCATCTTAACGGATCATCAACCTCTAAAATGGTTAAATTCTCTTAAAGAACCTAATGCAAAATTGCAGCGCTGGCGTATTAGACTAAACGAATACGATTTCGAAATTGATTATGTAAAAGGTAAAAATAATAAGGTAGCCGACTTTCTGAGTCGCATCAATACTGAGAAAAATGAAATATTTGCCATCGTGGCAACCGAAATCGCGAAATTCAGAGAAATACCAAGGAAACATGTCAATGACGTGTCAGAAGAAATACTTGGCTATAAGCATAGGAGGATATAAGACAGTGATACGATAAATAAGCACGGAGATTTGATACGCAAAGCCGGTAACAAAATATTCAGACAGTATAGAAACGGCAACATCGAAAGCATTGAGTTAGAAATTGGCCAACCTGAAATAGACCCTCATTCTGATCAGGCAACAATCCATAGTTGCATCGAAGACGTAAATGATCATATTCCAATTGAAAATGGAATCGTCAATAAATACACAACTCAGCTTTATTTGGTGAAGGATAAAGAAACTGAAATAAATATTAAATACAAAAAGTTCCGACCAATTTTCATTGCCGACAACGAACTTCAAAATAGTACTCTGCTTAATGATCTACTTAGAAGATTCATAAAAAGAGGAATTACAGCAATTTATTCAGAACTAGATTATTCAAAATTCAATATTTTGCAACAAAAGCTTATAGAACTATTTTCGAACGATAAAAAAATCAAGTTTTTAAAATGCAGTAAACGCGCTATTGATTTGCCCAATGAGGAAGAGGCGTTTGATACGATCAAAAAGATCCATAAGGCAAACAACCATAGAGGTATCATTGAAAACTATAGAGAGATGAAGAATTTATATTTTTATCCTAAATTGAAAGATCTAATCCACAAATTTATTAATAACTGTGAAGTATGTAACCATGCAAAATATTATAGAAATCCAATTCAGTATAAATTCAATATTACAGAAACACCTAAAGAGCCTAACGAAATAATACATGGCGACATTTTCTACTGCCATAAGCAAACATTCATCACATTTATCGATAAATTCACCAAGCATTTAGTGGCTCAGAAATTGAACGATAGGAACTCTATAACAATAGTCGAAGGTTTGAGAAACAGATTTTCTATCTTCGGAAAACCTAAGAAGATAGTTTTAGACAATGAATTAGATTCCATAAACGTAAAGGATTTCCTACGGAATGAAGGTGTCGAAATACACTTTACATCGCCTCGGTCTCACACCGGCAACTCTGACATAGAAAGAGCTCACGGGACTATTAGCGAGCACCTTCGGATCCTCGGAATAGAAAAATCCGAGTTAAACCCTACTGAAAAGGTTCTCCTAGCCACCGAAATGTATAATAATACAATCCATTCCACAACACTACGGAAACCTTTCGATTTTATTAACAATAAAGTAGAAGACTTAATCGCGATAAAGGACAGAATGTTAGCTGTAAAACTAAAATATATAGAAACTTTAAATAAGGATAGGTCTGATATAGTGTTGGAAAATAATAAAGAAACAATAGTTAAGAACCCTGAAGCAGTCAGATATAAACACAAGCCTAGGTATACTAAAATACAGACTAAAGTTAGAAACAACAAGCTGTTAGATAAACGCAACAAAAACGTACATATATCTAGGACTAAACGAAAATACAAATTCTTTTCAGATCGACAAAACCAGGATAACACGCCACAAAAAACGCAGACTCACACTGAGTCTCGCCCCTTAAGATCAAATTTCACGACTAGTATATGTACTTATTGTATCAATATTTGCGATTTCAACAACACAAGCAATGATATCAATAGAAAATCTTGACATAAAAGCTGGATACCAATCAATAACCCTAGGAGAAATCTCTTTAGTTGAAAGCTATAAAAATATTTTGCACATTATAGACGTTAATGAATTTAGATCTCTAGATCTAAAATCAATATTTTCAACTTCGTATGACCAAAATATCTTGAAGCAACTAAATATTCAAATAAAGAAAACGAAACTCAATCTAGATACCCAATTTCCATACCGTCAAAAACGAGGTTTGATCAATATCGGTGGAAAAGCACTTAAATTGATTTTTGGAACAATGGACAGTAGCGATCGCGAGCAAATCGAGGAACACCTCAAATCAATCGAAAATAATAACAATCAAATAATAACGAACAATAATCAGCAAATAAAAATTACCACTGACTTGCAGAATAATCTTAATATACTTCGGGATCGAGTGAATCAAAACCAAAAACTTTTACAGAATTCAATTGTAAATCCAAGCGATAAGATGCGAAAAGATCTCGAGCAAATTCACTTCCCTATTTTAACAAATAATTGTGGTATGAAGAACTAAATTTTGAATGGAAATTGTATAGTGAAATTTTTAAATTGCACCCTAAAAATAAATAATGTTGAGTTTTCGAATTTTGAAAATAACTTTTTACATGAAACTGTCATTCCGAATTACTCTAAAATAGATGACGTTCCTTTAGCTGCCAATTTAGACGAAATCCATTTAAAACAAATTCAAAACATACAGAAACTGGAGAAAATACAAACAAACTATAAATCAAATTCGATCATAACATATTCAGTTTTATTGTTAATAATATTAATTATTGTAATTTTCCTAATATTGTACCTAAATAAAACAAAAATTGTAAGGATCAAAGTTTCAAGTCACAAAGCTGGAAGTGAACAACCTGACACTCAGGGGAGTGCTAATCTTAACGACGGGGGAGTCACATATCATACGACACCTCTTGTCTTTGCATAGTCACATATCATACGACACCTCTTGTCTTTGCATAGACAAAACATAAACGTTCCCATAGAATGATAGAATTCCATAGAATTAAATTGCACTTGCAATGTGATTTGATGCTTCGACTCATTTCCCGCAAGATTACAGTTTTGGGTACTAGGTGTAAAGATAGTTGATAGATTAGAATTAATTCAGTTCTATTGTAACGGCGAAACGATACACATCTTAAAAATAAAGCCCTTTAGTTAAATTGAAATATTGTTTTTATTTTTTTTCATTTCTGTTCGAACGGAAAATAAAATTTACAAAGCAATGATGTGCAAATATAAGGGTAGAGTGGCTGGGTCAGTGAACGGGGAAAAAATTTCATATTTTGTCATATTATATGCATCCTAGATTTTTGAACTTGTCATATTAATTCCTAAATTTTTCCTGCATTTATCTATATACAACTATTTACCCTTTACATAATCATTTGCAAAACGAAGCTAAACTTCCCACCGGACAGTGGAGTGTCCCACTGCTTTTTTTTTATCTTTTACAAAATTGCAACTATGCAATTTTGGGTTCTTTGTTTTCAAACATATACATAAATACGTTTTGATCATCTAGATTGTGGCAGTTATTATTCAATCATGAAGAGTTGTTGGTCAGTTGTTGTCAATTTAGTTATCATTCGGTTATTCAGTCGATTATTGTTAGTAGTTAATTAACGCTAATATATTTAAAGTAATAAAGTGTTTTAAAATAACAACTAAGTGTTTAATAAAAATAACCAGGTGTGGTTATAAATATATTTTTTTGTATAAAATATGTACAAGAAATCTAACTCGTGCTCAGTCTTCTGTTCAACCGCCAAATAATTTTTTTTCTATAGAAAGGTATACATGTATATAGTGCTATATAAAGCTAAGCTTTTTGCACGAGCGTTATAGTTTCAGCTCAGTTACCACTGTAATTTTGCTGTTATAAATAAAATGCCGAAAAGAGTTAGCAGAGAAGATAGAAAAAATCTTCTTTTTATTTGTATGGATCCAAAAAAAATATCTCCAAACACACGTAAGAGTGATGTTAAATCAAACAGCGCGTTTTCGAAGAAAAAAATTGCTAACCTGGACATCAGACATGGACGAAGCGTTTTCGCGATGCAGGCAGAGCATTGCCGCCGCCACCACTTCTGCCTACCTCTCGGTAACCCTCTCTCTGGCCTTGCGCACAGACGCTACCAATACAGCCATCGGGGCAGCCCTGGACCAACTCTCCAGAAAACTGACGGAAACCGAACAGAAGTACTCCAAGTATGACCGCACTTATGTTCACAAGTTTTCCACTGTGAAATGTTCACTCTTTTAGATGGAAAAACGATTCAAAAGACAACGTTCTCCTTTATTTCTCGTAAAACAACTGAACTTAAATCTACGATCACATGTCCTTTTTATACCTGTTTAACAAACTATCTTCATTTGAGTCCTTTTACAAAAACTTATTTCCTAACAAATAGGTGCTACTTTTATGACATCTGTGAACAATAAAATACTTTACATTTATTGCTTAAGGTACTAGATTCCTGTGTTGGCATCGGCCTTTGTCGATGCCGACGTATTGGTTGTACATGGAAATGTTATGACGTAGTCGTCTTACTTTTATTGCTTAATTACTACTTATATTCCTGTGTCGGCATCGGCCTCTGTCGATGCAGACGTATTGGTTACATATGTTATGACGTAACTCCTCTCCTCTAGAAGTGAAGCTCGTCCTCGAGATTCTTTGTAGCTATCGTAAATTTGGTTGATGAACTTTTAATTTGACAAATGAAAGGTGATAGAGTTCTGGTTTATAATACTTCTTATTTGCTAATCGTGCATAATTGTTAATTGCATTTGGGTTTGCTAGTTACATCTGTATAATATGTTTTTCTCTTTTTGTATCGTTCTGGATGTATTTTGCCAGAATTCGCTTTTACATATCTAGGGTCTAATTTTTTTTTTATTCGGATTCTTAACAAACCGTGTATCGAATTCGGATGGCTTTCTTTTAAGGTTCCTATTATGTATTATTTTACGTTTTGTCTCATATAAACGATTGTGTACCTCACTATCAGAAATATTTGTTTCCTTATGAAAAATCTCTATTGGCTTGAGACGATGTGTAGAGTGGATCGTGTTATTGTAATAATTAACACATTCCTCTACCGGATTGTAATCAGCTAGATCTTTGTTTTCCGACTTTTGCCTAAGTAGGTAGACTCTTAAATGCTCATTTAATGACCTATGCGCAATTTCAATATCGGAATTTCCCGTTTTATGATATGGGCTACAGAAGTGGTGAGTAATATTTTCTTTTTCTAGCCATTCTTTAGTTTTTTCGGTATTTAACGCGCTTTCATTGTCTGAAATAAGATTTTCGGGTTTTCCTATTTTGTTGAAAATAGCTCTTAGCGCGTTATTAACTGCGTCCCATTGCCTGTTGGGAAGTTTTATTACGCTAAGAAATTTAGAAAATTTATCTATACAGGTAATATAGGGCGAGTTTCTGTCCCTAAACCAAATATCGATATGATATATTTCTCTAATCTTTTTGGGTGTTATTGTTTCCTTGAAAGGTAATTTATTCGGGTTTCTTTCGTATTTTGCTTGATCGCAAATGCTGCAGTTATTTATTTGTCTCGTTATAATAGTTTTGAGATCTGGAAAATAATATTTGTCTTTGAGCTGCATATAGGTTTTATTAATACCCGTATGGTTGCTATTTCTATGGGTTTTAACAATTAGCTCTTTGATTTCCTGGGATGAGCAATCATGTAGTATTTTACTTGCTTGTACAATAGTTCCTTTTGGATTTGTTTTCTTCCAATCGTTATAGTGCTTTTGCATAATAAGCATTGCTTCTTTGCTGTAAAATTTTATACCTGTTGTACCTTCTGTTGGTACATGGTTCTGCAAAATATATTTTGCATTTTTGTCTTGGAAATCTTCAAATTGAAATATAAGTCTAACTTTATTATGGTGTGTTTCTTTTTTTACTTGATTATTTGTTCCCCTCTGTATTATAATTTGCTTTTTATATGCATTGATGGGCTTTTCTGATATGAAGATGTAATAATTATTATCTTCTAAGGCTGTGTGTTGCGTGGCTAACGATTCATTTTCGCTGTTATTGATTGCGTGAATTTCGACTCGTGATAATGCGTCTGCAACTGAATTGTCTTTGCCTTTGACATGTTTTATGACAAAATCATATTCTAGAAGTTTTAACTTCCATCTTTGTAGTTTCGCATTATCTTCTTTTATGTTTTCTAGGAAGGTTAGTGGTTTGTGATCCGTTTGTAAAATGAATTTTCGCCCAAATAAATAGGGTCTAAAGTAATGTGTCGCCCATACTATTGCAAGCAACTCTTTTTCAATTGTTGAGTATCTAATCTCGTGTGTACTCAACGTTCTACTTGCAAAAGAGACGGGGCGGCCTTCTTGACACAGTACCGCTCCTATTGCGAAATTGGAGGCGTCCGTAGTCAAAGTAAAATGTTTTGTAAAGTCAGGATGCCTTAGTATCGGATCATTCATTATGTACAATTTAAGTTTTTCGAAGGCTTCTATGTAATCATGTTCATTCGGGTTAATTCTAGAGTCTTTTTTTAATTGTGTGGTCAAAGGTTTTGCAATTTTCGCAAAATCCTTTATGAATTTTCTATAGAAACCCATTAATCCGAGAAACGACTTGATATCTTTCTGGGTTTTGGGTATAGGGAACTTTCTGATGGCTTCTATTTTTTTGGGGTTGGCTTTGATACCATCTTTTGTTATTACATGTCCAAGAAAGTCGGTACTTTTTTTTAAAAATGAAGTTTTAGACATTTGAATTTTTAAATTTGCTTCACGGAGTGTATTGAAGACGGCTCTGAGTGCGTTTTCATGTTCTATCAGTGAAGTACTGAACACCAATATATCGTCCATGTATACAATACATATTTTCCCGATATGCTTATGCAATATAGAATTCATGAGCCTCTGGAAAGTTGCTGGCGAATTTTTCAATCCGAAGGGCATTCTTGTGAATTCGAAGTGACCTTCATCGGTCGAAAAAGCTGTTTTTTCTCTGTCTTCTGGTTTAATTTCAATTTGGTGGAAACCCTTAGCCAAATCAATTGTCGTAAAATAATTTGCATTACCTAGCTTTCCCAGTATATCATCGATTTGTGGTATCGGATATTTGTCTTCTACAGTGAAGTTATTTATTTTCCTAAAATCGATAACAAGTCTATGCTCCTTTTCCCCTTTTTTAGGAACTATCCAGATAGGAGTTGTATGGAGATTTTGAGGGTTGAATGATACCCTGTTCGAGGTCTTCTTTTATTTGATTTTTCACAAATTCTCTGAGTGCGTATGGATATCTATAATTTCTTTGGTAGATTGGATTTGGGGTGGTTAATTTAACTTCATGCTTAATTTCGTGGGTAAAAGATAGCTTTTGGTTTTCATGGTATTCTAAATCAACAAAATCCCTTTTTATTCTTTCTATGACTTTTACTTCTTCTTTCGTAAGATGTGTCTCATCGCCAGTCTTGGCTTTATTTTCTGGCTCAAAGTGTGCTGCTTGGGCCAAATACACCACTTCTTGTTGGGCACTTATAGGTAAAACAATATTATTAATTGAAATTGTATTATTTTCAAAGTTAATTATTGCTTTCGTTGGCCTTAGAATGTTTTGTCCTATGATGCAGTCAAAAGTCTTACTTTCAAAAGGTAGTAATTTCCACTCAATTTTACCCTTGAATTGAAATTCTTGTGGAAATTCGGTAAAAAATCCCTTGTTAGTGGATGAAATTCCGTTTACCGAACAAACTTGTAACGCTTTATATAATTTATGTTGCCTATGTTCCGCTACTAACTTTGAATTTAATATTGAAGTAGAGCAACCGGTGTCAATTAAACAACGGAGCTCCTTATTTTCCATAGTTAGTCGAATAATGGGTAGTTGAGGCTCTCCTCCGAGGCACATAGCCGAAAATCCGCATTTGCATGAAGAGAAGTAGAGCGAGAAGTAGCTGTGTTCATAGACACATCGGAAGGAAGATATAAATCTGCCCTGTTTGGAATTCTAGTATTTCTTGTATGAGGTACATCCTGTACTTTAAAATAATTTTTATTTCCGAAAAACTGATTGTTATTGTTATTCGTGTATTTAACACCACTGTAACTAACGTACCCTGTTTCAACGAGCACTTTATATGCACTTTCGAGTGAATCCGGTTTGTAGGCATGTAAGATGCCTCTTATGGGTTCAGGACACTTGTTAATGAATGTATTTTTAGCTATTTGATTTTTTAATTTAATCATTTCGGACTTTTGTGAGACGGAGTATGCAAACGATTCAAAAGACAACGTTCTCCTTTATTTCTCGTAAAACAACTGAACTTAATCTACGATCACATGTCCTTTTTATACCTGTTTAACAAACTATCTTCATTTGAGTCCTTTTACAAAAACTTATTTCCTAACAAATAGGTGCTACTTTTATGACATCTGTGAACAATAAAATACTTTACATTTATTGCTTAAGGTACTAGATTCCTGTGTTGGCATCGGCCTTTGTCGATGCCGACGTATTGGTTATACATGGAAATGTTATGACGTAGTCGTCTTACTTTTATTTCTTAATTACTACTTATATTCCTGTGTCGGCATCGGCCTTTGTCGATGCAGACGTATTGGTTACATATGTTATGACGTAACTCCGCGAGCTTCTCACGGTGTTTGCAGCCATCAAGTTCTTCCAGCATTACGCGAGTAAACAGCAGGTATACTCTAGTGCCTTCAGATGCCGTATGATGTTTTGTATGGAAAACTGGTTTCTGGTGCCGTCAAAAATAGCGGCTTGGAATGGTGGGAAGAGATCAGATTATATGTTTCGAGCGAGAAGGCCTTCTTTGACGTCAGAGCGCTAATACATAGACGTCAGCGTGAGCGCTAATTATTTCAGCGTCGGAATTTTCGGGCGGAGCCTATTACCACTCCGGTTTTGAAGTCGGCACCGTCGCGATGAGTGCGAGTGAGTTGACTGTAAGGATCATGGACGTGTTTACGTCGAATATGTGTATTTTGGCGGCGTCTTTTGAGAACGTTTCGCGTAAATTGAGAGTCCGCCGGCTGCATTATCTAGATGCAATGTTTACTTTCACTTTTTTTGCGTTTTGCATTGCATTCGACAAGCGTTTGTTTGTTTGTTTTGCGTGAAGATAGTTATTCGCCGATATTGTGGTTGCCGGCAAACGGCATTCAGGGTTGTTTGGTCAATTATTTTATCACATCAGCTTTGCATAATTGTGTTTTCGCCGGCACAGTGCCAGCTTAATCAACAGACATATTTGCATGCATCTATTCAAAGAATAATAATGTGTAAACTAATGGAAGTTGAGATTTCATTATTTTTCTTCTTTACCCGGTGAAGGTAAAGTGAATGATTTTAAAATAAAAATCAGACAATTGTAAGAACACTTCTTTCTATTAACAGTTGGATATGTAAAATAATGATATATGTGTGCTTCGTAAAATTAATTTTTCGCAAATTTTATTTTGATGAATCCCCCTTTAGACTCATCCTTCTCTTCAAAAATCAGCTTCTGCTCGGGGGTTTGATTGAGCTCCTCAATTTGATTTTGGGTCTTTACCTTTTCAGCAAAGCGGGGTGGTAAATAAGCATACGTCCCGTCCGAAAAATGGACCGTCACTCGAAGTCCAAACTTCGTTTTAATCAGATTGAAAAAATCTGACATCGTACGACTTGTTGACTTCGAGGGATGTAATGGGTGTGAACCTGTCACAACTAGAGATGGCAGACTCTGCTCCTTGCCAATCACAGTGGGGGAGCAGCTCTACAATCGCAGTGATTTGAGTATGCTCTTATATTAAAGACAAAAATAAAAAGCATTTCGAAGTAATGTTCAGAAATTTATTTGAATTTTTTGTGAAAAATGCAATTTTAATGTAAGCAATTAACTTAGTTCAATATATTTACACACATCGACAGGCAAAATATCAAAAAATTCTTAAGAATTTTTTTTTAGTTTATGACAGTTTTATGACATAAAAATACGAAAATTGAAAATGAACGGCAAGGCAGATGGAGGTACAGTAGAATCTCGAAAAAGTTAACCGAAATATCCCAAGGGTAATTATTTTTTTCGAACTATTAACTTTTCTAAGTGGTTTTCAAAATTGAAAAAAATACAATAATAAGTATAGATTTTTCGTAAATAACACGCTAAATTTATTTCAATGACTTAGTTTTCATCATTACAAAAAAAAATTTTTACCGGCTGGTTTATGGTTCTCAGTCACTCTTGATCATTTTCGTGCGATATATTAATTAATTGTTGTGGAGTTGTTCGAAGAAGAAGTCGAGACTTGTTTGTTTCTTTTCTTTTGTGTAATAGCTCTTGATCATTTTCGTACGCATATGGACAAGGTCTGCCACCTGATTTGCATCGTTATTGTTTTCAAACAATTTTATCAAGATATTGATGCTTTCAACTGCTTTCACTTTTGGTTGTTGAATATCTTCCTCGATAATTGACCCGTCGTTATCATTATCGGAAACTTCGAAATCATCGTTATCTTCCGCAATTTGATTCTTGTTCCAATTTTCAATGTCCTCAATGCTGATGTCAACATTATCACCCACCTTCGACATCAACAATTGAACTTCTCGAAGTGTATCGTCGTAAGCACTATTTGATTCAATCAATTTAGACACCGGAATGTCGTCTTCAATATCGTATTGATAGGAGCAAATTGGCCCTTTAGTGACCGAAAAAAGCGGTTGGTTTGAAAAATTCCTACGCTCAGAAAAGTTAACTGAAAAGTTAACTTTTCAGAGCGGCACGTGGAGCTGAAATTCGGTTAACTTAACCGAGCGATTAACTTTTCCGCGAGTTAACTTTTTCGAGATTCTACTGTATTTCTCGAAACACCTTTAAATGTGAATCTACCATCTGGTATTTTAATTGTTGGGTGCTTTATAGACATATGTCGCTTCAAATTTGTAATAGATGTCTTGTAAGAGAGTTTTGCCTTGCAAATTGCGCATTTAGCAAAACACCCATCAAGCACGACAAAAAAGTCCCAAATTGGACTAATTATCTTCAATTTAAGGCTCATGTTGAAAAATTGCAATTTGTATAAACTTAAAAATAGGCACTAAAATCAATAGATTTTATTTTGCTAATTTCGTTGTTTACTACAAGAATTCAATAAGAGAATAGACTTAGTTTTAGGAAAAAAGTTTTTATTTAAAACATATATTCCAGGATATATGTTATTTTAAATAGTGGTTTTGGTTTCAGATTATGTTGATAATAATTATTATCATTATCTAATGGTTCCAATTTTAATATCAATTTCAAAATTCATATGGAGTAAATAGTTTATATTAAATTTTTTTTAGCTAAATTCTAGCTTGTTTCATCAGTATTTTTAGCTTTAGTTCAATGGAAGTTATAACTTTAAAGTGTTTTCTTAGTACTTATTGTACAAAAATTAACGTATATGCTTACTTTAGAGCTTTTAAAATTGGATGTCTTATGAATAACTTTGCTAATTAAGATCCACTTTAAATACTTAAACAAGACCCTCTCGATTCAAAAACACAATGAACCGAATTATTAGGAAAAGCAATAACATATCTAACTAGCCCAATTCACAGAAGATTTTTCATTTATGGTTTTGCTTTTTAGATCTCGTTCGCTCTTTAAAATCACGCAGTCATATTCAAATCTAGCAAACAAAAGCAACGCGATGATCCCACTCTTAGCATAAGCGAGCAATCGTAAGCAGTGCTCAGTTAATGAGCATAAAATTATTTTGTTTGTCACGAGACATAGCAGCCCAATGTCGCATTTGTCACATCCTACAATGCTGATTTCCGCTCGAAGAACTACACTCTTTCAGTTTTGTATCGTTGAATTTCTTGCAAGTTCTTCTAAATACAGAGCAGACGACAAAGCAGTAGTAATGAGCAGCAAACACGAACGAGCAGCGACTGTGGAAAATTGAGAGCAGCCACAGTTAAGCATATGCCATCCTGTAACTGAAGCTAACTCTGCTCTTTCATATCGCAGCTTTTTTTGATTTCAAATCGCACCATGCGACTGCTATTTTTTAATCGCAGTGAAAAAATCACAGACTGTGAAAGAAATTACCATCACAACCACTTTCCGCGACATCACAAAGAATGTCGAAGCGCTCTAAAAAAATATCAGTTTTAGAAATTTTTTGTCTAAAAGTAAAAACAGAAAACTCACTTACCATAGTGTTTTCCGATGCTGTTTTTGTGAAACTTGATGTTGTACTGTAAACTATCCTGCAGAGTTCAGTATCTATACAAATTTTATATAAGCAATAACCCCCTTAAAGGTCATACAGCAACATTGTAAAGAAGGAAAATTGTTTTAGATGTTACGTTACTGGCGCATATTTTATGAAAATAATTGACGACGATTTTCACAACATTGTAAGAAAACAAGAGCGGAAATCATAGTCAACAAAGAGATTGTGCAATATCATAAGCATTTTCTTTATTCGTGCTTTAGGAAAGGGTTCTGCAAAAATCATATATACGAGGGCGGTTTAAATATGATCGAGACAAACGCTGTAAATGGCGCGCATGTATGTTTTAAAAGTCGTGGATTGAGTATGTCATATCTGTGTCCCATACCAAGAGTGTGGCATAGTTTCCGTCGGTAACGCGTGAAAGTCAAGTGCCGACTGCCGTTGCGCAACGTATTGTCATTCGTTTTTTAGTGTGGGGAGGCGTTAAAACACGGAAATTTTTCTGCGTTTGCGAAATCAGTTCGGTAGTGAGTGCCTGAGTAGGGCTGCTGTGTTTAAATGGCCCAAAGCATTCAAATATGGCCGCGGAACCATCGAGAATCAGCCGCATGATCGTCGACCGCGAACCAGCATCACACCAGACAACATTCGCCGCGTAGAACAACTCATTTTGGAGGACCGAAGGATGAATGTTCGAGACATTTCGGCTGAACTCGGCATACGTATTGGTAGTGTAGAGCACAACCCATGTGCTTCCCGTACGTGGACCATGCCATTTAAGTTAGAAGTCGCTATGAGTCATCACACAATATCAAATTTACTTCTCGATTTAGAATCAGAATCAGAGGATGAAAATTTTGTTTCAATGTACTTAATGAACAATATTAAAACCAAAAGTGGAACAAATGCGTACTTATGTGGCAGAAGTACCCATGGAGAATTTAAACTATCTCAGGACATTCCTGAAGAAGTGTTCAAAAGTAATTTCAGGCTTAGTAGAAAACAGTTTAGTGAAGTACACGAAATGATAAAGTCTAATATAACATGGTTTTCGATTCCTTCATTCCACCTCATCTAATCTTGTCGGGTTTACGAATTTCGTTGCAAAGTCTTTCGAGGCTAAACTAGACGTCCATGCCATTTACACTGATTTCTCCAAAGCATTTGATACTGTGCCTCATAATGTCCTGCTGAGTAAATTAGATAAGCTTGGCTTTCCAGACTTTCTATTAGGTTGGATATTCTCTTATCTCACAGATCGAAGCTGCCGTGTAGTTTTCAATGGCTGTACTTCATTTCCATTTTCCCCCAATTCAGGTGTTCCTCAAGGCTCCATACTAGGACCGCTTCTCTTTCTCTTTTTCATAAATGATTTGCCCTTTCGTTTTTCTTGTGAATGTCTCTTATACGCTGACGATCTTAAACTATTTTCTTCTATAAAAAACTACAATGATTGCCTCAACCTACAAGCTAACATTGACATCTTGAATGACTGGTGTTCTGATAATGGTCTAACGCTTAATGTTAACAAATGCTTCATGATGTGTTATTCCCTGAGAAAAATATCTTTAAATACTATCTATCACATTAATAACAAACCATTGATAAGAGTAAACACTATCAAAGACCTTGGAGTTACTTTCGATGAAAGACTTCGCTTTAATATTCATTATTCGGATATAGTTAATCGTGCATCCCGCATGTCTGGTTTCGTTCTCCGAACTTCCCAACACTTCTCTTCTATTGATAGTTCCCTAATTCTATATCAAGCTTTAGTCAGAAATATTCTCGAATACGCCTCGGTTGTTTGGTCGCCTTACCATGCTTGTGATCGAGTGTTGCTCGAGTCTGTCCAAAGAAAATTTACCCGGTGTCTGCTTTTTAAATTCAATTTGCCTTACTCGGAGTATCCGGATAGGCTAAGAATGCTAAATCTTCCTACACTCTTCCACCGGAGAATTCTACTGGATCAATGCTTCCTTTTCAAGATATTCACCGGCCTTATCTTGTGTCCTGCAGCCGAAGACATAACCGTGCGTGTTCCTTGCCGCAACACCAGGAATTCCAACTATTTTAACCCGGCCATCGCTGAATTAGCTGTAAATTTTAACTCACCTGTACATAGAATGATGAGACAGCATGACTCACTTCAACTTGGTCCTATGTTCTCTTCTTTTTCATCTTTTAAACGGACATTAATAGCGAGTCTTTCAACTTTCTAATTTAAATTTTTATATACTAATGAATAAATGGAGTTTATCTGTTCATTGTAATATCTAAATAAATAAATAAATAAATACTTTTTTGCGCACAAAAAATTGCTGATTTAAGTCATTAAGGAAGTAGTACCAATTAGCAGCCCAAAAAAGCGTAATTTTCAAGAATTTATTGTAAGACCCCAATAGCTGATACGAATGTACATTTTTTAGGTTCAATAAATAAAGGCTTGAAATGTACAAATAAAGTGTTTTGATTTAATTATCATTATAATATTTTTCAAAATGGCGGCGTCTTCATAGTCCCACAAAAAAGTAAGGTAAACGGTGTGATGAATCTTGCCACAAGAAAGTATCTGAAACACAAAAATCAAAATGAATTATGTTTAGTATGCCAATGGCTATCGTATGACCTAAAATAATTAATTTTTGAGCGAAAATAAGAAAATGGCGGCTAGTCAAACGAAAATGTCCGAAACTCAAGGTTTTTTTTTGTAATTTTGATTCGAAAAAAATAGATAATATTAATATGTTGGCTCGTCCGTCCGGTCCGGTCCGGTCAAACGATACCTATATATGTGTAAAGTATGTGGTTAAAATTTAAGAAGAATCTGTTGATTCGTTTCGGAGAAATCTTTCCAACCACATGAAAAAAAATAGTTTTGAGAAAAACTCTGAAGTTTTTCTTGCTTAAAAAGTGGTACTTACATTAATCAGCGATGCCAGCTTCATATAAAATCCCTTCATTTTCTTCAATTAACTCGTTTTCATGAATTCTTTCATCTTTCCGTTTCGTTCTGCCTTCTTTAGAACCCCTTTCGATCCATTGTTATGCATGGCTCTGACTCGAATTGCCTTGCATCGCAACCTAACCGCATCCCTGATTTAGACCACACGCGAGATCTTTCCTTTATAAATACTTCTTTGTAATTTGATATGATGCACTAGGATACGCATAAATATCCTCGCGTCGAGACCCGACCTTTCTTACGCAATGAAGATATTTTGTTATGTGTACACTTGAGATAACCAAGTCGCGTTTGTCTTAATAAATGTCGTTCTCGTGAACTGTGTTTATTAAAACTGTCGCCAGAAATACATTATTTATGGGTTCTTCATATTAGGGTACGATTTCCTCTCTAGTAAATTATGTTAAGAGTGCGAGGTTTCGTTAGAAGAAACCTCATAGGCAATAGTTAGTCGTAAGTTAGGATTACGCGACTCAGTTCGCAAACGGGAAATTTAAGCTCCGCGCTTTTAATAAAATATTTGATAAAAGTACCAAAGTCTTTTATTAAAATAAATTAAACATACGTTGTCTTCTTGCACGAGGCAAGAAGGCATAACACCATTTTTATCGAAAAAATAAACGAAACACACAAAGAGTGATTGTATTGCTCTGAAATTCAAGGCACAACTAACAAGACATTCAAGATTCAATGTAAACTTCTCTTTCAAAATTAAATGTAACTGTATTATATACTGGATTTTGTATACAATAGAACATCTCCTTGTATGTAAATATAAAGTAAATATGTATAGAGAGAGTTGGAGCAGCTGCGTATCTGTGAGTTTGATCACACCGTAGCGCGCTCGGATTAAATAGAGAAATACTATACTAAAACTGCTCGCATCTTTATAAAATTTTAACACAACATTTTTGAAGTTATTTACTTTCGAAACACAAAAAAAATCGATATTTTGAAGTTGCTGATTGGTACTACTACTACTGCACGTTTTGTTTATAAAAGAAATGCTGGCTTTGAAAGATTGAATTAAGTTTTGGTGAGCGATTTGAATAAGCTGATTCTGAACGTTTCTGCAGGATTTTAATCAAGTGCAACTACCTGAATTTAATTTGACATTTGATTTGTAAATAAATGAATCATTCTAAATCGTTCCAAGAGGGACTTAGAGAATTTGGTTGAGATGTAATTATCTACGTTATGCGTAATTCCATCGTACCAGCCGTTTGAAGGCAACCGAGTGTCTGCCATTCAACGCATCTCATCTCTAAAGCAATGGCGACATGTCGAATCGAGGCAAAATCCGGCGAACCTCTTATTTAGAGGAGTCAATGCCGACAAACTACGCCAGTCGTCACTGTAGTTCTACGGACCCATGTTCTATCACGGAACGCAGGGGTATTGGCCCCAACCATATCAGCCCACATGTTCGCAGCAGGTGATACCAAATATCAATCACAAGAATTCTTTCTGTCGGCTACTACGCATAGTAGCTCTAATTCGGCGTTTTAAAAAAAACGTACGAAAACATAAGAACAAGCCTGCTCAACTACAACCAAAAGATCATACAGTGCCTTCACCGTCAACAGATGAGCTGGAAGACGCACTACAGTTAATAGTAAGGGAAGCTCAGGGAGATGCATATGGTGAATCGTTACGGCAACCGAAAACCATCTATCAGGTCGGAAGCAGTGACCCATTACTCATTTTGCATTCATTCCTTGATCTACATAAAATCTTGCGAGTGGGTGGTCGTTTGGAAGCGTACAATTCATCGTACGATGCCAAACGCCCAATGATTCTTCCCTACATCCACTACATAACGAAGCTGATTCTCAATAAATCACACATTGAGAACTTGCACGCAGGGGCACAAGCCTTACTAGCCAAAGCCAGACAGCAGCCAGTTCGGTCGTGCAAAAACGCGTAAGATGCACACGAGCAAGACCAGGCTCATGAATCAGCTCATGGGTAATCTTCCCGCCAATCGTGTTCAACCACCTAGACCATTTGTGAACGCTGGAGTCGATTTTGCAGGACCGCTATGGGTTCACTATCGAATCAGAAACAACCACCCGCAAAAAACCTATTTAGCGGTATTTTGCTGCTTTGCCACGAAAGCGGTACACCATGAGCTGGTCCCTAACCTGACCACAGAATCATTCATTAATGCTCTTACGCGCCTAACAGGCCGACGAGGAAACCTTAAAAACCTATATTGCGATAATGCCACCAACGTTATCGGTGCAATGAACCAATTACAGGAGCTAAGGAAAACAATATATGCGAATGATTCGCAAAAACAATTGTCAACATTTTGTTCAACGAAGAGCATTGACTTTCACTTCATTCCTCCAAGATCTCCTCATTTTGATGGGTTATGGGAAGCAGCTGTAAAGTCTGCAAAGCACATGATAATCAAAAATGTGCATAAAAAAAAACACACGTACGAAGAATTGGAAACAGAGATCGTGCAAGTAGAAGCCATCCTTTATTCAAGACCTCTCACACCGCTAACATCCAACCCAAATGATATCACGGCTTTAACTCCACTCGGTTAGAAAATTTAGGTATATTTTAGTATTCCAATTTTAGTATAGCTGATATGTATACCAAGTCTGGTATCATTATTATATCTTTTTATTTTATGAAGTATACTTATAATGAAATTTATATCATTCCAATAGGGAAAACATATAAGTTCAATTTTAATATGACATACTTATAGTCTTTATACGAAACATAATATGACATTCGCCGGAGTTAGTATGATACACTATTCTCTAACGAAATTTCATGAAACAGATTTCCACTTTCATAAGTCAATCGTATGAAAATCATACTAGATACAGAGTTGAAGCAAAAGGTTCTTTATCAGTCGGTTGAAACTTTTTGGGAAGGAAGGTTATCGAAATGTATTCGGGAGTGTTGATTACAGTTCAAATAAAAAATTTAGTGAAAATAGTGCGCATCGTGCAAAGCTATGATGATGGCAGAGAGGACTTAAGATATTCTGACTTCGTAAGTCAAGTAAGTAACAACATGTAAACATATATGTAAATGTGTTGTACAAAGTAACTGTGTTTGAAATTCGTGGTGAGCATTAAAATGAAGCAAAATGGATATTTTACTCAGTTATACGAAAGCTAGTCATGTATACGCTACAACAAAGTAATAAGAGCCAAAGAAACTCTTTTGAAGAATTACTGCAGACGTTGCATTTACCTCATTCTGCAAAATGCAACGTCTAATGTTATGAAACGACACATGCCGCGTCGCAGACATAGCGTCAGCAAAAACAGAATATAAATGTGTACATATACCTGCCGGCTCGCCCCAGTTGATTCCCGGATACTTGATAGATATAATTACGATTAGTCTTGAACTTCATTTCGCTGAAATAAACGATTCGCTTTCGAAAATTTTAACAATCAGTTTTTCATTAACTTTGGCAAACAAAGTTTATTTTTTTTGGAGTGGCCACGACCCCTTTCCAAAACTGGCGCAGTCGGTTAAAAACGGTTTTAATTCGCGAAACTGAAAAAGTTTTATCGCGTTTTTCCTGAAAAAAGGAGACACTAAAAAAAATTAAATTAATTAAAAAAACGTTCTACCTCGGTAAACGATCGCGATATCCGAAAAGGAAATCGGTTAATTAATTAAAACAATAAACTTGGGAAAACAAGTGAAGCCTTAAGGTTTTTTAAATGCGTGGGTGAGGCTGCCCATAAACCCAAGTATATAAAAAAAAAGTGAAAAGTGAACTTGTGTAAAGGTAAAGTTGTGAAGTGCATGAAAAGCAAACGAGCAGAATCGTTCTGCAAATCAAGGGATATCCAGGAAGAAACAATGGAGGACGAGCTTCACCGACTACAATGCGAAGTACAAGCTCGCGAAATTCAAATCAATCAATTGGCAGATGCCTTGCGAGCCATGAAAATTGAAAAAGATGCAAATGCTGCGAAAGTTCGCGAAAATATCCTGAAAGAAATAAGGTTCATGTCGAACTTCACGGGAAAATCAGACGTATCAATAAACTCCTTCATATCAAGTATGGAGTATTATCTGGAAGGCATCACCAACGAAGAAACCAGGAAAGCAGCCACAAGAACGATTTTTTATGAGAAGATCCAAGGAGAAGCAAAGGAAGAAATAATCAATTTGGAACAAACCGACAATTGGGACGAAATCAAAACAGCACTCAAACATCTTTACAGGCCGGATACGGAGCCAGCGGAAATATATAGGAGAATCTGCAACCTGAAAGTTAAAAATGTAAGTGATCTCGCACAAAATATTCAAAAAATTAAAATAAAATCAGACGGATTGAAATTGTATCATAAGCATACTTTGCACGTAGATTTAAGTAGTGTAAATCCTTTACTGGTCAATACAATCAAAGAAATGACTCAAGGCGTATTGTATGAAAAAATTTACGAAGAACACGATTTAAATCTAATTCTGCAAATAATGAAAGTTCGAAGATTCGAAGATTCTTGCATTAGGCCGGAATTCAGAATCAAACAATTTCCTAGTAATAAATCTTTTTCGGATTCAAATCCAACTACTTCTCAAAATTATAATTTCAAAAAAAAAATAGCAAGTTTGATAACAGACAAACATATAACAGACAAAGTTCAGAACAGACTAGACATTTCGACAGAAATAATAGACAACAGACTTACCAGAATAACTACTACCCCAACAAATTTCAAGAAAACAATCGGAACGATTATGATTCTGGTCAATTTCTTAGACATAATAATATAAATTTTAATAGCCAAAATTTTACAAATCCCGGTCAGAGTAATGATTACCATAATAATTATCAGAATTCTGGGCAGAGAAATTTCAGAAAACAGTGGAAAAACTTTAACAATTTCAGGCAACAAAATGACCCTAGTGGTCAAAGTGGTCAAAACCATCGTCCGCATAGGCATGTTGAACCAATGGAAGTTGACAACATCCAAAGGACAAACAGGCATAATAAATTCCGAAATTCTGATGTAAATAATATGGAACTAGATCGAAATCCGGATCCAGAAATAAATTATACAGAAAACGAGGAAATTTTTTTCTCAATTAGCGTCGGAAGAATTACCACTCATTAAAATTACGATTAACAATCATAAATTTACAGCTTTAGTCGATATAGGGTCATCATTTAGCCTAATAGATGATTCTATCGATATTTTTCCCAAAGTAAAAATTAACCCAATTCCTTTTACAACAATTACTGGTAAAGACGCTTTTGAATTCGAGGTTCACACCTCAGCACCATTAGAATTTAGAGCATCCCCTCATGCTCTAATCAAATGGAAAGTTAAAAATTTAAACAAAAGGAAATATGAATTTATATCCGGAGCAGATCGTTTGAATAATCTGGAAACACTTATTGACTTTGAAGAGAGAACTATCATTCTCAATAATTAAACGATTAGATTCATAAATAGCCCTTATCCATTTGAAGAAATTTCCCTTTTAGAAACAATAGAATCTGACTTTATCAACAGATTAAAATTGGCACACCTAAATTGGGAAGAAAATAAAGAATTATCCAAAGTTCTTAAAACATTTCAAGGTATATTTTTCAAGGAAGGTGATAGATTAACGAGCACGCCGACCATTGAACACCACATAACGACAACCACGAATCAACAAATTAATTCGAAGTTGTATCGATACCCTCCTAAACATGAAGCTGAAGTTCGCAAGCAAATTGCAGATATGGAAAAACAGGGTATTATCCAAAAAAGCAACTCTAGATACTCAAGTCCCCTGATTGTAGTCCCTAAGAAATCAGACAACTCCGGTACCAAAAAGTATAGAATTGTCATCGACTACCGAAGATTGAACGAGGTAACGGTAGACGATAAGTTCCCCTTACCAAACATCGAATCTGTTTTAGACAAGTTAGGGAGGGCACAGTATTTCTCGACGATAGACCTTGCTAAAGGCTATCATCAGATTCTAGTAAACAAGGAAGATCGCCATAAAACGGCATTTGTCACACCGCATGGACTTTACGAGTTTGTTAGAATGCCATTCGGACTCAAGAACGCACCGGCGACATTTCAACGACTCATGAATGACATCCTCCGCGATGTTATCAACAAATGTTGTGTTGTGTATCTTGACGATGTATTAATATTTAGCACATCGCTCCAGGAATACATACAATCTTTAACAGAAATATTCAAAATTTTAGAAAGACATAGATTGAAAATTCAGATAGACAAGTGCTCTTTCATGCAAAAAGAAACTTCATTTCTAGGGCATATCATTACTAAAGATGGATTGAAGCCAAACCCAGAGAAAATTGAATTGATCCAGAAACTAAAAATTCCACAGACCGAAAAGGAATTAAAAAGCTTCTTAGGTGCAACTGGGTACTATCGCAAATTCATCAGGGATTATGCGAAAGTGGCACAACCGCTTACAAAATACCTCAAAAAGAACGTTAAAATAAATTCCAAAGACCCAAATTACATAGAAGCATTTGAAAAGCTTAAAACCCTCATAAGTACACATCCTATTCTCCGTTTTCTTGATTTTAATAAACAGTTTCAATTGACAACCGACGCCTCAAATTTTGCAATAGGCGCGGTACTTTCGCAGAATGGCCATCCTGTGTGTTTTGCATCACGAACTCTCAATTGTCACGAGCAAAACTGCTCAGCGACCGACAAAGAATTTCTGGCAATCATGTGGTCCGGCAATTATTTCAGGCCGTATCTGTACGGAAACAAATTTGTAATTTATACAGACCACCAGCCAATCAAATATCTTCAGGCAAAATATAAAGGTAAAGATTTGTCTCCACGCCACCAACGTTGGCTTTTAAAACTCGGGGAATACCAATTCGAAATTGAATATCTTAAAGGAAAGGAAAATCGAGTAGCTGATTTCCTTAGTAGAATTAAACATGTACCATCCAATGAAAGAGATCTGAATAAAGATGATAGGTATACAAATTCATATTCGGACTTAGGCATTTGGAACATGGAAAATGATCAGAGTTCAGACTTGGCTACAATTCACTCTGCAGAAGAGGAATTATTAGATCATATCCCCATTAAACATGAAATTGTAAATAAATATAGAACTCAATTTATTCTTACAAACAACAAAATCACTGAATTCGAAACTCTACATGGTAAACGAATAATATATATATCAGAAAATGATTTTGAAAACCTAGGTGACATTCTAAGAAGATATGTCGGAAAAGGCATAATAGGCATCTATACTGAATTGGAAGACAGTAAATACAATGTGGTACAACAAAAAATCATAGAATTTTTTTCCAATGACAATCAAGTAAAATTCTTCAGATGCTCAATACGAGCTAAAGAAATAGAAACAGAAGTAGAAGCTATAAAACAGATATCACTGTATCATGTGAGAGAAAGTATTCATTCAGGAATACAAGAAAAATAAAATATATTTTCCAAAACTTTTAGAACTAATCACAATTGTAATAAACCAATGTGAAGTATGTCAAAGAACAAAATATGATAGGCAACCCATCAAGCCAAAATTTAAATTTACAGAGACCGCCTCTAAAATCAACGAAATAGTTCACGCACACATATTTATTATAATGAAACATAGTTTCCTAACACTAATTAATAAATTTTCAAAATTTGGAGCCGTATACTATCTTACGGACAGAAATCATGTAACTATCATAGAAGAATTAGAAGATCATTTCGCGAAAATTGGAAAACCAAAAAAAATAGTTGCAGGAAATGAATTCAGTGGAGCTTTAATCAAAGACTTTTTACAAACGGAAAACATTGTATTACATTTGACTAAGCCACACAGTCACACAGGTTTAGCTGACATAGAAAGATTGCACAGCACCATTGTCGAAAAATTCAGAACCTTAACTATAAATAAGACCAAAATATCTGCGAGGAGAACTCTTCAACAAGCCGTTAGGAATTATAATGAGAGATACCACTCAACAATTAAATGCACTCCTAGAGCAGTACAAAATGGCGAAGTCAACTTACAGAAAATAAAAATAAACATAGACGGAACAAAAAATAGATATTTGAACAAATTAAATAAGAATCGAGAAGAGTATAATGAAACGAGAACTACAGGTTTTATTAGGAACTACAAAGCGGCAAGGCTAAAACATCTCCCTAAATATAGGAAAGCTAAATTGTGTACATCCTGATAATATTAAGAAAGAACCAAGATATGCGGATCAAAGTAAAGAAATTGAAGAGTTTAGTTTTAAAACAAAAGATGCTACGAAACCCAGATGTAAAGAGATAAAGGAAACTTTTGATCAAGGACAAAAACTTGTTCTTGAAAATGCAACCAGAAACGGACCTCTCAACGAAACGTTGGTTTCAAAATACAATATTGTTATAACAAGAAGTGATATGAAAACATTGGAGGCCCTGAATTGGTTAAATGACAACGTTATCAACTTTTATTTGAAACTGATAATGGAACGAAGTGAAAAACAGAGTTCCGAAAACATACCAAAAGTTTATGCGATGAACACTTTCTTTTTACCACGATTATTAGAAGCTGGATATAGTGCATTGATTCCTTAGGTAATTCAAATCAGAAAGTCCTGAACACATTATTAGATTATCTTGCAAAAAGTCAATGGATAAGTTAAAACAGTCCTTGGCTACAACAGAGTTTACAACAGAGAATGTAGTTAATATACCCCATCAAGGCAATGGAAGTGATTGTGGAGTATTCAGCTGCATGTTTGCAGAATATATTAGTAGAAACCAAAAAATTAATTTTTCTCAAAACAACATGCCTTACCTTCGAAAAATGATGATTATTGAAATCGCTCAAGCGAAACTCCTATAAAATTCAGTAGCGTTTTCATCTAAAATAACCTCTAACAATGTATTTAAACGATTTACAGGTTTTAACGTCAATATTCCTCATCATTTTTATATGCATCCAACCAATAGCAGGAACACTTACGATAAATCCATTAGTTACAAAAAATGGATATACAATAATTAAGTTGGGTCAAACAGAAATAATAAAAACGACTAAAACTATATTACATATTATCAATATTAACGAAATTAGAAAGACGATTAATGTCATTGAAGAAAATACAAAAACATTGGGAATAACTGACGACCCTTTCATTCAAACGGAACTTGAAAGTATTCATGCCAAATTATCAGCAATAGAGCCAAAAATAAGACAAAAAAGAGGTCTCATTAACTTCATAGGAACAGCCGAAAAATTCCTTTTTGGTACCATGAATGATGATGATCGACAAGACATTTCAAATCATTTAGAAACCCTTCAAGAAAATCAGGAGCAGGAAATAAACAACTTAAATAAGCAAATCGAAATAAACTCTTTTCTGAATGACTCTATTAATAATTTGAAGCATATAATTGAATCAGATAGAAATAGAATAATAAAAACGTATCAAGAGAGTCACGAGAACGAAAAGAAAATCATAAAACATCAACTGAAATTAGATCAAACCCTTAAAATAGAAATTCTAAAAGAAAAATTGGATCAAGTTTTAGACAATATAGGCCTAATTAAACACGGTATTGTGCACCCCAGTTTACTAACAGCAACAGAAATCAAACAAACAAAACTTGACTTCTACAAACTGAAAAACGTACGAACAGGTCTACTGAAACATAACGATGACACAATCATCCTTGCAATCAAAATTCCAGACACTTATGAATTAATTGATTTTAAAGTAATAGTAGCAATGCCGAATGAAGATAATTTTGAAATTAACCCGCAGGATCAATACATTGTAGAATTAAACTCAACTTAATATCATTATAATGAAGACATTCTCTTTGAAAATGAGCTGAAACCCCTAAATAATTGTATTATAAACAATAATTGTAAAATAATTGAAAGTAAAATAACTGAAATAAGCAAATTAGATGATAGTACAATATTATGTAAAAATATGAAAATAATGAAATAATAAACTTTTGTGATGACAGAAAAATAAAATTAAATGGAAATTACATAGTAACTATAAATAATTGGACTATAAAGATTTTAAATAATACATTTAGCAACAATAATGAACAATTTATAGACAGATATTTTTAAACTGAAGACCAGCAATACAATTTTACCAAAAAAATTAAATTTTGAAGACATCATTTTGAAAAATGTAGAAAATATCAAGCATATAAGCCATTTAAAACAACATGTCAATATCAACTATTTTATATTTGGAACAAAATTAATTATATTAATAAGTCTAGCATTATGGATATTCATACTTGTTAAAAGAAATAAAAATATATTGTTATCACTATAAAATGTTAAAGAAACTTTTGAAAAAGAAAAAAGAATTCAGGAGAATCCTTATGTAAGGGGGGAAGAAGTCATGTATACGCTACAACAAAGTAATAAGAGCCAAAGAAACTCTTTTGAAGAATTACTGCAGACGTTGCATTTACCTCATTCTGCAAAATGCAACGTCTAGTGTTCGGAAACGACACATGCCGCGTCGCAGACATAGCGTCAGCAAAAACAGAATATAAATGTGTACGTATACCTGCCGGCTCGCCCCAGTTGATTCCCGGATACTTGATAGATATAATTACGATTAGTCTTGAACTTCATTTCGCTGAAATAAACGATTCGCTTTCGAAAATTTTAACGATCAGTTTTTCATTAACTTTGGCAAACAAAGTTTATTTTTTTTGGAGTGGCCACGACCCCTTTCAAAAACTAGCTTGTGTGGTTAAAGCAGTGAAAAATATTGAAACTGAAAAAAAAACAATTTGAAATCAGCACCATAATCACAGGAGAATTTCTATTCACGTTCTGTTTTTGCACTTTTTCGAATGTCAAGTGTTTTTACACGTTTATCTCAGCTTTGATCCCGCATTGTTTTGTGGTACTAAGTAAACATTTCCTTTTCACGTCACAAACTTACGATTTTAGTAAAAAATCAAGATGATAGTACATAAACATTTAGTGGTGAAATTATAGACACAGCTTTTATTTATTATTTACAAATATGTTTGCTTATTAGTAACGCAAGCATGAATATATGTCAGGAGGATTTTCACGGTTTCGAAAACATAAATGGTGCTACAATTGAGCCAGATTTGTTTGTGGAATATTTGGAATTCTTTGGGTATCATCCGAATTTCCTTTTGCGCTTGAAATATAGCACTTATAAAGAGCTGGGATGCAGTACGGAAATAAATTTATCAGAAAGGGATGTTTCTTCGCCAACGCAAGCAGGAATATTATGACGCTGTGACGCACGAATAGGGCCCGGTTTGGTTGTCACACCAGAAGTATAGCATACTTTAGAAATAAATATATTTTAGTACATACATATCTATAATAATAACTTTTCATGATAGGCGCTGAAACATTTCATCGAAAGAAAAATCAACGGTGCTCCTTTACTTCAAGAATATATTAGAAACCCATTTTCAACCGATGCAAAAAGGAGACAGGTTATTGGATTTCTAGCATCTTACGTGGAGGAAACATTTGGTTTCAAATCAAAACGAAACGAACTAATGACAACTGCACAAGCTTGTATTGCCATTTTCCCCTTACTAAAGTCTAGCAGTGAAAATGAGCTGGTGTGATTTTATTTGTGTTAAGATTTATGAATTTAGTCATTATATTTTACATTTAAGGACTTATTAGTTAACAATGGTTATTTGCAAATAAGGCTGAAAAATGATAGAGTAAAGAAACGAAAATTAGAATAAGAAATCAGCAATCCAGGAGACGATAACAAAAATGAAAATGAAGTTGATGACGAAGAAGCAGTCGGTCACCTTCTAGAATTAAAAAATGCGACTTTACCAGGCGAAATTGAGATGGCGAAGTTTAAATTACGAACCACAGTAGCAGCTAGGAAAAAGGAAATGAAAGCAGATCATTTTGATATTTTTCAATACAGTAGATTTTTTTTATTTGCCCGGCATTAGTTACTATTTTTTAATTAATTTACTTTCAAAAATATGTGCAATGTGTTATTTTTTCAGATTACGTACGACTTTAATTTACGTTTCTTGAATAGAGGGCACTCTGTAGCAACTGAATGGTCTAAATATGAAAAATATATTTACACGCTGCTACGAAAATCAGGGAAACAATGTTTTTCAACTGAGTGCCATACAAAACTTGGTAAACATCTTACCGTTCCAAAAACCACGAAAAAATTTTTTTTAATTACTAACAGACTGGGATTCTACTACTTTATCCATATTGATTTTGCTTCGACTGCTACCACCATCTCCATCCGGAAGCTGTAAATCAGCTGATAGTTTTCCAAAAAGTATATAAGCATTTATCGAATGTAATGTATTTTATTATAAAGCTTCTTTATTTCGTAGGAACGACTACTTCGAAGTACCTAAAGGAGTCTTCTGGTCGACCACCATACGTTATAGCATCAGGAACAACAAAATCGGAGATTTCACAATATTTTATAGTTTTAACACAGTAAGTTAATAAGCCTTCTCTTAGAATTAACGATTCCCGAGGTTATTGACTTAGTTTTTAAATTGCATTTTCTTTTGATATCAAATATGATAAAAATTTAAAACTATTTTTCACATTTATCCAAAAATATATTTTTAAACTTTAAACTTTAAACATTCCCACGACCGTGAAAGAAGTTTATGCAAAGTTCCAAAACGCCAGCCAAGAATTTAAGATAAACTTCTGTAAAAGCAAACTTTTGCTTCATTTTTTGAATTCTATGGTAAACTTGAGATATTGAGCTACCTGTGTACATTTGTAGTAGAACTAATTACGTAGGAATATTTAGAATTTGTACATCTTGCAACATTATATTTTCAAGAGTTATTACATAATTTTTGGAACTCAAACTGTTGTAGACGATTTAAAACCATGAATTATTTTTGTTTTATATGCGATTGGCAAACCGATTTGATTTCTAAACTTGTTTCTCATTTGAAATTGATCCATTCTTTACTTCCCTCAAAAATTTTAAGTTTACGGTGTATTTGTAATAAAAGTTGTCCATATACTTATAATACATATGCTGGCTCACGAAAACATGCACTGAAATGTAAACCAAGTTACCAACAGTTACAACAGAGTGAAAGACTAATCCAGGCGTCTACATCGCAGTCCGTTTTGAATGTATTGGATGATAATGAAAGTAACCTACATGAAATGAAATCTCCCGAAAACAATATCCGATTAGATGAGAATACCTTTCACAACTTTGCAATGAGCCTGAACTTTCTTGGCCCACCAGATGAAACTATTAACTCTATTATCAATCTTACCTCAAATTTAATTCAAAATGTCTTTGAATCATCTTTAGACATTATACCTGATAATGATGAACATAAATCTCTTCGAGAAAACTTTTCTGCATTGCATGAACATTATCAAAAAAGTTGTAAACAAGTAGCTACTAACTATACAAGAAAGAAAGATATCGCAAAATATAAATTTTACGTAGAGCCGGTGCAAATTCCCACAAACACTAGATGGGACCGCAAGTTTTGCACGAAATTTAATAAATACAAGAAATGTTTAGTTCAACACTATTTTCAGCATGTTCCAATTATTAAAACAATTCAAGCATTATTTAAAAATAAATACTTTTCTGATATTTACTTTGACAATACGAAAGATACTAGTAACAGATATTTAAATTTTAAATCTGGCAAGGTATTTAAAAGCAGCGAATTTTTTAAAGTGTATCCAAACGCAATTCAGATTTAATTATTCTATGATGACTTTGAGTGCACGAACCCTCTTGGCAGTCGAAAGACAATACACAAATTAGGAGCCATTTACTTTTGTGTTAAAAATATTCCAACAATACATCTTTCAAAAATATCTAATATTGACTTAGTTGCGCTTTTTAATGCAATTGATTTAAAGGATAAAATTATTACTTACAATCACATTCTGAAGCCCATTGTTGAAGACATAAAAATTTTGGACACTGTTGGAATAGAAACAGATGTAGGGAAAATTTATGGTACATTAGCAACTGTTGTCCATGATAACGTAGCAGCGAACCAAATATTAGGTTTCACATCGAGTTTCAATGCAAAGCATTTTTGTCGGTTTTGTGAAATTTCCAAAGAAGATATTCAACTTACGTTCGAGAAAATTTCGAATAAAATGCGATTAAATATATAAGTTTCGGAAAATAGTTCAACCCAGTTCTTTCAAGAAAAAGGTTTAAAATACAAATCTATTCTTAATGAAATTAAATTTTATGATATTTTCGAAAATTGTACCGTAGATTCGATGCATGATATTTTAGAAGGAATTGCTCCCTACGCAATACTTCTTCTATTCAATAGCATTTTGGACTTCAAATTGCTTAATTTGCAAAGCATAAATGATAGAATCCATTCGTTTAGTTATGGTTATTTGTTTCGAAAAGTTCTTCCAACATCTAGTATTACTAAAAAATCTTTAGGATTGCCAGCGTCATAAACTCTATGTCTTCTAATTCATTTGCCATTCATTGTGGGGGATGTGATTATTCCGTCAATCGAAGCTAAATGGAAAGAAATAACAACCTTATTACAAATAACTGAATTGATATATTCCAGGCAATTGCATTTCAATTCAATTCAAAAATTGAAATATTTAATATTGAAACACTTGAATATTATTACTAATGAATTTGAAGCTCGTTTAATTCCAAAGCACCATATCGTCACGCATTACCCAGGGGTCCTAGAACAAATGGGGCCTATTTCCTACTTTTCTACAATGCGTTTCGAATCGAAACATCAATATTTTAAAAATATTTCTAGAAATTTAAAAAACTTTATAAATTTACCTAAGACTTTGGCTAAAAGACATCAGCAACAGTTTTCATACATTTGGATAATACTATGTCAAATAATATTAAATTTGGAAAATTAACAAGTGTAGATAAAGATTTTGTGAAACAGAACCTGACAATTTCCAAAAGTCTTAGTTATGCAACCAGTGATGAAGCACACTTTGTTTCATACATTGAATTATTTAAGATTTACATACCATCTCTAATATTTTCCTTACCAAGTGGAAATGATGAATTGATTGTGAATTTTTTTTTATGAAATCAAGCATATAATTAAAATTAAGAATGAATTAGTATTTATTGCTCAAGACTGGAAATTTTGCTTTGATCAATTTCATAATATTCATGAGATCTCTAATAATTTGAACTTGGACGACATGATTCCAATAATGTTTTCAAATATTTTCGATGTTATTTTATACACTAAGCTTTCCTCCATACTAACTGGTAAATTATATATTTTGAAAAGCACGTAGATGTCAAACAAACCGATATTTCTATTAGCCTCTAATTAAAATATTCATAAACACTGTAGTAAGTTCAAAATAAATACATTATGGTTGCATTACAAGCAAATTTTTTTCTTCGAAACAAATAAGACTTTACTGGAAGGTAAGTAAAATTTGTATATTATGAAAAGTATTAATTTTATAAATGTTCTTTTTCGACTTGTATAATATTTAATACATTAAAATTATATACCAAATGTATAAGCAGAGTATATACTTTTATCATATACTTTTTATAAGACGTTAGTATTTCAAACACTAGTATAGAGTTCATAAGAACTTCTTATACTATGTATAATATTAGGATTTATTATTTGCATATGAAATCTTTATGGATCTATATGAATACGAAAATCGTAATATATTTATGCCTAAATTTCTAACAGTGCCGGACACCTTTTGATCGGCGAACCATTAACAAATCCAATCGATGCAAAAGCCAAACAGCCAAATTTTCCCTACCACAAAAGTGAAAACTTTTAAACGACATCAGAGATTCCTTTTGGCAGCAGTGGTCATCGGAATATTTATCGCAGCTTCAACAGCGACACAAATGGAAACATGTCCATGAAAATATAAAGCCGGTAACAATGGTCATCCTAAAAGAAGATAACCAACTGCCATTAAGATAGCGTATGGCTAGAGTCATAGGAGGCAAACCAGGGAAGGACGGGCTGATACGAGTGGTCGAAATAAAAACAGCTTCAGGAATAGAAGAAAGACTCATAAGCAACTTAGCTCCATTACCTGTAGAATTTGAACCCATAGAAGAAGATTCAGTTCAATTCGAATCTTCCGAACCAAAAGGTAACTCGAAAACTGATTCACGCACAAGTCCCATACCATCTACCCGTCAAGGACATCAATTCGAAGAAACGACAACTAAACACATCATCAATTGCCTGTTACTATGGGCAGTCTCAGTTTTCCTAGTGATCTTCATCAGCTTAATCAGTGCGAATCCATTTGCGAGATATCTCTATTGGAGACATAAGCAGCGAAAAGCCATACTAGAACATCACAACCCATTATAAAAGCGATGAACCTAGTACCGGAGTTGACCTAGCGCTCATTGGTGGAGAGGATATATAGACGCGTCCACACACTTAGCCATAAGCATTTTCCTATTATCATAAATTTTTAAGCATTAGTTTCAAATTTCAAATAGTTTTTCAAGTGTATTGTCGGTAACATATTGTTTATATTTCGGTCAGCACATTTTTTAATGGTCGAAATCCAACGTTGGCTTCAAATGACGAAGCTTGCCGTTGAACAATACAATGAGTGATATCCGATACTTGTGATACACAAAGCGAGTTAATTGCCAGTATGAGCGGCTGGTCAGCAGTTTAATTGTTCTGTAGCATTAAGTTATTTTGGGTTTTGTGCAGTATCAAATAACAATGAGTAGCATTAAGTAATTTTTGTTCATAATATTCATCATTCATTCTCAAACTACGCTTCGAGTTCTACTTTTGAAGAGTCAAGGCAAGTGAGTTCCGTTATTGAATCGAAATTCACTATAGTTTCGACTGACCGGATTAAGTATTCGCTCAAACGATAATTTGAAGGTGTGTGATGTATCCCTTTGCAAACATCTTTCAAACATTAAAATAATGTATTTATCACAAATAAATACATCACTCCAATTCTATGAAAGGCTATACTTCCAACATTGAAGTGATGTATTTTTAACCAATAAATACATCGCTTCATGAATGGAAGTTAACACGATCCCTATCTCAAACAACCCAACATCTATCTTCCTTCCCACGTTCAACCATTCATATTTCACACATTCAGTCGACCCGGTGTGGACTTTCGCGCGTTTAAGCAATTGAAGCGTTCTCACGTAAAAGTCAGCGAATTCGGGTACGTTCTAATTGTGCGTGCAAAGGAATGCACGTTTTGTCCAATCAGCAACTTTATAGCATAAGTAAAAGGCAAATGAGGGAAACCTTCGTTAGTTGTCGCACAGAGTTTAATGCGTTTAGACGAATAAAACTATCACGAGAAAAATAAGTTCTTCGTGTTCTATTTTTTGCATAATCGAGAATAGAACTCCATAACTGGCGCCCGAGCAGTCCGAAAGTAATAGACAATACTCTGGTTATCTATTCGGGATTTTCTTTTTTAAACGAAAAACACGCGGAATCGAAACAAAATAATTAAAGTAATTAAATAATTATCTTCGAGCGCGTAAAAACTAGAATCAGTGGAGTTCTAAGTCATTTTCACTCCTTAAATCTTTGCCGAGACTGGCAAAAGAGCTGATTTGTAACCAAAAGTGAAAAAGATAATTGGGAACAAAAGGAAGCGATCCAATTAGAAACAAGCGAGGCAAGAAACAGACGAGGCAGGAAAAAACATTGGAAAGTGATCTCACCTGCACCCCAGTAGGCCCTAGTGAATCCAACCACCCAAAGCAAGCGCTAAAAAGGATAATGACAGGCGGTCCGAAATTTCCAAATATCGTAATGCTTCTGTAAGTTATCTCATTGCCTTCTTTTTGAATTAATTACTGTAATTGAGTTGCTGAATTAACATTACTGATTATAGAATCAACTTATTGATTAAAATTGAAACAAGCGAAAATTCTCACAGATCACCAACGATTGACCTTCGCGTTAAGTAACAAGAATTACAATGTAGAATTAAAACGTTGGAAGGCGAGAATATAACTACGAATTAGTGTACAAGCCCGGAAAAACAAATGTTGTTGCTGACGCACTATCTAGGCTTCCACTAGAAGTTAACACTTTAACCGATAGTTCCGCAACAGTGCACAGTGCAACGGAGGATAATACTGACCTCATACCCTTTGTCGAATCCCCAATTAATGTTTTTTAGAGGCAAATAATAATATCTGAAGGAAAATATATAATTGCGGAAGAAGAACCTCATCCCACCTACCATAGGTATTATATTCGTTTAAAAAAACTGAACAAGCCAAATTTGATTCAATTACTGAAAGAAAATTTGCATCCAAATGTGATAAATGGGATTAAGATTCCAGAAAAATTTATTCAATTACTCCATCAGGTTTATAGGGAGAACTTTTCAAATTATAAAATTAGAATTACTCAACGTGTTGTTCAGGATACCACTAGTGAAGAAAACAAGTTCCAAATAATCCAAAACAAGCATAAAAGAGCTCATAGAAATCCAAAAAAAGGAACAGATACTGCAAAAATTTTATTTCCCAAAGATGAGTAACATCATCAATGTTGAAATGAAATATTCTAGTACTAGTCGTTATGTAGTACTAATCGTTATGTTCACTGAACTATAGGAACTGTCACTCTGTACTTCTTCTAGAAATACATCGTGTCGTGAGAACACTCCGTCTTTTGCTTCTTGACTTTTATCCGTTTGCACCGACTGTTAGACTTCGTGTGCTTACCTGCGCAACAGGTTATGGGCCCTGAGCAGCGAGAGAAATATTTGGTTGGTGCGAGGACAACAAGGAAAAATGCAAGCAACAATTTGCATATTGACGTAAGTCGACAATTGCTCTTTTCCCTTGAACTTTATGTTCCCCGCAAAGTCCAAGCCTTCCTTTCCGAAACCTCCGATAGTTGGAGTTTCAATAACTTATTAGATTTGAGAAAATATAATTCCGACAGGCAAAGTGAAACAACTGATAGTGCTAACGTGCAAATAAGTGATACCAATAATCGTTCATTTAGCCTATCGAATTTAACAAAAATATTTACACTAAGAAATAAGAAACTTAATAAAAATAAACGCGTTATAGAAGGAAACGAACTCATTACGGAGAATAACCGCCCCGAAACGTATAAACTATTTAAAATAAAAATTCTTGAAGATAACGTTGTAACTAACAAAATGGCAACCGGCAATAATACAGTGAATATAGACTTATTTAGTGCGCTTAGAGTGCCAGATGCCATAAAGGATCTCCCGCGATTCGAGGGAAATCCAAGACTTTTATTCGATTTCATAGACAACGTCAATGAAATTCTCGAACTAATTAGTCCCACAAGTGGTACTGCTTATGGCCAGTTACTACTAAGGGCAATTAGGAATAAAATAGTGGGTCCCGCAAACGAAGTGCTAAACATGTATGGCACCTCTCTAAATTGGGATCACATTAAAGAGAATCTTATCCTGCGCTACGCAGATAAGAAAAACAAAACTTCAAAAAATGATTCAACAGAAGATTTTTATAGCGAAGTTATAGAAATTTTATCTAGCATGAATAACCATGCAAACATTCATGAAAGTGATGTGAACGTTATAGCTGCGAAAAGAAAGTTGTTTTCAGAAATGTGACTTAACGCGTTTCTTTCAGGGCTGAGAGAACCTCTTGGTTCTATGATCCGGGCTATGAAACCTGAAACCCTCACGGTTGCTTATTCGTATTGCGTGCAAGAATAAAACATCTCGTACAATAAAGCGGATATCAATAAGATAGCTGTGCATTCCAAACTGCCACAAACTGTTAGATCGGATAAAAACGCGAATTTCAGACCATTGAACCAACATAGGCCTCAAATGCCAAATTATGGAATAAATTCACTACAGTTCCGACATCAACCTTTTGTTCAACATCGGTTTACTCCACATTACCAACCGTTCGAACAAAACCGGCTCCAAAACAATCTCTTTCAATATCGGCAGCTACAACCGAATACATTAGCTCCTCCGCGGTATAATCTATTCCAAACCAACAATTTTGGCACTCAAAAATTTGTATCGAATCGTACAAACGATCTAGCACCGCCACAGCCAGAGCCGATGGATATACAATAGGTACAAGTGTCGTAAGGACACATAGACCCCAAATGAGACCTTTTAAACACTTCTTAACGTAAATGAATCTACACCTTATACTGGTATGAATGGAAACCCAGCCAACTATCCATATACCATCGATCGATTCTATTCGAATTATTTTTGGGATGATGATTATTTCAATTATCAACACCAATTTTATAATGATCGTTTCCGCGACCATGAAATTCATTCATAGATCCTCAAGAAAACGAGAGAAATGAAATTCCAACAAAAGAAGTTATAGATGACTCATATTTTCGACTAGGTGCCTCAATAAACCAATCGGATACTTAGATGTGAATAAACATGGCTTCATTTTGCCATACATTCACATCTCCTCTCTATTCGGTCGTCCACTAAAATTTTTAATAGATACGGGAGCCTCATCCTCTTTTATTAATCCAGAATTTTTGAGCCCCAATAATATAGTACAAATTAAACCCACATTTATCACAACTGTTTTGGCTAAACACAAACTAAACGATGAAGTTATGCTTCCTAATTTTACTGAATGAAATGCGTTTTCTCATATTCCGGTTCCATGGATATTTTGATGGATTTCTGGGAATTGATGCATTAAGCACCGTAGGAGCAAAGGTCGATCTTGCTAATAAAATCCTTGTAACCAACGGTTCAACTTTACCAAAGTTAAACATCATATCAGAACCATAGATGATGTGCCCATTCATACCAAGTCACAAAGAAGAAGTGCGTAGGCAAATATCTGAACTACTTAATCAAGGTATAATTCAACCTAGTTATTCACCATCGTGCTCTCCAGTGTGGATAGTCCCAAAGAAAGTAGATGCTAGCGGAAAACGTAAATGGAGATTGGTTATCGATTATCGCAAACTCAATGAGAAGACGATAATCGATAGATACCCTCTCCCAAATTTCCAATTCCCAAAACTCAGAAGGAAATCAAGTCCTTCCTTGGACTCATTGGGTACTATCGCAAACTTATCAAAGATTTTGCAAAACTGTCCAAACCAATGACTGAGTGCTTAAAAAGAGATAGGAAGATAGATATAAACGATCGTTATGTCCAATGCTTCAATAATTGCAAAGAAATACTAATGAACGACCCAATCCTTCAACATCCGGACTTCAGCAAGCCCTTTGTCTTAACGACTGGTGCGAGTAACTTAGCGATTGGCGCAATATTATCACAAGGCCCAATCCGCAGTGATAAGCCAGTTTGCTTCGCGAGTAGAACACTGACGGACACGGAAGTCAACTATTCGACCATAGAGAAGGAATTTTTGGCCATCGTGTGGGCCACCAAATATTTTAGACCATACCTGTTTGGCAGGAAGGTTAATATTGTCACTGACGATAAGGCTCTAACCTGGATAATGAACCTTAAAGATCCAAACTTGAGACTTATTCGATGAAGGTTGAAGCTGGAGGAATATGACTACGAGGTAGTGTATAAAAAGGGTAATCAAAACAGTAATGCTAACGCTCTGAGTAGGGTTAAACTACCAAGGAGATCTCCAGTTGAAATCCATGCCAACAAAACGAATGCATCTCTTCCAAACACTTCTACACAAAGTATAGGAGGTACTACAATTCACTCTGCAGACGAAGACTTGAACACCGGTATCCCTATTTCAGAGAGACCTCTAAATGAATTTTCCCTGCAATTCATTTTCGAAAATCTGATAGGAAACCAGAAACAGTTTTAGAAATGCCATTCAGGAATAAGCAACGCCATATATTCAGAAAATTGGAATATTCTGAAGTCATTTTAATCGATATATTTTTAAAAAAATCATTTCACGTAATCGATTAACAGCAGTGTATGCCAATGATGATACCTTTCAGAAAATTCAAAAGATTTATTCCGACCATTTTTCCCAATCCATGAGATTTAAAATAATTCAATGCCAATATCACGATATCACGGATTCTGACGAACAGGATGCTCTCATTAACAACTATCATATAAAAAATAACCATCGATGCATAAATGAGACTCCTTCAAACTTAAAAAGAGAATATTATTTTCCCTTTCTTAAAAATAAGATAACACAAGTTATCAACAACTGTGATACGTGCCAGACAATGAAGTACGATAGGAATCCGCAAAAGCCGAAATATCGAGCCTCAGAATCTCCAATGAAACCACTTGAAACACTTCACGTTGATCAAGGAACCGAATTCACTTCCGCGCTTTTCAAGGATTTTTTTGATCAATTTGAGGTTATGCCCTGTATCACGTCCTACCAACAGACAAGCAGTAACGGACCCGTAGAAAGGTTACATTCTACGTTAACGGAAGTATACAGAATCATACACGACAAGCAACGTGACAAGGAACACGACGACGTAACGCCATTCATTCTTCTACAAGTTACACTTCTTTACACATTTATTATGGTAGAATATATAAATTTAACAATACCTCACAACCAGTGGCGGTGCTGTCATTATTTGGGCCCGGAGCAAAAAAGTAATATCGCGCCTTTCCGTAAAAACTCTAAAGATAATTTAAAAACCGCTAAAATATCACAAGAATGTAAGATTGCATAGTCACAATTTAAGAAAATTTTACTTGACGAGCTTTTATTTTGACAAAATCATCAATCAAATCAGAAAAATCCAAACTTTCCACCAATTCTCTTTCAATTGACATTGTTGCAAGATGGACTAGCTTCTCCTCACCTAGTGTCGACCTCAAATAATTTTTAATTATTTCCAGCTTTGAAAAACTACGTTCGCCGGTAGCGACAGTGACTGGTAATATTACAAGGATTTTTAATAAAATTACTGCGTTGGAGAATATTGAGTCCAAATTATTTTGGAATATATAATTTAAAACATGGATTGGAGAATCCTTATTCTTTATAAGTGTAGCTAGCATCTTTAATTCTTCGCACAGTTCTAAACCACTTATATTGGAAGTTTTGTTGCTCGTGAGGGGTTTTTCCAAGATGATACACTTATTCATTAACTCATTCACCGGCAAAACAGAAATTTAATATTGTATAGGAAGCCAATATTGTTGGAGTGATCAGATACCTGCTCAAATCGTTCAGTCATAGAACTAATGGCTTGATCTAGTATTTTGAAGTAAAAGTCTACTTTGAACCTGTATTTATAGTCTGTTATGACTTCATCCCTACATTCGTACAAAAATTTAATTTTTTTTTTCTTTGACCTTAAAGCTGTTGATGTGGGAAAGGTACAAGGGATATCCATCCTCACAGCGATTTCTTCAACTTCGTCTATAAAATTTTCGTATTTGGAATCAGTTCTAAGTTCTATCAAAAAAGTTTTATTGGAGCTCAGTATAGATAAAGCGACAGATAAACAAACATTGGGACTTTGTAAGTATTTACTTGATACGTTAATTTTTTCCAAGACTGAGTACCAAATTACTAAACAGCAAATAAATTTAAATTCTGTTATTTTGTTTCTTAATGATTCTGCTGCATTCTTTGTCACGGCTTCCCCCTCTTCCGATATTTCTACAATGGCTTCATAAATATCATCTAAATTGTATCTTAATGGTCTTAAGGCATCAATCCTACTTTCCCATCGAATAGTACAAAGAGGTTTTAAATTAAGTGTTGCGAGATGTTTCTTTAAAATTGCCCATCTACTTACAGAAGAAGAACAAAAATTATGTAAACACTGCACAATATCAAAAAAATAAACAGCATCTTTAGAGCAATGAGCTGCATCGGAAACCACTAAATTAATAGTATGAGACGCACAAGGTACAGAAAAAGGCCCCAGGCTCCAAAGCTCTTATCCTTGTTTGCATTCCGGAATGCTTCCCCTTCATATTCGACCCATTATCGTATCTTTGTCCCCGGCAATTAAAAATTGAAATATTTAAACTCTCAAGTTGATCCAAAACTAATTTGGTCAACCCAGCCCCAGTTGTGTCTTCTGCAATCAAAAACCCCAAAAAATATTCTTTGGCTGTGAAAATGTTATCAACCTGTTCGACTATTCTGTCTACTAACGATAGCTGCTCTTTCCTGATTACATCTGGTGTACAATCTACAATTAATGAGTAATATTTGGCATTTTGAATGTTTGAGATAATTTTACGTCTTACTGCATTAGATATTAAATCAATCAACTGGTTTTAGATGTCACTGCTCAAATATTTATTTTGGCTATTGTGGTCATTGATGCGCTTTGGATGTTTAGCAACTAATTGATTCTACTAATTTAAGAAAATTTTCATTGTTGGGCTCATACAAAACGTCTGAATGCCCTCTAAAAGCTGAAGATTGTGTGCCCAAAAACTGAACAAATATCAAAAGCCGCTTTGAAACTTCCCTTCAATGCTGAATTTCCTTAGCTATTTCTTTTTCCATTTCGGCAACTATTGTTTTATTTTTAGAAAGTCGCAATTCAAGCTCTTTCCAAATTTTAAAGTTGGTCATATGAACAATACTTTTTTCGTGATCTTTAATCAGTCTATTAACATGATTCCAATCAGAATATCCTATACTGGACAATGAACAGTTCATTTTGTTTTTTGAAAATAAACGACAACAATAGCAAAATACCGCATCTTTTGAGATGGAGTACACCAGCCAGTGTCTAGTGACAGATTCACTATTTTGCAATGTTCGCTCATATAGTTTTGCACTAAATTTTCTACCTTTTGAAGATGGAAACTGGAAATCTTTAATTTGATAGAGCCCTTTCTTAACTATCAATTGAAGTTGATTTTCATTTAATACTGGCCAGGTTCCAGGATCTCCAAAATAATCTAATGAATAACTTGCACTAACACCTGGTGAAGATAATTTTAAGTTACCTGCAAAAACTTGCGACGAACTTGTTTCAATATTATTGGATAAAGGGACTGTCATAATTAGGATCTATATCTACTACTTCTCTTTCCAGAAAATTTTCCATAACAGCCCTTTGCTTCGAACTGGAAATTTCATCTTTCCTCCGTCGTTTCCTATTTTTACTACCCGACAACTTTTTTTTCACACCCGACATATTAATTAGTTTTTTTATAACGTTTAATCAATTGTATTCAAAATCACTGTTCAAAATTGTAATCAAAAAATCAATTGTTTTGAAAATCAACGTTCGTACACTTTATCACGAATTCAACTTCAGGTTCAAATCACTAATATTGAACCCTTTCAATGGCTTTGGTCGTCGACGATGTAGAAATCAGTTTCTCTTCGACTTCATTCTGAATAGAAGAGAGAGTTTGTCATCTGGCGGGTATAAGTAACGATTTCAGATCATTATATGTTCAAATTTCCATTTTATGCCAAAATTTCCCTCCAATAGAATTTTTAATTTCATGACTTAGACTCCAAGTGAAAATTGTATGGCCTTATGAAAAGCACCAGAACAGAATACAATCAAAGTAAAATGAATGGAAAATGCAAATGAAAATTTTTCCCATGATCCATGAACACTGTGTGAAATATATTGCTATCATATCTCTTAATCGCTTTTCTCTTTCGTCTTGGTTCAAGACTTCTAGCTTGAACCAAATTGCCTATAGCACCCATAGATGACTCATTTCAGTGTGCATAAAATCATGTGTACATTTTCCCATCGTTTGGGTCAAGTTGTTTGTTTTGAACCAGCGTCGATCCGCTGGCGATGATGAGCACAGTGTTATAGATCATATACACAGCCTATGATGATGAGATGAGTGACAATATGTAAAGTTGTATGTTTACATGATTTGGATTCTGTAGATATGTTTTGCAGTTGACAAAATAAGCAAAATTTACTTGATTTAGGAAAAATTAATGGAAATATAATGAAAGATGAATGTGGAATTATATTATTTTCAATATTGATTCACTTGTAATTTGGCGCCCTTTAATTTCGGCGCCCGGTTCAATTGCTCCATTTGCACCTATGGTAGCACCGCCCCTGCTCACAACAAAGTAATGTACATGAATATTTAGAAAAGTTGAAAGAATTTCAAACTAAATTATTCCCAGAAATGAGATCCCATTTGGAAAATCAAGTTAGTAATAGAACGGAAAAATTAAATAAAAAAAGAGAAGATCCTGAGTCTTTACATGAAGGATCTATAATATTCAGTAAAGAGTGTAGAAGAAATAAATTGGCACGCAGGTTTACAAAACATAAAGGCAGGCAAAATAATTTCGTCACCGTTATAACAAATAATACTCAAAAGTTACATAGATCCAAAATCAAACGAAAACGAAAATTTCAGGTTAATCCAGATAATCCAAGGCCAGAAGATGGACGTTCAGGACTTGACAAATAGACAAGGACTATTGCCGATGAGACTTCGTGACGCGAAGCTAATCGAATCACGTAGCAACTTACTGCGCATAGTCCAACTCGACAAATACAAACAGAACATTGAGAAGATCAACGAGACTCTTACGACGTTAGGGAAATATACGGACACATTTAACTCTTTGGACATAAGCAGGATCAAATTGCAGGAAGCTAATAATAATTTCTCTAATGCCGAGGAAAAGAACCAAACGAGGACTTATCAATGGGCTAGGCACCATTATCAAAAGCATAACAGGTAACCTAGACGTTCACGATGCGACACAAATCAACAACGAAATTGATAAAATTTTACATAAGGAGAATAAATTAAAATCCGAGGTAAATCAACAATCCAAAATTAATTAGCAAATGATCAAACGTTTCGAAAACATAACAAAGCACATAAATGGCCAACAACAAAGTATAACAAACTATTTAAAGCACATCCAAAAAAACTTCCAAAACCAAATCTAAAACGATGAAATTAGCTTAAAATATGTTCAATTTTAATCACAGATAAATTATAATATCGATTTGCTAAATGAACATTTATCAGGTATATCCAAAGCTGTAATGCTTGCAAGGCTTAACTTAATATCCAAATTGATTCTTAGCTCAGATGAACCGTCAGAATTGTATACAAGATTTGCAAAAAAAAATCCATAAAAATTTTATCAAACGAACATATATATGAACTATTGGACCTGCAAGCCTATACAAATGGGTCCAACATCATTTTCAACATGCAAATCCACATTCTTTCAAAAGAAAATTATTCCTTTTTTCATATAATTCCGTTACCAATTCATGAAACCAAGACCATTTTAACCAAACCTTACCTGATAATGAGTCCCGAGCACATCCAAGCAATTTATGAAAAATACCGCAATATCGAGATGTATTATTGTCCTCAACCAACACACGTGGGGAAAACCATCGAGTACAAATGCATCGTAAACCTCATGAGGAACCAGCCTAGACACTGCAAACTCCATAAAAGGGAGAATGCTATGCAAATCTTCCAACCTGAACCGAGCCACCTGCTGCTGATCAACATTCCCGAGACAACAATTCTAACAACCTGTGGTCCGAAGAAGATGAAAATCAAAGGAACCCTTATCATCCACTTCAAGGATTGCGAGATAACAGTTAACGATATCAGTTACAGCAGTAGCAGCTCTATTCACTGGGACGAAATAAACATCTACCCATTGATTTTCGCCGACATCAATACCACCGATTCAAAGAAGATCCAAATCGAATTCAAAGAGCTGAACCAGTACCAGTTTGTAAGACACCCATCCGAAATTTCAGAGACTGATACAGAGCCAAGGATTCTGCACATCACAATGAGCAGCATACTTACCATCGTAGTATGCATAACAGTAGTCCTGCCTTTGAAAATGTACCGAAAGCTAAAAACAACGCATATGTACCAAGATAGTCGTTCCATTATAGCTCCTGCCAACAAGCCCCCGAAAATCGAGTTCATCTGGCCGTCGCTTCAAATCAAGTGAGAGGAGTTACGGCTATTGGATATCCCTCACCTTCATACAGCTATCGGATAACCCTCACCGGTTCACAGACCTCGTCAGCGAGTTTGCACCTTCAACATTATTTTTCACCTCAAAATTCTCACAGTCCAATTCGCCTTAAATTACATCGCTGACTCCGGCGCATGTTTTGCCGTCAGCATTTATTTTGTATAGATTCACATTTTCAGAAAAACACAGGGAGTCTTTTGTAACATCGGTCGCATAGCGGAAGCTCCGCTCGTTTAGTTATTGAATAAAATCTTTTTTTACTTAAATTAAATATTGATTTTTGACAAGAACACACCTCTCGTAACTAGCGCTTGGAAGGTCGCGAAAACTACGATAGCTGGAAGATTTCAGCACGGGCGACTCTCGAGCTGCAAGGCCTGTGGAGTTACATCGACGGTACGAGCTTCGAGAAAGATGTGGCAACGGCCACAGAAGGTGAGATGCGAGCAAAGGCGAAATTGACCCTAATGATTGAACCGATTAATTATAGCCACATTCTATCAGCAACGACGGCTAAAGAAGTCCGGCAGAATCTCAATAAGGCATTTGACGATAGTGGATTAATGCGTCGAGTTGGTTTGCTACGCACTATAATCAACACCAAATTAGACAACTGGTCATCAATGGAACAATTTATCAACGCAATTTTAGTCAATGTGCATAAATTGCGGGGCAAGGGAATGACTTTTGACGATGAGTGGACTGGAACGTTGCTGCTGGCTGGTCTCGGTGAGGAGTACAAGCCCATGATTATGGCGATCGAGAGTAGCGGTCAGAAAATTTCATCTAATTTTGTTAAAACTAAACTCCTAAAAGACATTCGAAATATTTTGAAACAACAGCCTGGCGATCAAAATAATAATGCATTATTTACAAAGAAGAAGCCTACCAAAAATAACAATGCTTGGGGTAAGTCTTCGATTAAAGGCAAAAAGGCGGAATGTTTTGAGTGTGATCAACGTGGGCATATTGCCAAAAACTGTCCGAAACGGACGTTGAAGTATGAAGCGAGTTTGTTCTGTTTGACAGTGGCGCATACGTCTTCAGATGATTGGTTTAAAGATTCCGGGGCAAGGGTGCACATGACGAATCGAGATGATTGGATGCACAACTTGCGAAAACCATCAACGAAAATTGTGACCGCAGCCAATAATTGTCCATTAGATGTCAAAAGTGTGGGCGACGTTAAACTACAGCTTGAGCGAGAAGATTCGCTGAGCACTACTGAAATCATTATAAAAGACGTGTTGTACATTCCGAATTTGTGTACAAACCTCCTCTCTGTGTCGCAGTTAGTGAAAACAGGAAAGTTCGTAAATTTCACTAGCAAAGGCTGTCAAATTGCTAGTGAAAAAGGCGAGACTATATCATTATAGTGAGTCGTGATGTGGATTTTATTGAGGATGACCGATATGAGATAATGGATTATAGTGTCGACCAAAGTCAATTTTATATATTTTCAGAAGAGGTTCAAATTGAAGTGGAGGATAAACTGTCTTCTTCAAAAGCTACGGTAGCCGACAGCTCACGGGAAGAGATAGAAAACGATACCTCTACAAGTTTTTTTGAAGGATCTGATGAAGAAGCCGACAATAATCTGAACGATGAATCTTTTCATCCATCATCATATGTACAGCGACGAATGCGTGAAGAAGCTGTTACCAGACGACAATCACCTAGATTTATGGACCCTGCGACATACTACGCCATGATGAGTTTTGATGATCCCGTTTCAGTTAAAGAGGCACTAGAAAGTGTAGAAAGCAACAACAGGAAAAATGCTATGAATGAAGAGTATAGCTCTTTATTAGAAAACGGAACGTGGAGGCTTGTAGAACTGCCAAAAGACCGAAAGGCAATTAATAATCGATGGATATTCAAGACCAAACGCAATGGAAACCAGGACACTGTTCGGTTTAAAGCTAGACTCGTTGCAAAGGGATGTTCTCAGAGACTGGGCATCGACTACGAAGAAACTTTTTCTCCAATTGTGAGATATGGGTCAATTCGTTATCTTCTTGCCATGGCGGCGGGGAATGATATGGCAATTGACCAAACGGATGCAGTTACGGCATTTCTGCATGATGATCTAACTGAAGAAATATACATGAAACAGCCCGAATGTTTTGATGACGGGATTGGACGCGTTTGCCGGCTCAATAAATTGCTTTACGGACTGAAGCAGGTGAGCAGAGTTTGGAACCAGAAATTGGACTCGATTTCGGTTTATTGCGTTCAAAGAGCGATGCTTGTATATATTATTTTGTACGAGACAGACGAATGCTTATTTTGGCCGTGTACGTTGATGACATAATCATTTTTTCAACTGATGCACTACTGAAAATAAACTTAAAAATAACCTGAAAGACCAATTTAAAATGAAGGATTTAGGCCCTGCCAAATACATACTTGGGATGCGAATCACTCGTGATAGAAAGGCCGAGATAATTTCAACTGACCAAAGTCAATATATTCGTGATGTCTTAAAGAATTTGTTGCGTGCCCCGCATTCATTCACCTCCCTCCCAGCCAATCATCCTCCATGTGCCCCGCCACTTCGGACGCAACATGGAAGATGACCGCCGAGAGGAGGCATCCGTGCGGAGCACCCACCAACAGTGGCCGCATAGTGGCGACCATAGATGAAATTTGAAAACCGGCTAGCTCACCGGGTCGTGGGCTATTAAAATCACATTGAAACAAAAAAAAAGGACACGTCAAGAACCGGACAAAACCCAATCGCGCACATGCTGAGGAGGGGAGAACCATGAAAAAAACTCACTTCATATTATTTTCACTTGTTTATATTTTTTTTTGATAGTTCGTTGCGAACTTCTTCAATGGACTGTGTTTTAGTTTCTTCCACTTCAACGATTTTCGCGAGGATATCTTGCTTGGTTTCTTCTAAATCTTCTATTATGTTCTTTTCCTTCTCCGTTTGATCCTGTTGTTGTTTTTGTTCTTCGATTTCCTCATCGGTCAATTCCGATACACGCTTCAATTCAAGTATGCAATCGTCAAACGAGTTCTGCATCACATGTGCAAGACCGATTTTGTAGTGAATTGCAGCCACTATACGCCGATTATCGTCCGCTAATTTCATGTGAATTTCCAGTGACTTTTTGAAATCAGCTATGGCGGCATCGAAATGGCTGTTTTCAAACGATATCCCGGCCAACTCACTCATGCTTCGCTAATTTGCTTGCGGCTGGATTTCAAATTTTCGAATTTCTCAGCCATTCTTTCTGTGGATTGTCACGAATGAAACTCAAATCTGTCAAAATTTCGGTAACACAATAACTATTTTATCCAGCAAAACACTGTAAAATATCTCGCAAAACCAGCTCGGCAAGCTGACACAAACCAAAAAACCCAAACGTGACCGTCCTCGGTCAGCACTTTTTTCCACTCTCCTCTTCAACTCACCTACCCACACTTTCACCGCGATCACACGTCGAAGCATTTTTGCTTCACTTATTACCATATATGGTAATATGCCAAAATGTTTTTGGCCAATCAGAGGGCGACAGCATGTAAAGAGAACCGATTCGCGCTCGATCACTTGAACTCACCTCTCAAGAGAGCTAGCGCGTGTGGTGGATTACTAAATTGGGATTTAGTATTGCCAATGCTGATTATTTGGACGTGTACTGAGGGAAAATTGAATATATTCCAATTTGGAAGAAATGAAAAAAAATGAACGACTAAAATGAGAATTGATCCGCAACAGAACGTGGGGACGACCCCGCCCTGAGAAGAGTCTCTCCACAATAAAGCCGAGCTATGTATGAACTCTAGGTAATGAAAGATCTCATGTTTGGTATGAGGCTAGGCAGATGTAATCAAAACGTCTAAGCGTCGAAATCATCATGCTCACTCAAACGAACCAAGAGGGTTTTAACAAAATGGGAAGTCTTACGTGAAGCTCAGCAGATGTAGTCAAAACGTATTAACGTCGAAATCATCATACATGTTCACGCAAGTTCCTCGATACGGTATAACGTTAAGGTAACCCTACTCAATCGACAGTTTTACCCGAAATAAGCCTTCAAAACTAATTAAGTAGTCGAACTAGCTCAAAACAGGAACGGAACCTATCGACGGCGGGTTACTGAGTTATCAAACAAAATGAAACACGGGCGTGTTGGAAAGGTGACTAATGAAACCGACTATTACAGATCAGAGATAACGTTACGACAAGATATCGGGGACACCACACGACACTGAAAAACGAAATGGTGGTCCGTCCGAGTTTTACACTGGGGCTGAGCTGTACTAACCAAAAGGATCGACCGTTTCTCTCTGTATCGAAACCCCATAGAGAACCTCAGGTCTAACCTGACAGATTTCACCCCCAGTCTCGGATCGGCCAAAGAAAACAAACTAGAACTTAAAAGACGAAGACAAATACATAAATTTTGAGTTCAATATGAACCCCCCCTACCCCTAAGAAAGTTGCGTTGCAACTGAAACGGTTGTATACCGTAAATGAAAAGATGAGTAATACTAGATTCCGATAGGTAAAATGGTTAATATTCGGAAGATAAAGAGCTATGGTTAGAACACACAAAAAATGGTCTCAGTTCCTGTGAGCAATTATTAAGGGACCCCAAGGATCGTCACTGCCTTAGTTGTTTATGACTACAAACCCTGATATTCAAAATATAAACTAACATGATAATATATACAACACCAAAATATCTACACTATATACAGAAGTCAACGCTCAACGCGGACTAGTTTAGGGACCCCAGAGGTCGTCAATTCTCTAGCATTTTATGACTCCAAACCCAATAGGACAAACTGAAGCTAAACGGACAGATACCAAATACTGTACAACATAACTATATACGGGTCAGATATACATACTAAGAAAATACACGTCCACACTAATGCAACCGTTACGTCACACGACGAGGCCATTAGGAAAGCTCCTTGGACTTCGAAACAAACTTACTAATATACGTGTCCACACTAATGCAACCGATACGTCACACGACGAGGCCATTAGGAAAACTCATTGGATCACGAAACAAACTAACTAATATACGTGTCCACACTAATGCAACCGATACGTCACACGACGAGGCCATTAGGAAAACTCATTGGATCACGAAACAAACTAACTATATACGTGTCCACACTAATGCAACCGATACGTCACACGACGAGGCCATTAGGAAAACTCACTGGACTACTAATTTTATAAGGGACCACGCCCTGTACTAAATACTACCGATATCTACAACTTCACCTAATAATATCTAGACTTATTTTTATACAAAAACGATGACCTACTAGTATATGTACGATATATATACAGATAGCTATCAACAAAATATACAGATCGAAGTTAACTCTTAATGTCCTGTGCGTGACATACACCAAGAGTTTTACCGGACATATCCCGAACTTCGTAGGCAACCTGTCCCACAGGTCGAACAATGATTCCAGGCACAAACTTCGGGGCGAGTTTGGCGGAAAACCGATCAACAGCCTTACTCAAGACATGATTACGGACATATACAGATTGACCGGGCTGAAACATTCGGGGCTTACTACGCAAGTCGTATCTGCGTTTACCCTTTAAGTAGGATTCTTGAAGTTTAGATTGGACCTTGATTTGAATATCGCGCATTTTGTCGTTGCGCTCCGTGACACTTAGTTGACCATCAGCTAAAGAAGATAATTTACGTAGGAGAGTGTAGTCCGAGCCATGTCTAATAGCCTGAAATCCGAACATTAGGAAGTGCGGTGAACAACCAGTGGACTCATGCACTACGTTCCTAAATGCAGCGCATGTCTCCACCAGGGAACGGTCCCAATTACGATGGTCGTCACCAATATAAGACCGAATAGCGGATAGAATGGATTGATTGGCACGCTCAGAAGCGTTGGACTGCGGAGAATATCGAGGATATAGAACTTGGGTGATATTGTAGTCTGACAGAAGTTGCGTGAAAACTTTAGACACAAATTGCACTCCGTTATCGGAATGAATAAATTCAGGAACGCCAAAAGTATGGAAAATATTTTCGGACAGAAAGTTCACAACGGATTCGGCGGTTGCCTTAGGCATAGCCTTAAGCCATAGAAATTTGGAATAGTGGTCTAGCACCACGAAAAGTTGCGTATTTCCGAACTTAGAACGGGGATAGGGACCCAGAAAGTCAATGAACAGGCGTTGCAGTGGACGCTCAGAAATACGCATTTGTCCGAGAGGAGGACGTAGAGTTTGGTTATTAGACTTTGTCTGTTTGCAGACAGAACATTGACTAATAAATTTACGGACGTCGAGTTTGAGACGAGGCCAATAGAAATACCGACGCAATATTTCGGCGGTTTTATGGACACCACCATGTGCGGATACAGGGGAGCTATGACTGTGAGAGATAAGAAGTTGTTGTACACTATCGGGCACCCATAGTTTAGTTTGAGGGATGTTTACTTGGTCATCCGACATGACACCGGTATTAATATAGATTTTCCCGTTTTGTACCCAAATATTAGAAAATTTATCGGGGTTTTGATGTATGAGATCGATACGCTCTAGATATGAAGAGTCACTAAAGGCTGACTCAGGAATTAAAGGATGCAGAGAAGCATGTTCCGGAAGAATTGAAGTTAAAGTTTGGTCAGAGAGAATAGAGATATTTCCGGCTACAATACCTTCATCAACGCGCGACAACGCGTCTGGGACGACGTTTACGGATCCTTTACAGTGTTGGATTTGAAAGTCAAATCCTTGTAGTTTGAGACTCCAACGAGCCAGTCTGCCGGAAAGATCAGTTTGCCGCATCAGCCACTTGATGCTGGCATGATCGGTAATGATAGTAAAAGAAAACCCCTCGATATAGGCACGAAATTTTTTTACACTTTGAACAGCCGCAAGGCATTCGAGTTCCGAGATAGTATAGTTACGTTGGGCCGAATTTAATTTACTGGACATAAAAGCAATAGGATGCTCTTTACCATCCTCGTCCTTTTGAAATAACACGCTACCGATACCGGTAGTACTGGCGTCACACTGTATGAGAAAGGGTTTACTGAAGTCTGGATTAATTAAAACTGGAGCCGAAATTAAGGCTTGTTTTATTTGCGAGAAAGCGTTTTCGGCGGAATCATTCCACTTAAACGAACGCTTGCTCTGAAGTAAATCGGTTAGAGGCGCCGTGATACTGGCGAAGCGAAGGATGAAACGACGATACCAACCCGCCATTCCCATAAAACGCCGTACGTCCTTAGCGGACCTAGGAGTGGGGTAGTCAACAATACTAGAAATTTTATCCGAATCGGTTTTTAGGATACCGTCACTGACTATATATCCGAGATATTTGATCTCGCGTTGAAGGAATTTACTTTTGTCGACGTTAATAGTAAGGCCGGCGGAAGTGAGAAATTGAGCTACTTTACTTAATAGATCTAAATGTTCCTCAAAGGTGGCACTAGTAATGAGTAGGTCGTCTAAATAGACGAAAATTTTGTCATGATACTCGTGCGGAATGACTTTATGCATGAGGCGACACATAGTTTGTGGGAAGTTGCAAAGACCAAAAGGCATAACAGTGAAATGATATAGAGGACGACCAGGGACTGTAAAAGCGGTCTTTTCGCGGGACTCCAAAGATAACGGAATTTGCCAGAAGGCGTCCATGAGATCTAGACTGGTTATAAATTTAGTAGATTGTAGACGAGATAAGAGACCCTCAATTAGCGGAAGTGGATATGCATCCTTGATAGTGACTTCGTTAACCCGACGAGCGTCCAGACATAGCCGATTTTTACCGGGTTTGCGGACCAAAGTGACGGGAGAACTCCATGAGCTCTGACTTTCCTCTATAACGCCAAGAGAAAGCATACGATCTAATTCGGAATATAGCTGAGATTGAATAATAGGAGACACTGAATAGTGACGTTGTTTAACGGGTTTAGCAGAACCCGTATCGATAGTATGACTCAAAAGAAAAGTTTTTCCCAAGCCACGCTCGTTAAAGGACGGAAAGGTCTGGATAACAAATTGAAGCTGCATTTGCTGCGCTGTAGGTAGATGATGATACACATCACCTTCAGAGCTAGAAACAGTATTAAGTACTTGTAGAGAAGGTAACTGAAAAGGTACGATATTAAATGCGTTCCAAAAATCGATGCCAAGATACACGGAATGTCCTAGAGAAGGGACTACTAAAAATCGAATGGGTTTGATTAAGTTTCCGAAGGAGACTGAAGTGTCTACATAACCTAACGCGGAGACATGTTGTCCAGAAGCTCTTATTTCACTTGTTGCGAAAAACTTTTTAGGGAATCATAAGTCAGTAAATTACCAAGAATTAGTGCTGGACTTGTTGGAAAATTTTAAAAAGCTTGGGTGTAATATGAGTATCAAAGTCCATAACCATGTGGACAGATTTCCCGAAAATCTTGGCTCTTATAGCGAAGAGCAAGAAGAGCGATTTCATCAGGATTTGAAAGTCATGGAAGACAGGTATCAAGGTCGATGGGATGAACACATGATGGCAGATTACTGCTGGAGCATTACCAGAGAATGTTTCAAAGACGAATGCGAAAAAGAAGTTTTGTTTGTGTAGAATAAAATAAACAATATTAAAAATTAATAAAATCCGTATTATTTCGGTATATGCTTTACCACAAAAACTACACGTAGAATTAAAAAGAATTATATATAGTTAGAATCCATATAACTAAAAAATAAGAAAACCACTTTAGTCATGGCGGCACCAAAACCATTGTAGACCTGTGTTATCTTCCAATGATTGCATCTCACAGATACTCGACGGAAAAACCGCGCTTTGCGACTATCAGTATCACAACAAACCAATTGTAGAAGTTACTAACGAAAATACAATATTTGTAACTAATTCCAATGGCACAATGCGTCACCAATCAAAGACGCACATTCTTAACGGAACCTACATAATAAATATTCGAAATGATTCGGTAAGGATCGACGACATCGAATACACTACAACAGAGATGCAAACTCTTCATCCTTTACCACTTGTTCTACAGGGTAACCTCACCGAAAAGGCTTTAAAAATTGATTTAGAATATCTCCATAAACTTTATTTGGATAACATCGAAAAATTAGAATTGTTTTCATATTATAACCTTATGTCTGTTGCATCCGATGTAACTATAATTTTAATAATAGCTCTCATTGTCCTTTTATTTTTGTTTCTTCGTCGAAAAATTAGTACTCAAAATTTGAATGTATCTTGTACTTACCCGGAACCTATAACTCTACCATTTTGATAACCGTTCAATTTTATAGTCTGTGTGACAAAGATTTTTAACCCTTAACTGGTATCGTAAATTTGTCATACGTAACTGGTATCGTGGGGGCCGCGCGGCCCCCATAGTATGCTTGCTTCTAGCAAGCAAGTTTTAACTGTGTTCTTAAATAAATGCTCATAAATGATAAATAATAGTCTTATTTAATGTAATCAATTTGTTTTTAATTATATAAATCTTCTTACTTAGATAGTACAAAAGATTTCAAAAAGTTATGTTTGGCAAGAAACAAAGAAAACGTCATACGTGGGGGCCGCGCGGCCCCCACCATACCAGTTAAGGGTTAAGGCGGAGGGAGTTAACACGATCCCTATCCCAAACAACCCAACATCTATCTTCCTTCCCACGTCCAACCATTCATATTTCACACATTCAGTCTACCCGGTGTCGACTTGCACGCGTTTAAGCAATTGAAGCGTTCTCACGTAAAAGTCAGCGAATTCGGGTACGTTCTAATTGCGCGTGCAAAGGAATGCACGTTTTGTCCAATCAGCAACTTTATAGCATAAGTAAAAGGCAAATGAGGGAAACCTTTGTTAGTCGCACAGAGTTTAAGGCGTTTAGTCGAATAAAACGATTACAAGAAAAATAAGTTCTTCGTGTTTTATTTTTTGCATAATCGAGAATTGATCTCCATAATTTGGATAGATAGCGCTTATCACCTCGTGATCCTTTCTTGTGAACATGGACATCGCCTTTTTTGGTTGCGAGTGCCATGTGGAACGAGTAGTGATAAGTTATTGAATTTATAAATGCATGACAATGTGGAATGCATAATTTAGGATATTTTATTAGGTCAAAATTGTTTGATGTAGTGTTAAGAAATCGTATAAATAGCAAGTAAGCGTTAAAGAAAATACAGTCTTTTGAGATCAAGCGAACGTGTTTCACTTGTGCCTATCGTTCGACGCACTCTTAAAAGACTTTCCCTGGATTGTGCCAATAATTCGGCACTTCAGGTAATGTCTGCAATCGGCATATTATATTCCTTGGCCAGTGGCATAAAAATTGTGCCGGCCTTTTAAAAATTTGAACTTTCCTCTAATAATTTCTTTTGAACCCACATATCCTCAACATGGGAGTGTTTAGTCACTATGGAAAAAAACCATCACAACATAGGACCATCATTCGGCGATCCTCCCTCATCACATGGCGATCCTAAAACATCACAAAGGTTAGATTTTTGTTTGAAGTTTTTATCATTATTCGAAGTCTTTATCTTTGTGTGTTTAGGATTTTAAATGGAATAAAATTAATTACAGATAATATTTTGCATAAAAAATGTCTCGTCTCACTAAATCTGAAATATTACAAACACTTTTGGACGCAGGAGATGACTTTGAATTAGATTCTGGAGGCTCAGGACCGGGATCTGGAGAAGAATCTGAACATTTGAGCATTCAGAGTGATACAAACAGTGAAGTCGATGGCGAATTACTTTTTTCCGATTTAGATAGTGATGGCAATGTACCACTTTCAGAGCTACGTCTGTCGAGAATAAAGTATTATACTGGCAAAGATAAGACAAAGAAATGGCAAAAAGAACCATACAGGAGCAACGTTCGCTGTAGAGCAGAAAATATAATTACTCATTTCCCTAGTGTGAAAACAGTTGCGAGAGATAATATGTCACCTCTTGAATGTTTCCAACATTTTATATCTGATGCTACACGAAGCGAGAGATTGAAGACTGACAAATTAGCTCCATTTAGAAATATTTTTCAAAGTTTTATAAAAAAAAACTGTCAAGACGTTTAAATTCCGTTCGAGAATCTAACTTTGGACGAAAAATTGGTTGCTTTTAGAGGACGATGTGCATTTTGTCAGTACATTCCACCAAAACCGGGCAAGTACGGAATAAAAATTTATTCGTTAGTTGACAATAAAACTTATTATACTTTGAATATGGAAATATATTACGGAAAGCAGCCCGAAAATAGCCCCTTTGCCGTGAGCAACAAACCGTACGACGTGGTTGATCGTCTAGTCCAATGTGTATCGGAATACTTCTCGGAATATCACGATGGATAATTTCTTTACTAGTTACGAAAGTACAGAAAATGTACTACGTAATCAAAAGCTCACGGTTGTCGGAACTTGACGCGCTAATAAAGCTCGTATTCCTCCAGTTTTCAAGAAACATCGTGAAGTAAACACATCACTTTTTGGGTTTCAAAAGGACATTACTATTTTATCCTACATACCAAAGCCGCGTAAAATGATATATCTCATGTCTTCACTATACCATGATAGAGGAATAGATTCTGCAACCGAAAGTAAACAAAAACCCGCATTGATAACATTTTATAATCAGACCAAAATTGACGTAGATGTGGTGGATAAGTTATCTCGTACTTATGATGTTTCCAGAAATTCTAAACGTTAGCCGCTAACAATATTTTTTTGCGTTGCTAAACCATGCGGGTATAAATGCAATGGTTATTCACATGTAATGGTATTGAAGGGGAAAAAATAATTTAAGAAGTAAATTCATTCGAGAATTGGGCATTTAAATGATAAAAAACCTCCGAAACTCCAGAAGGCAGAACCAAAACAATCCAAGTAACCTAAGCACTAGAATCACTAAATATTTCGATGATTTGCCTGAAAATTCAACAGAACCTCTAGCCACAAGGGCTATTGTTATGAAAAGGTTCTCAAGGTTCCCTAAAAACAAAGATCGTAAAACTAAACACACATGTAGAAAATGTTACGCTATGCTCTACTCAGATTTTTACTTAAAACTAATTGTTGTATTTATAAATGCCAAATGTTTAGTTTCTCCAATAAACAACAAAATGATAATTTTATTACTTTTATATTTTGGGCATGTCATACCCCACCTACTACGGGACGAGATTTTTAGTCACCTGGTACAGGGAGGGTTAAAAAAGAAATTTATATGAGAGTGCCAGAAGGAGTTTTAAGCAAAAGAATGAAGTTTCCAAATTAAATAAAGCTCTGTATGGCTAAAAACAAGCTGCTCGTTGTTGGTTTGAAATATTTGAAAAAGCTCTTATTGAAAAGGAATTTAAAAATTCTGAAGGGGACAGGTGTATTTATATTTTAGATAAAGGCAGCATCAAAGAGAATATTTTTGTTGTTTTGTATGTTGATGATATTGTGATTGCCACGGCAAATTTTCAAACAATGTGCAATTTTAAAGAATATTTATTGAATAAATTTCATATGACAAATATAAGTGTTAATAATTTTTTTCTTGGAATGAAAGTTGAAAGAAATTTGGATAAAATTTCATTGGTTCAAAGTGCTTATATTAAAAATGTTCTAGAAAAATTTAATATGGTTGATTGCAAACCTATTAGCACACCTCTACCTAGTAAATTAAATTATTTAGCCTTGAATGTAGATGAAAAATATGATGCTTTTTGTACAAATTTAATTAATGTACATTAAACATTCAATTAAATTGTTTGGTTTGTACAAGACCTGATTTATGCACAGCAGTAAATATTTTGAGTCGATAAACGAATAAAAATAATAAAGAACTTTGGCAGAATTTGAAACGTGTGTTACGTTGTCTTAAAGGTTCAATTGATATTAAATTAATTTATAAACGAATAAATTGTAATAAGTTTTGAATTGGCTTTGTTGTCGAAACTCGCTGCTGAAAATGACTGCTCTTATGATATGTACATGTTGACGGTTTTGTTCGCAGCGTCTGGCAGCTCGGCGGCAGCTGTCAACAGCTAGCTGTTGCGTTTCAACTGCTTTTGAAGCAGTCAAGAAGCGCAGTCGTAGCTGCTAGAAGTGATTTTGGTCTGAACAAGTGGAAAGTGTTGATAAATTTTAATAAAAAATGGCACCAAATTTTTCTTCTGGTGAGGATGAAAAGCTCATTGAACTTGTGCAGGCACATCCTACAATTTTGATTCTTGAAGACACGGACTATGAAAATTTACATATTTACATATGTGGCTAAATATAAAGGAAAGTGTTGATAAATCCGGTAAGTGAAAACAATAAGTTTTATCAATATGAATTTATTAAGTTTTTGTGCTTATAAAAGGTGTTATTCATGTTTGCATCAGCGTATCCGCAAGAATGTTTGAAAGGGGTTACAAAGCGAGATACAATTGATAAACAAACTCCTAACATTGATGACCAATCTATAAACAACGTACGTTTCTTTTAAACATCCGTTGTATCAAGTCAGCAGTATTAAATTCTTTTAACATATCCAATTTCATAAACATCATGACTTCATTATGCTGATGCATGATTCATATTATAAACTATTTACACTGACGTATCAATTCATTGTTTACACAGCTGCATCATCTCATATTTATGCTGATGTATCTTATAATATCATATTTCATAAAATGCTGATCTTATCCCTTGATCAAAATTGCAACTATGCAATTTTGGGTTCTTTGTTACCAATCTGTATAAATACCATTTGATCATCCAGATCAAAGTTAGTTATCTGTCCATAATCAATCGTGTTAGTTGTTAGTCAGTTGTCAAGTTATTAGAAGTCATTAGAAGTTATTAGTTATTGTTCAATCGTGTATACTACTTGTCAAATTATTATAAAGTTAATAAAATGTTTTTAAATAATAATTATAAAGTGTTTCAATAAATTATATCAAGTTTGGTATTGATATATTTTTTGTATTAATCAAAGTGTAAAAATATAACTGGCGCAGTCGCTATTCTAAGTTGGAAGGAACCTCTTAGAATATAAATATAATATAAAATCGAAGATGTGTTTAATAACGTGGTTAGTGAAAAACTAACCAACTCTAATCATACGAAGAAAATTCGTATGATCTAAAAACAACTGGTTTGAAGTACAAATAATTCAAATAAGTAAATTGAAGAAAATTCAATTGAAAAACTGAATTCAAAAAACACCAAACCATAATAACGCAACAACAAAACATTTTTAATAAATAACAAATAAAATAAAAAAATATAAAAATTTGTGATAAAAGTGTAAACTGAATCTACAATCATCAAAACGTATCCTGACAAAACATATCCTGTACACAACACAGTAAGTCACATTCAACGTATATATCTATAAAATGACAAACGAACAAAACCAACATCCACCGAATCCTTTGGAACTATCTTTTGAGGAGCTTTTTAAGGAAGCTCGACGTCTTCCAATTTATACTGGAAATAATTGCGAATACGATCTCAACACATGGATAGAGGAAGCAGACACTCTCCTTGCCTTTACACAGGGAAATCAACAATCCTACATATACAGACTTATTCTTCATAAACTTCAAGGTCCTGCGAGAGCTGCCGTTCAAAAACTCACAAATCCTAATTGGGCTCCTGTTAAATCTCTTCTTATTTTTACTTTTGATAGTTATAACAATATTGTTACTAACATACATAAAGTAAATAGCCATAATAAAAATATTGATAATTCATTAAATAACCTTTTGAATAAATTAAATACTAAATACATTCAGGATTCTCAAAAACATTTACACACTGAAATTTCCCCTATTAGAAATGAAAATCTTGTTCTTAATAAATTTAAATCTACATCGCCTGAATATAAATCAAATCTATTGGAATTGAAAAATTGCTGTTCATGTCAGTGAACCAGTCGACACACGACCAAATCTGCTGACACAACAACTGCCGCCCAGCCAACAACCTGCAACGAAATGCGTTGCAGAAATCGAATTGCATATTGACCCGAAATAAATGCAACCTTCGATCAGCAAAATCAACGCACAAACTTTAGACCTGCTAAAGTTGCAATGTTAGATTTGTTTAGCTTGTAATTTTATTATTGTATAAATGTACACAGTTCGGATAATAATCATTCACTTCCATTGTAACAGCAGTCGGTTTCATTCATTACTCTCCGTTACATTTTTGGCGCCCAACGTAAAAGTCGAAGTCTAGGAAGTCCCTTTAACATTTGCTTTTTCAGGTCTATTTTCCATAGAATCGAAGATATGGCATATCAAGCGGACAAGATGCAGGAGTTGAACATTGCTGCAACAAAACGCGTCATCTCCAACTTTAAAAAGGACAGCGAATCGAGATACAACTTGGCGTATTTTGAAACCAGGGTGGAGAAGTTGAAGGAACAGTGGAAGATCTGCGAAGAGAAGCATAAGGATACACACAAGTTTCTCTCTGCGGACGCAGATCAACTCCGTAGCTACTTGGTTGAATACGAAGCTTTGGAAGGTTTAGTGATGGAATCATCTATTCCGAACTAAAATCCACGAGTATCGTGGATCTTTACGAGCTTCAGCAACAACACCAAGCTCAGCTGCGGACTCTGTTAAATTAGAGCGTATACGGATTCCCACGTTCAACGGGAAGTATTCATCATGGTTTGGGTTTCGGGATCTGTACAAAACCATGGTCCACGAAAACATTCAGCTTAACGGTGTACAGAAGCTGCAATATTTACGCAACGCGGTGAGGGACGATGCTGAAAAACTCATTATCCATTTGAGCATAACAGAGGCCAACTACGGTGTTGCATGGAAGCTGCTTAGGGAGGATACGACAACCCCCGAGCTATTGCACAGGAGGGAATGCAGCATTTTTGGATGATCCCAAAATGCTCTTCAGATGATGTGGCTGGATTGAAACGGATCTTGGAGATCACTCATCAATTGGAAGCTACTCTAGAAGCAATGCAAGTAAACGCTTTTGACACCTTAGCAGTCTTCATTTTAAACCAGAAGTTGGACGAAGAAATTAGGAAGGATTGGCAGAAGGAATTAGGTAATAAAACTAATGTGCCAACCTTATCGTCGTTCCTAGAGTTCATCCAACAACGTCTTCTGATGCTCGAGGCATTGTCATCAAGTGGGAAACCGACACTGGAACGAGTGGTATCCATGCACACCGCACCTATGGAAGGCAACCGATCATGTTTCATGTGTAGATTCAATCATCGGCTCATCGATTGTGAAACGTTTCGACAGCTTACTGTGCAAGCTAGGCGGAATTTTGCGAACACTAAACATTTGTGTTTCAACTGCCTGAGCGACAAGCACAGGGTAAATGCATGCCCATCGAAACATAAGTGCAAAGCATGTCAGAAACGGCATCATTCATTGCTTCATATTGATGACGCAAAATTAGCAACAGCCCACACGGCTGAAGTTCAAGCTCAATACGCCCAAAATAACCATACTTATCAGCATGTTCTATTGGCTAGGGCATTAATTCCGGTTCTACAACAAGGAGGAGGAATAAGAAAATTTCGCGCCTTACTAGACACCGGTGCTCAACGCTCATTTATTACCGAGTCGGCTGTGAAATTGTTGGGAAAGCAAAGAAAGAGAGCGAATCTTTCAGTTGTTGGGGTTGGAGGATCTAACAAAGTTACGACAAGCGGTCTGACGACGATCACTACCATAGTAACAAATAAAAGGGGAGATTCAGAATATTTGACATTCAAACCTCTCATTCTGAGTAAGAAAACAGCTCCACTACATTCCGTACAAGTCGTCAGCAAGTATCCAAAAGGGGTAAATCAAGCCAATTTAGCTGATCCAACATACTCAACACCATCAGATATTGATGTGTTGATTGGGGCAGACTTCTATGGACAAATAATTTTGCCAGAATTCTTACCTGGTAATCCATGTGCTCAACTTACCAAATTTGGTTGGGTACTGTTTGATCCAAATCCCACTTCAACCAGAAATCATTCATGTGACGCATTGGTGTCCTTCGAAGAATTCGACAAGGACTTGAAGCAGTTTTGGGAAATTGAGGACATATCAGCGAAAAAGCCGCTAACCTCTGAAGAGATACAAGCGGAAACACATTTTGTGAAGAACACATAACGGACATCATCTGGAAAATACGTAGTAAGCCTCCCGATGAAAATCAACAAGAACGAATTAGCACTCTGTGACACTCACAAAGTGGCTTGCATTCAGTTCCGACGACTAGAGCAAGCACTCCTAAAAAACCCTATACTATATAATCAGTATAAGGCGTTCATGGAGGAGTATGAGCAATTGGGTCACATGCAATTAATACCCACCAAGTGGATTAATTCAAGCCCAAATTATTATTTACCACACCATGCTGTTGTTAAAGATAGCAGCTCAACAACTAAGTTGCGCGTTGTATTTAACGCATCTCAAAGAGGTTCCGGTGGCAAGTCACTAAATGACATATTGCTCACTGGGCCACCAATTCAACAACCCCTTCTACATGCGCTGATGCGATGGAGGCAACATCGTTACGTACTCGCCGCTGACATTGAGAAAATGTACAGGCAGATTTTGGTCAACGAGGCTGATCTGGATTGTCAGAGAATTCTTTGGCGACCCAGCCCAGAGAAACCCATTCGACATTATCATCTAAAGACAGTAACATATGGAACATCAAGTGCACCTTTTTTGGCCATTAGAACGCTACAACAGCTAGCAATGGATGAACAGGCAAAATATCCGGAAGCAGCAGATGTTGTGCTTCGAGAATTTTATGTAGATGATATGCTGACAGGATGTGACGATTTGGGAAAACTATTCGCATTGCAGACCGATCGGCGTAACATGTTGAAATGCGGAGGCTTCCATCTACGAAAATGGTCATCAAACCACGCCGATCTACTAAAACGCATACCGGAAAAGGATAGGGAAACCCAGCTACCCTTTGACATAAGTCTTAAGAGATCAGTTAAAACACTTGGACTGCAATGGCATCCAGGAACGGATCTCATATCCTTTTCAATAAGTAGAAGCATTCCAGAGAAAATCACAAAGCGAAGTATTCTTTCTGAAGTATTTAAGTTATTTGATCCGTTAGGTTGGATACAGCCATGTATCATCATCGGTAAAGCAGCAGTCCAAAAACTCTGGCTGATGAAATGCGATTGGGACGACACTCTGCAAGAGTAAGACGTTAAAGATTGGATCACAGTGCATAGACATTTACCAGCTCTTAACAAATTGCAGATTTCTCGTTGGATTGGGTTTTCACCCCAGGAACAGATTGAGTTACACGGCTTCTGTGACGCTTCTGCAATGGCCTACGCTGCTATCATCTACATTAAAACTACATCTCGGAGTGATGTTAACATCAGGCTTGTAACTTCCAAATCCAAAGTGGCCCCGGTGAAAACTCGGTCGATTCCCCGTTTGGAGTTATGTGGAGCAGAACTACTCTCAGAACTCATGGAACAAGTAGTCCAAGCACATGGGTGGAGTCACGTTCAAAAATATTATTGGACTGATTCAATGATCGTATTGGATTGGATTCAAAGCTCAGCCTCAAAATGGAAAGTTTTTATTGCAAATTGTGTGGGTAACATTCAGGAACGAAGTTCCCCAAACCAATGGCATCATGTCGCTACACAAGACAATCCAGCAGATTACGCAACAAGAGGAGTTTACCCTGAAGATTTAATAAATTTATCTCAGTGGTGGTATGGTCCCAGTTGGCTTAAAACTGTGTCTTCTAATCTTTCCAGTCGTACAAAGGAAATCAACGGAAGCAATGACGAGGAATATGTTCTACTGACCACGAGAGAACCAGGTCCAGAACCAGAGATACTAAATCGCTTTTCTTGCGTCGAAAAATTGAAGAAAGTCGTTGCTTGGTGTCGACGTTTCAACGCACGGAAATCAACATTAAAACGGAAAGGTATTCTTACTAGCGACGAATTAACCGATGCCGAGACCTTATGCGTTCGACTAGCTCAAGCACATGTGTTCAGCGAAGACATCCGACAACTTCACCGATCGAACTCCGTCTCATCAAACAGCAGGTTGAGAACGTTAGCTCCTTGGCTAGATACTGAAGGGGTCCTCAGGGTGGGTGGAAGGATCTACCATGCATTGGTAGGAAAAGAGACAAAGCACCCAGCAATAATCCCCAAAGGATCACTAGCCAGACTCTTAGTACGACAGGCTCATCGTCAAACGCTACATGGTGGACTCCAGTTGACTTTGTGTACATTGCGCCTGAAATATTGGGTAATCTCTGGGTATTCGCTGACTCGGAAAGTCCTTAACGAGTGTGTACTATGTTTTAAAATGACTGCAAAGCCAAATGAACCGCTAATGGGAATCTTGCCTCCTGCCCGTGTGCACTACGAAAAACCATTCCTAGAAACTGGAGTAGATTATGCAATCAATATCAAATGGAGTGCCGGTCGAGGATCAAAGACGGCAAAGGCCTATGTGGTTGTGTTTGTTTGCATGGCTACCAAAGCTTTTCATCTCGAACTCGCATCCGACTTATCAACACCAACTTGCATCGCTGCGATTCGAAGATTCATCGCCAGAATAGGTAAATGACGTACTATTTACAGTGATTGTGGCTCTAATTTCCGTGGTGCAAGCAAGCAATTGCAGAGTGACTACACAAAAACGGTACAAACAGCCAGTACAGAGCTTGCTACCGAAGGCATAGAATGGAAGTTTATTCCTCCCGGAAGCCCTCACTTCGGCGGGCTTTGGGAAGCCGGTGTTAAAGCTATGAAACGACACTTGTATAAAACTATCGGACAACAAATACTCAACATAGAAGAATTCAACACGCTTCTAGCTCAGATTGAAGCCTGTTTGAATTCTAGACCACTGTCTGATATAAGCACTGATCCATCCGACGCCTCTGCCCTAACACCAGGACACTTTTTAACTGGAACTAATTTATTCGAAATTAAAAGTGATCCAATTGAAAGCAACTTGACCCTGTTAAAACGATGGAAATTAGTACAATATATGTAGCACTCATTTTGGCATCGATGGTCTCGAGACTATCTGAATCGCCTCCAACAGAGACCAAAATGGCTCAAACCAAGGCGTAACATAAAAGAAGCAGAAATAGTCTTGGTAAAAACGTCAAATATACCATCAATGCAATGACCGTTAGAAAGAGTAGTTGCAACCCACCCCGGTGAGGACGGGTTGGTCCGAGTTGTTACTATTAAACTCAACGGGAAATTTACAAAACGAGCAATCACAAAACTGTGCAGGCTACCCTTCAACCGCGAATCAACGCACAAACTTTAGACCTGCTAAAGTTGCAATGTTAGATTTGTTTAGCTTCTAATTTTATTATTGTATAAATGTACACAGTTCGGATAATAATAATTTATTTCCATTGTAACAGCAGTCGGTTTCATTCATTACTCTCCGTTCCAATTGCAACACATTAGGTGAAGCTTACAAATTATTAACAGAACTAAAACAAACAAACGATGATAGAGAAAATTTTACCATTAAACATAGTAACTCATACCAACATAATAAAAATAATTATGTAACAAAAAATACTAAACATAAATTTCGAAATAAAAAAATATAATAATAACCCTAATCAATATAACAATTTGAACAATAATAACAATCGATACAACAATAATCGGTATAACAACAATCGATACAACAATTATCCTAATAATTACAGTAATAAAAACTTCAGAAATTTTAACAACAGATTTTCAAATAATAATAATAATCGCTATAATCAATAATATAAAAATAATCGTCCAGAATCAATGCAAATTGAAAATTCAGATCGATTCCGACAACGATTTAATAGTCAAAACCAAAAACCAGAAGCAATGGACATAAATTTTCATCAAGTAGCCTCGGACGAAGTCCTTTACCAATAGTAAATCTAACAATCAATAATAAAACCGTTCCTGCCTTAATCGACACTGGTGCATCCGTCTCCAGCATTGATCAAAACTGTTTTAGTGAAGTCCCTAAAATCAAACTAAACATACAAATAACAACCGAAGGATTAGGTAGAGAATATCAAATAACTGAAAAAATAAAAGCAAATATGCCTAATGAATTTGAGTTACCCGAAAATCATAAAATACTTTGGAATATAATGAATTTCCAAAACAAAACTTTCAAAGTTTTAATTGGACAAAACTTGTTACATCCATTAAATGCAAAACTTAATCTAGGTGAAGGTAGTATAGAAATAAACAGAAAACGTTTACTCTTTTCATATGCCGTTCCTGAAGAAATTAATCTTCAATACAAACTAGAACCATTAAGTGATGCCAAGGCTAAAATCTTCAAAGGATTAAACCAAGAAGAAGTTTCCGCTTTAAGAAACATCATCAGAGAAAATGACGATTTGTTCTATAAAGAAGGAGACAACCTAACATGTACAACACAAACTAAGCATGAAATAAAAACTACATCTAACAAACCATTATATTTGAAAATTTATCGATTGCCTCACATTCACGAAAACGAAGTTAATACGCAAATTAATGATATGCTGAAACAAGGCATAATTCAACCTTCAACATCCCAGTATAATGCTCCAATATGGGTGGTGCCGAAAAAAATGGACAACTCTGGTGAAACCAAGCGGAGAATCGTAATCGATTTTAAGAAACTCAATGAAGAAACCATTGATGATAAATTTTCTATTCCTAATATTGAAGGAATTTTCGACAAACTTGGAAAATCCCAGTATTTCACAACTTTGGATTTGGCGAAAGGCTTTCATCAAATTGAAGTCAGCGAACATGGCCGAAATAAAACAGCCTTTTCAACTCCACAAGGACACTATGAGTTCATTCGTAAGCCATTTGGACTGAAAAATGCCCCATCAACATTCCAAAGAATGATGAGCGAAGTACTTGTAGAGCATATTAATAAAATATGTGTCGTATATCTTGACGATATACTAATTTTTGCAATTTCACTCCAAGAAATGGAGAATAATATTAAAAAAATATTAAATACTTTGAGAAAATTTCAATTTAAAATACAAATTGACAAATGCAATTTATTTTCAAAGCAACAGAATATCTAGGACATATTCTTTCAACCGAAGGTATCAAACCAAACCCAAATAAAATTGAAGTCATAAAAAATCTTAAAATACCAGACACCACAAAAAAAATTAAAATCATTTTTAGGTATAACCGGATATTAAAGAAAATTCATAAAAAACTATACAATATAATTCAGCCTTCGAAAAATTAAAAACATCATAAATAATTAACCAATACTTCACTACCCTGATTTTAAACAAAAATGTGTTCTTACAACTGACGAATCTGATAAAGCCATAGGCGCAGTTTTATCCCGAAGTGGACATCCTATTTCATTTGCAAGTCGAAGACTTAATGAACATGAGAGAAACTACTCAACAATAGAAAAGGAACTTTTATCAATAGTTTGGGCAACAAAATATTTCAGACCATATTTATTCGGAGTAAAATTTGACATAAAAACAGACCATAGACCTATAGTTTGGCTTAATAACTTAAAAGAGCCTAATAGTAAACTTCAACGATGGAAGATACAGTTAAATGAATACAACTTTAACATAGAAGGTAAAGACAATAAAGTCGCAGATTTCCTAAGTCGCATAGATGCAGACAATTATCAAATAAATGGACTAACCACAAATATGGCATATGAAAACATAAGTGAAAATGCAACAATACAATCGGGAGAAGAAGATCAAAAAGATCTTATACCTATTAAAGAAGGTATCGTTAAAATTTATAAAACTCAAATTATAATTACAAAGAAAAAACAAAAGGAAATTAAAATATTGAACATAAAAAGAAAAATATACATCGATAAAACTGATTTAAATAGTGAAAACAAAATCATTGACATACTAAGGAAATATATGTGGGATTTTTCATCGTTCAAATTTGAATTTCCCGCGCGCGCGCTCGAGACAGTGCGTTCACAATGAAGGGTCGATTTGACAGAAGTGACGAGAATTTTTCGAAAAAAGACGAACGAGTGAAGGACGCAAAAAACTACAACGCGCGAGACCAAGCTAAATTAATTGTGAAACTGATTGATCGTTTTGAAGTGGGAAGCGAATATCCCACAAAGTGGGGGCTCGTCCGGGATCTCACGAAGAGATCGAAAAGTGCGTGGCAAAAAGTGAAATCCGAATACGAGGAATATTACGACGAATATTACGAGGAATGTTACGACGCATATTACGAGGCATTTGGTAAAACGACGAGAACGACGACTTGGTCCGAGGAAGACTCCCTGGGGACGGGTCTAAGACGGTATTCAGATTTCCACGACGGGTTTTACCAACCAAAAAGGACGAGTGACGATTAAAAGCTGACAACGACGCAAGCGATTACGTAATCACACCCCACGACGACTTCGATTGCGGTACAAGCTTGGAAACGCCGAGGCGGAAGTGAGGTTAGGTTGACAAATTTTGCACGAGGAAAGACAAAGGCAAAAATGGCGAACAAGGAGAAATCGCTCGAGGGAAAAAACGAAGATGTCCTTGAAGACATTGATTCGTTGAAAGTTTCTCAGTTACAATCTAAATTACTTGATCTGAACCTCAAAACTTCCGGTACTAAAGCGGAGTTGAAAACACGCCTGAGGACGGCGCTCAGTGCGACACACGAACTGGACGAGGACAATGCGTTCGAAGAAAAGAGGAGAAGCGACAACGACTTCGATAAGAGCACTAACTGCCGATCGCTGTATAACGACGATGACGACGACGAGCTCTCGGAAGTAGAGGAAGTTCCTGCTAGGAGACGGCGAGACGACAGAAGGAGCGTGAAACAGCCCACTCTGACTTTAAACGATGTCCAAGAGTCATTGGAGACTTTCCGTGGAGAAGGCGCCGAGAACGTTCGACGCTGGATCACCAATTTCGAGGAAACGGCAGAGCTGTGCGACTGGTCTGACGAGCAAAAAGTGGTTTATGCAAAAAAGCTTCTCCGATGCTCTGCAAAATTATTCGTGAATTTTGAAGGAAAATTCAAATCATGGAAAATTCTCAAAAAGTCGCTAATCTCAGAATTCTCCAAAACAACAAATAGCAAAGACGTACACAAACAACTCAGCCAGACGCGGAAGAAAAACGACGAGACGTATCAAGAATTCGTCTACAGGATGCTAGAAATTGCCAGCCACTCAGACATCGAAATTGAACCCAAGATTCAGTACATCATCGACGGCATCCCCGACGAAGAACCGAACAAAATCATTCTGTACGGAGCCACGACGATCAAAGACTTGAGAAAGAAGATGATCCAGTACGAAGCACTCAAGAGCCGAGTCAAATCGAAGAATACTAGTACGGGTCAAGAAAAAACCAGTACAACGACGCGTTCACACCACAAAGAAAACAAGAAGACCGAAGAAAAACAGAGATGCTTCAATTGCAGAAACAAACCTCACCTGAGCCGAAATTGCCCTGACAAGCAAATGGGACCGAAATGTTTTAATTGTAACGAGAACGGACACGTGAGTAAAGATTGCAAAAAACCCAAAGATTCATGGAAAAACCAGGTTGATGCCGTGTCAGCATCGGACAAGAAGACTTACAAGATCGTGAAAATCGAGGGAAAAGAAGTCACAGCCATCATTGATTCCGGCAGCGATCTGCACCTGGCAACATCGAGTTTATACGTGAGAATAGGGGCGCCGAAACTGCGCACCATGACAATCCCAATCGACGGCATTGGATCTTCCGGACTTAGCACTCTGGGAAGTTTTCGAGCGACCATAAACATCGACGACCAAGATGTTGAACTCGACGTCCACGTGATCCGAGACAATCTCATCGCATACGACCTGCTTTTAGGTGGGGGGCTTTCGGAATTCGTCGAGATCCGCATCAAGAACCGCAACGCTGTCATGGTGAAGTTGGACCCCGATCCAAAGACAGAAGAGCCGCACGACGCAGAAGGGACAGAAAATTCCGTGAGAGAGGTAATGAACGTAAGTATCAGAGACGACGACGCCGTACACGGAATTCAACTGTATCACATCAAGGACGAAGCCGTAAAGGACATAAAGCAACTCATTGAAGAATACTCACCTCAAGACCTGGAGCGCTCCGGGGTGAAAATGAAGATCGTTCTGAAGGACGAGATCCCAGTGCATCAAAACCCAAGGAGACTAGGAGCTGAGCAACGGAAAATCGTCAACCAAATAGTCGACGAAATGGTCAAGAACGAGGTTGCGAGACCTAGTGCATCGGAATATGCCAGCCCGATTCTCCTCAAGACCAAGAAGGACGGAAAACCAAGATTGTGCGTTGATTACCGTCAATTGAACAAAAAGACTGTACGAGACCATTTTCCATTGCCCTTAATCGAGGACGTGCTGGACCGCCTGCAGGGTGGAATGGTATTCACAACGCTTGACCTGGAGAATGGATTTTTCCACGTATCAGTCGAAGAAACGAGCATCAAGTACACCTCATTCGTGACGCCTTACGGGCAGTATGAGTACCTACGTGTACCGTTTGGACTCTGCAATTCTCCTGCTGTTTTCCAAAGGCACATCCGCGTTGTCTTTAGGGAGCTGCTGGCGGATGGCACCATGCAGGCGTATCTTGATGATCTCATCATCCCAGCCAAAACCGAGGAGGAAGGTCGTGAGAAGTTCAAGCGTGTGCTGGCGGTGGCAAGAAAACACGACGTCCATTTTAACTGGGGCAAATGTAAGGTGTTGGTCCGACGCGTAGAGTTCCTGGGCAACGTCATCGAGGTAGGGACTATTAGACCTGGCGACGAGAAAGTCCTAGCAGTCAGAAATTTCAAGCAACCGAAGACACCGAAAGAGACGCAGAGCTTCTGGGGCTGACGAGTTACTTTCGAAAGTATATTAAAGACTTTGCTCGGATTGCTCGACCTCAATCAGATTTGCTCAAGGACGGAGTTTCTTTCGAGTTCGGAATGCCACAACAAAAAGCATTCGACGAGGTGAAGGACGCCTTGACCAGTGGCCCAGTCCTGAAGCTCTACCGCGTGGGCGCGGAGACTGAACTTTATACCGACGCATCGCAGTACGGAATGGAAGCCATTCTTTTGCATTGATTGATTCGGAAGATGGGGGAATGCACCCCGTACACTACGCCAGCTGGAAAACAAACCCCGCCGAAGAGAAGTATACCAGCTACGAGTTGGAGATATTAGCGGTTGTGAAGGCCCTCAAGAAATTTCGGATCTACTTTGTTGCGGATCAATTCTCATTTTAGTAGTTCATTTTTTTTTCATTTCTTCCAAATTGGAATATATTCAAATTTCCCTCAGTACACGTCCAAATAATCAGCATTGGCAGTACTAAATCTCAATTTAGTAATCCACCACCCGCGTTGTCTCTCTTGCGAGGTGAGTTCAAGTGATCGAGCGCGAATCGGTTCACTTTGCATGCTGTCGCCCTCTGATTGGCCTAAAACATTCTGACATATTACCATACATGGTAATAATTGGAGCAAAAATGCTATGGATGAGAAATCCGAAAATTGGAAAACCAGCCGTAAGCAGCTTAGCAGACGCATATAATGAGTTGGCCGGGATATCGTTTGGAAACAGCCATTTTAGATGCCGCCATAGCGAATTTCAACAAATCACTGTAAGTTCACATGAAATTAGCGGACGATAATCAGCATATATTGGCTGCAATTCACGACGAAATCGGTCGTGGACCTTCGATGCAGAACTCGTTGGACGATTGCATACTTGAATTGAAGCGTGCCTCGGAATTGATCAATGCAGAAATTGGAGAACGAAAAAAAAAATGAACTACTAAAATGAGAATTGATCCGCAACAGAAATCTTTTCGGCCAATCAGAGGGCGACAGCATGCAAAGTGAACCGATTCGCGCTCGATCACTTGAACTCACCTCGCAAGAGAGACAACGCGGGTGGTGGATTACTAAATTGAGATTTAGTACTGCCAATGCTGATTATTTGGACGTGTACTGAGGGAAATTTGAATATATTCCAATTTGGAAGAAATGAAAAAAAAATGAACTACTAAAATGAGAATTGATCCGCAACAACTTACTGGGACACCCGGTGAAAATCGTGACAGATTGCCAAGCCGTTGCTCTGACCATGGCGAAGAAAGAGACGTGTCTACGAGTAGCTCGATGAGCATTGCTCATCGACGAATACGAGTTCATTTTTGAGCACCGACCAGGTAAATGCATGAAGCATGCCGACGCACTGAGCAGAAGCCAAGTATCAGTCTATTTGATTGAAGGACGACGCGACGCCCTGGTGGAACGCGTTTAACGGGCACAACAGGACGATCCCGAGACCGTGGAATCCATTTTATCGATGCATAAAGGCGACATCAAAGATTTCAAGTTGCATCATGGAATCTTCTACAAGGAACTGGATGGAAACCTCCTCCTGGTGGTTCCCAGGGGCATGCAGTACGGCGTTATCCGGCATGCCCACGAACGAGAACATTTTGGAGTCAAGAAGGTGCATCGGAAATACCTAGGGCCGTACAGGGTCACCACGATAAGACCAAACGAGCGGTATGGCGTCGAGAGGATCGGCGAGCACGAGGGACCTGGCGAAACCACGGCATCTGTCGACCACATGAAACGGTACCCGAAGAACCAGGACTTGGGCATGAGCCTTGAGTCAGACCCCGACGAAGAGGACGAAGGCAGCGCCGAGGACGGCGCCTGAGCAGGATGACCGAGATGTAAGATTTTTCATCGTTCAAATTTGAATTTCCCGCGCGCGCGCTGGAGACAGTGCGTTCACAATGAAGGGTCGATTTGACAGAAGTGACGAGAGTTTTTCGAAGAACGACGAACGAGTGAAGGACGCAAAAAACTACAACGCGCGAGACCAAGCTAAATTAATTGTGAAACTGATTGATCGTTTTGAAGTGGGAAGCGAATATCCCACATATATTCCAGAAAAAGGAATTGTAAGTATATTTTGTGAACTAAACAATTCTAAATGGAACAAAGTTCAATTAATAATTGTCAGCCTGTATTCGAATAGTAATAATTTACGTTTCATAAAATGTAGCAATCATGCCTTTGATTATCAAGTGAAGATCAATGTTTTGAAAAAATGAAGGAAATACATACAAAACGTAATCATCGTGGTATGCTTGAAAACTATGAAGAAATAAAAAATTTATATTATTACAATGGATTAATAAAATTAATTAATAAATTCTTAAAAAATTGTGAAATATGTAATCGTGCTAAATATGATCGAAATACAGTAAAACCTGAATTTAAACTTTCCGAAACACCCAACGATATTAATAAAATCATACATATCGATATATTCCTTATGGGCAAAAAACGATTCTCCACAGCTATCGACAAGTTTTCTAAACATCTTTACACTAAGGAAACACTAGATCGAAATGCTATTACATTCATTAGCCTTTTGAGAGAAAGAAACGCAATTCTAGGTAAACCTTACAAAATAATCGCTGATAATGAATTCAATATGATTAACGTGAAAGATTACTTGAGAAAAGAAAACATCGAACTATATTTCACCTCACCAAAAGCTCATACAGGAAATGCAGACATGAATAGTTGTCTTAGTCTTTACTTGAACAAATAAGAATATTAACATTAACCGAACCAGAATTAAACATCGAAGAAAAAGTGCTTAAAGCAACCGAATATTATATTGACACAATTCATTCGGTAACTCAATGTAAACCTTTAGAAATACAACATGCAAAAAATAAATCCAACATATTTAAACAAATACATAATAAATAACAAAAATGGATAGATTATCATAATAAAAAACGCGAACGACCACAACAAATTACACAAAAAGAAGTATACATAAAAAACTATAAACATGAACGACACAAAGAACAACCTAAATATCGTAAAGTTGAAATAACCAAAAATAAAAACGATATAATATTAATAAAAAAAAACAAAAAAAAATCCATCAATCAAGAATAAAACGAATAAAGAAATTTACCACACCTAAACAAATAATACCATACAATACAATACAATGTTTTTAAATAATAATTATAAAATGTTTCAATTAATTATACCAAGTTTTGGTATTTGTAAAATGAATTTCCGTGATTTTCCAAATAAGAATCTCTTAAAAGATTATGCAAGTAACAACTCACAGTTATAATATCGTCACATGTATCTGGCATGACTGCTATGGGTGTATAAAAAATCCTAAAAACTTGACACAAAATACCAAACGCATTTTCTTCGCGCTCTACTAAGTCTGCAATTGAATATTTCTTTTTCTTTTTCATTCGATGTTTTTGGAAATGGCTTCATTATATGTCTATGCAAACGAAAAACTTCATCGCCAACAATAACATATGGCAGAATTTTATTTGTGTTTGGCAACATATTATCTTCTGGAAAGAATTTTCCAGAGAGAATCAGTTTTCCGATTGGAGCTTTCGCAAAAATAGCACTGTCTCCCTCTTTTCCAAATGAGCCAACATTAATTACCATAAATTTACAATTGGCATCTACAAGCGCTAAAAGTACAATTGAAAAATAGTTCTTGTAGTTAAAATACAGGGAACGTGAATTACTAGGACAGAAAATGCGAATGTGTTTCCCGTCAATCGCAGAAACGCAGTCGGAAACGTCACATTTTTGGACGAATTCTTTCGCTCGTTCTTTGAGGCTTTCCGGTGTAGGCGGAGGCAGTAGTATTGGCCCAAGTTTTTTACTTAAAACAGCAAGAGTGTCTCGAACTATGACGCTAATGTAACTATGTGATATTCGAAAACTAAATGACAGCGATCTGTACGACTCTCCCGTAGCAAGGAACCTGGAAAAATGCTTAGTTAACCCTTAGCTAGTATCGGGGTCCAAATGGACCCCAATGGCTCATTTATTTTATCAGAACTTTACAGTCCAAGCACCTAAACTCTTGCGCACCTTGGTAATCTCATTACGTTGCGGGGTTCGCCGGTTGACGGACGTGCGTCACTCTACTGTTACTAGAAACGGAAGTATATATACTAATGGGGTCCAAACAGACACCCGATACCCGACGTGTGCTTTTTATAGTAATAGTTATTTTGTAATGTTTTATTATTTTTTCAGTAAATAATCGTCGCCATGTCGGGTTTTTTACACGACCGAGAAATCGCACAACTCTTGGAAGACGAAGATCAGGAATCTGACTCTGAAAATGTTCATGATTCCTCAACAGCTGCTTGTGACCATGAAAAGATCAGCGATTGTGAGGAAGCGGAGGTACTTAGCCGATCCGAAGTATTATAGAAGGGGAGACTGACTCTTTGAGTTCGAACAGTGAAGAAGAAGGACAAGAAGAAAAAGAGCAAGCTAGGCCAATTTCTGGTTTTTATAGAGGTAAAAATAGATTTATCACCATTCGCTGGTCATCATCCGTCGTGACTAGAAGTGTCCCGTATCAAATTTTCGATAGTATTTGTGATTTAAAGCATATTGACTTATAATTTATATATACATAAATATCAGTTTGCTTAACAAACCCCGACAAAGTGAGTAGTGCAGTGAAGCGCAAAAAAGTCGAAACGCCTAACGGCGACGGCAATGATAGTGCTATCCGCGCGAAACTTGCGGTAAATAACGCACATTATGAATTAATACGACAAAAACAAGAAATGGCGTCACTTTCCAGCAACCGGTTTGCATTACTCAGTGATATTGAATGTGAAGAAAAAAATATGTCACAAAACCGTGTCACCAATAACACAAAAGCCCCTAAAATGCCCCCAATAGTTATTTCTAATCTAGCGAAGACCCCCTATGTGATCTCCTCACAAAATTGAACATTAAAATTTACTCCATAAAGTTTATATCCATCGGTTTAAAGCCATTCTTGGAGACTGAAGAAGATGAAATCAAGGTAACAACAGCCCTAAAAAATGAAAAGCTGGAGTTTTATACTCATCCGACAAAAGCAGAAACACCAACGAAAATCGTACTGTCCGGGTTACCAAAAGTTGAAATAATGGAGTTATACGACGAACTCAAAGCTAATGGAATTATGTGCCAAGACATTAAAATGATTTACCACCGACAACCCAGATTCGATGGACAAACGTCGTATTTACTCTATTTCAAACGGTCAACAATACAACTGAAAGATCTAAGAACAGTCAAGGCATTATTTCACACAACCGTGAAGTTCGATTTCTACCAGAAAAGAATGAATACAATCACAGTGTTCTAATTGCCAAATGTACGGGCATGGTCAGGCAAATTGCTACAGAAAAATCAAATGTAAAATCTGTTCGGGGGATCACGAGTCCATCAATAGGAACACCAATAAAACAAAATGCTCCAATTACAATGGAAACCACACCGCTTCAGATGTGAACTGTCCAAAGCGCGCAGAATATATTGAAATTAAGCGCCGACTAGCCGAAAAACATAGCAGGCAAGGCAAAACAAATGAACGAACAACTAAAAACCCACCTTCATTTAACACGAACGAGTTCCCGAGAGACTACCCACAACACAGCCATCGGTGCCACCTACAAACACTCAACAAGGCGTCTGGTCACTCCGCACTCGCGATCATTATGAACCGGAGCTCTTCACGCCAACTGAACTACTTGCACTTACGAAAGAATTGTTGACCAATCTCAAACAATGCAAAACAAAAGAAGAACAATTTAACGTGGTCACAACTCTCGCCATAAAATACGTATATGGATAATACAATTACGGGAATAAGTCTAAAATTATGCACATGGAATGCAGGAAGTATAAAAAATAAAATCATTGAAACTAACAACTTTATCCAATGCAATAATATTGACATAATGGTTGTTAATGAAACTTGGCTTAAACCAAACGATAAATTCTACTGTCCACATTACCATGTTTATAGATGTGATAGGTCCATAAGTAAAGGCGGAGGGGTTGCCATCATTGTAAAAAGTAGCATCAAGCACGAGCTAGGTGAGGAAATAAAACTGAGTTGCATCGAAAACATCACAATAAATTTAAAATTCGAAGACAACTCAAATTTAAGTATAGTTGCAGCTTACTTCAATGGAGGAAACTCCAACTCACACAAAAAAAGCAGCTACAAAAAAGATTTCATCAAGCTAACATCCATCAAAAACCATTATATAATTGCAGGAGACTTGAATTCAAAACACTCCATGTGGGGATGTCATCGCCACAATACCTGGGGAAATATACTCCATTCCTTGCATATTACTAGAAATTTTACAATTATGTACCCTGAGGCTCCAACACACTACCCCTCTAACAATAAAATGTTGCCTTCGGCCATCGACTTAGTAATTACTATATTTGGTTGGGCTCCTCTCTTAGCCTAGTGCCAAGCGGAGTGTGTGTGCTACCTTGGGTCTATTTGTCAGAAGGTTTTTTGTGTGGTCTGGAAGGCCTCTCATTTCTTTCGTCTGGCAACCGAGAAAGCAACGTATTATCGCTACCCATCCTCACTGATGCCTCTGAGAAGTGATGAGTTGCCTTGCAGCTATCTGCATAACAAATTTTAGATACCCTCCAGAGGTTACCTCACCCAGGTTTCTACGTTCCTGGAGTGGTGGGCGAACCCTCCCGCGTTTTTTCAGAAGCCATATCGGCACACGCTGATACGGGCCAGCACCAGGATCACCTGGGCAAACCTTCCCCGGGAGTGTTTTTCTTTTTTCCCCGCTGTTTTGGGGGGATTTCTTGTTTGCTTAATATTTTTACTATGGGTTAACTTGAACTATCCCGAATTTAATGTAGTTAAATTGCAAATTTATTGTTTTGATGGGTGCAGTCCTCCTGATGCCAGTTATTCTCCTCTTCTTTTGTTCTGCTGTCTGATGTTGCATTGGTCCTGTGTTCTTTTCTCTGTTTGTTCACTTATCTCATTATGTTTTAGTGTTTGTATTTCTGGATCTGTTGGCGACCTCTCTCTGCTTATTTATTTTCATGTTGTTGGTGAGTTGCTTGAGTTTTCCCTAGCCAATATCCCCTATTATCAAGTGTGTCGTTTTTTATATGTTATTAATTTTATATCTAGCCCTATGCTATATTTATTTGTTCTCATGCCTTTTCTATGTCTTAATTATGTGGTTCTCTGTTTTTTGGTTTATGTTTATTTATTCATTTTCTTTATTCACTTTGATACATTTTCTACTTAATTTAAGTTTGTTGTTTTGTATCCTGATTTTTGGTGTTTGCTTTCGTTGTGCCTTCTTTGTGCTCTTTTTGCTGTCTTGTCCATTCGTGTCCTGTCTGCTTGTGTTTAAACTCCTGTTTGTCTTGCCTTCCATTGATGATTCTGCTGGTTGTACCTCATTTTGCCAGTTCGTCTTCTTTCACCTTGATTTCATGCTTCCAGCTTCTACTCTCTTATCTTAAAGTTATATTAAAATTCTCTTAAAGTTCTCTTAATTCTATGTTCTGTGCTTCCCTCTGTTTTGTCCGCTGTTTTTAGGTTGGCAATGATTTGCTTGCGACATAGAATGCTATGTTGTCCGACGTTTGTTGTTTTCTTTGTTAACTGTTTATTGTGACATGACTGTTTGGGTGGTTGATCGTACTTTGACTAATTGTATTGCTTGTGTCTCTGTGTTTTTATTTTACTAGTGTTAATTTATCGGTGTTTATTGTAATTGGATCCCTCAGGACGTTTAGTTGCTAATTCCTAGGATGTGGGAATTTTTATATATAGTTGCCTCATGCAAGGAGTAGCCGTAATGTGTCATGGGTGAGTAACATTAATTAACATTGTTTCTCCTCTTTCTGTGGTCTCCCGAGTGTGCCATTCCATTGAAGGCTTCCCAACCATTGTTGTGTGCAACCCTTCCCTGTAACTTAGTGTTATAATTAAGTATTGAGGTCAATTTGCATTCGAATTCAGTAATTATATTGTGTGTGACGTTTCCCTTTTTTGTTTCGTGTTGAACCATTTCATAATGTTTCCATTTATTTCAAATAAGTTCAAATTATTTTCTTATTGTTTCATGCAGCTGTTCCTCCCCTATTCCAGGGGATTTCCAGTTGCGTATATAATCCTTATGGGGTGGTATATAGCGTGCAGCTCCCCCTTTTTTTGTTTATTTGAGAGCTTAAAAACTCAGGTGCCTATTGTGTTTAGTCTAATTTTGATCAGGTCATGTTTGTGATTTAGTGTGGCCAGTGTCCCTTATGGGTGGAATGCCTTAGAAGCATGATCTGTTCAGGGTGTGTAGAGATTCTCATTGGTTTCCTGGATCTAGATTTCGTCCCTTACCATGGGGACTCATCAGCAGGTTTTATATTCCATTTTGAGGTTTAAGACTTTGATTAATAATATTATGGAGATAGTTCATCTAATTACTATTTGCCACTTTATTTTCCAGGACAGGCACCTGCAACCAACGCATGTGGATGCCGGAATCATACGTCCCTGCATCCCCATGCGCCCATTGCCGCGACCCTCCTATTTTTGGCATTCTTATATATGTGGGTATTGTGTTTAATTTTGTTTGAGTCTGAGAGTGTGATCTGACGATTTGTGATTCTTAACCACCAATATTCCCAAAGTGGAAATCATTGGCTGGTAGTTTTTTGGGGCTATGTTCCCAATATTTAATAATAATAATAATATTTAATGTTTGATATGTGATCCTGTAAATAATTCCTTCTTAAAATTATAAGATTATAATAAATTAATGAATTGTTCGAATCCTTTTCAAAAGAAAATTTTTCCTATTTATTTATTTTATCTAACTGCTTAATATCCATAATGGGGTTGGATTTGTTTCTGCCTGTCGTTTTTTGTCTGACGATTGCCTGCTTGAAAGTTTTTTACTTGAAAGAATTTTTATCTGAAAGAATTTTTAAACCTATAAGTTGATAAATTCCTAGTATCCTAATATTCTGGCCCTGTGTGAGTATATTGTTGTGCCGGTCTTGTTCCTTTGAATGTCCTTCAGACGTGTTGTTCCTTCATCCTGCTTGTGGTTTGTAGCCCGGTGTGGGTTCCCCTCTCTCTTTGTCCTTTTCAATTCATACTGTTTTTGTTTCCCCCCACACTGAATTTCTTAACTTCTCTAAACTTCTTTAAACTTCTGACCTGAAGTGTACCTTGATTTTATTACTCACTGTTTCTGGTGTGTCTTCCCTTGGGCTCTGTTGTCCCAGCTGTAGGCCCTCTTCATCGTGGTGTTCCAACCACCTTTCGAACATCTCCTGAAAGGTTGGTTGCGTTGGCCTCCCCTTTGGGAGGCCTTCAGCAGGCCCCCATCGACCCATGGCTTTCAATCGTCCTCGCTTCTCACCGTCCTCGTTGTCCTTGCTGCCCTCGTTGTCCTTGCTGCCCTCGTTGTCCTCGATGTTCTCGTTGCCCTCGTTGTCGGCCTCCATCCAGCGTCCCTCCATGAGTCAATGGTTATTTTCCCTGTCTTGATTGTCCCTGATTTTCCCTGATTTCTTTTCACTGCTTTTCCTGCTTTTCCCGCTTTTCTTCTTCCAATTGTCCGTTGACTGATTTAAATCCTCTGCCACGTTGTCGCCTTCTTTTTCTCTGTGTTGGCGGTTGGTTGGTGATTAGTGGTCACTGTCTTTGTCTTTTGTTTGTGTGTCAATGACTTGTGGTCACCTCTTAGTTGTCTTACTTAATTAAGCTTAGGCTTACCATCTACGGGGTTGTCTTCTATTTTCCCACTACTACTACCTTACATGTCTGACTTCAGACGTTCTAAACCCATACTTCCGATCTTGCCCTGATTCATGTTGTGTGGGTGTTGTCTCCCCTTCTTCTTCTCAAGCTCTCTGAGTCTCTGAGCTTTCAGATCTTTCAGATCAACTAAGCTTTTGGCCTTGAGACCGACCTATCTCAACTTTAAGTTTCCCCCCCCCCCCGTTTTGGAGCTTTCAAACTTGACCTGTATTTGCAAATTCGAATTGGAATCAGTGATTCATTGGCTATTTTCTAATTATCTCTATTCTTCTAATTGCTGCAGGTGTTTCCCTTCCCCTTTTTTCATAATTTTTGCATTAAACTTCCTTCCCCGGGTTAGTATATATCTGGTCTCTTAATTTCTACTTGTTTTCCCTTTTTAATATGTGTTGTGGTGGTGCTTGATTTTCCGTGTGAGCATGGAAAAGAGTGAAGGGAAAGCTAAAGGGAAAATTCAGACGTTTAATTATTTGTGTCCTGTGATGTCTTAGATCTATTATTTTGTTTTGTTTGTTATGATCCTGTTGTTTCTCTGCCTAGGTCTTGATGTGTTTCCTCGTTATTGTTTGTTATTTTGTGCTTCTTCGTTGCTTTCGTGTTTTCTTTTCCTTTTCTTGTTTTGTGTTGGCGGTTTTTCCGCTCTGAGTAGGTGATTGTAAATGGATCTGATGCTATCCTTGATTTCAGCTGGGACGAAGCCTGCTTCTTTCGATATTATTTCCTTCTCTGGGAGCTGTGCCGCTAGTCTGATAGCTCTTATTTGTGTGAGATATGGGCCCGAGTGTCCAAATCTTAATCTGTTTATTTGTACTTTTCCCATGTCTATCCTGTGATAAGTGTTGCTGAAATGTAATCCGAAGGTGTTGTCGTTGTGTTCTATATATTCTGTGTCTAGTAATGCTATAAGGGGAAGAGGGCCTTCTGTGAAGGTATTAAATACCTTGTTGCAGTCTTTGCAATATATCGTTGCGTGGCAATCCCATGCAAAAAGGGGATTGATTTTATCTTTTGTCGAAGAAAAGAATTGGGACCTATTATTATCTGGTACATAGAAGTTTACCAGCGGTCTTGCAGCCAGTCTCATTATGCTCCTTTTGACTTTTGTTCCCACTTGTTTTACAAAAGGTATTGTATTCCAGAATTTGTTGAATTTTTGATTCTCATCTATTCTCTTTTCTTTTTCTATTATATGTATTGCTTGGCAGAATTTCCTTTGGCTTGCTGTCATGTTTTCAAATTCGGGGGCTGATAATGGCTTCTTGGTTGGCTTCTGTCTGCGTTGTAGGTATGGATTTAGTTTAGCTCTGTATCCATAGTAGCTATTTTCTTCTGTGTAGATCATTCTTGTCAGGGTTTCTCTTTCCTTTTTGACGCTGTCCCTTACTAGCATTGTTTCCCTCATGACCTCTGTTATCTGAGCGATGCAATCATATCCCGCATTTACTTTTGTTAATGCCGCTTTTATAGTTTTCGTACAGTACCAGTTCGGATATCCATTCACTGAGAGAATTCTCCTCAGTTTCTGGCAGTTCAGTTTCCAGAAGATTTTGCTGCTGATTGTTAACGCTTTCGTTGCGTACTCGAGTGTAACCGAGTTTTTCATGTTATCGGGATGGTTTGAGTGATAATTCAGAAGTCGCTCTGAGGCAATGTCCTTCCTGTACCAACTTGTGTAGACGTCCTTATCCCCTCTTATAATGGTTACATCCAGGAAATTGATGGCTCGATATTCATCTTCGTATTCAATCGTGAATTTTACCTTTCCTTCGTCTTTATGGGTGGTGCGCAGTTCCTCTGATATGTTCTCTAACATTTTCCTGGCTTTCCTGATGCTTTCCACTGGTCCTATTATCAGTATGTCATCCACATATTTTATGATTAACTCAATGCCTATGTCTTTCAGTGGCTCCGTTGCCAAGGCAAACAAATTGTCCATGTATAAGTCTGCCATTATCGGGGCCATGGTGCTTCCCATTGGTAGGCCCGAGTTTTGTCTATATAGAGTTCCCCTGCATTGAAACACGTTAGTTTCTTGGGTGACAAACATTAGGGAGTCTTGTAGATCTCCTATTCTCATTATTCCCTCATCTTGTAATTTCTGTCCGAAGTTTTCTGTTATGTAACTTATTCCTGCCTTGGTGGGGATGTTTGTGAACATGTCTACTACATCCAGCGAGGCCATTATATTTCCTTCTTTCTCAAGGGCTCCTGAGTCCCTAATGAGTTTGATTAGTCTCTCTGTGTTTCCTATGTTATATTCCTTGTTTCTAAATGGGTATAATATTTTGGCTAGAAAGATAGCTGTGCTACTTCCAATCGCATTTCTTGTGTCCACAATTGGTCTTAGGGGCAATCCTTCTTTATGTACCTTGATGCTGCCATACATTCTTGGTATTATCTGTTCCTTTTTGACCAATCTCCTTCTTCTGGATTTTTCTTCTGGTGTTTGGTTTGAATCATTTGTGGCTATGTGGATATGTAGTTCATTGCTACTTTCCATGTTGAGTTGTTCTCTGAAACCTACTTCTTCTCTATTTATGATGGAATAGGCCTTGTTTTCCAGACCCTTTTCCAGGAATGTCTTCATCTTCTCCTCATAGAGATCTTTCTCCATGATTACTGTTACGTTTCCTTTGTCTGCGTTCGTTACCAGTATGTCTGGGTTGTTTTTGAGGAATTTCGCAGTTGTTTTTCTTCCTTTTTCAATTTCCTTTTCTATGGGTAGCCTCTTGTGGGCCAACACTTGCTTGGGTTTTGCTATTTCCTTTTGTGTGTAGCTTGACAGGCACTCCTTTCTGAAGTGTCTTAGTCGTTCTGTGACCTTGTATATAGTACCTGGTCGTCCAAACTCGTGGTCATGTGCAATGATGTCTATAACCTCATCCCAGTTTCCTTTTTCCGTCTGTTGTTGGATTTTATATCCAAACTTTGGTCCATAGCTCAAGAGTATTGCGGTTATAGGTGGAATTTCTTTTGATGTGAGGTTTATTAGTGCTCCCGGTACCGGTTTGAGGATCGTTTTCCCTCTCTTTGTTGTTATTTTTGGGTTCACCTTGTTCTTTGCTTGTGCCTTATTTTTATTGTTATTGTTTAGTGATCTCTTAACCCTATTTTCGTCCCTACGTCTTTTTTGTGGTTGTGCTGTCTGTGTTTTGGTCATTGTTATGTCCTGATTTTGTTCCTATTGGGGGAGGGCAAGAGAAGAGTTTTTTATTGTTCCTTTCTTTCTCATGGGTCTTGATGTGTTAATTGTGTATTTATGGGTTTTTTTTTTTTTTTTTTTTTTTTTTTTTTTTTTTTATTGTTTAGGTTATTCTTATTAGTCTAATGTGACTATTGTTGGTCGTCTTCCCATAGGATCATTTTCTTCATTCTGCTGTCGATTGTTTCTTTTCCCAATAGATGCATGTTTTCCAACATTTCGTTGAAACCTGATGGAATTCTCTTTTTGTTTCTGAATTTTAGCAATTTTTCCCGAAGAGTATTTTGATATATTTCATGGGGATATTTAAGCTCATTCAGGAGTAGTTTCATGTCATGTGCATTGTGTGCTATGAAGACTGGATTACTGTGTTTTATTAGGTTATTGACGCGTGATTCTAGCAGTGGGTGTTGTATTCCTTTTTCCCCCCTCGGGTTGTATTTTGGAATGTTTTTGCATAAAGACACACGTTCTTCCATGGTTATATGGTTAAGGTAGTATAGTTGTTTTTCATAAATGAGGACGCTGGTGTTTTGGATCCTAGCTGTTGTCCCACTATTGTGGATAATGTCTATATTTTCTTTTGGGAGTGTTGCGTGAAGGTCCTTGATCTTTTCTAGAGATATTCGTGCCCTCTCCTGTATCCGATTTATCTTGTTTTTTGGTCCTATCAAATTCAATGTAGAATGATCTCTTGAAAATATCCTAGTCTGAAGTATTTTCAGTGCTTGTTTTAATTCCTTGGAGAGTGCTTCTATGATGAACTGACTCATTGTCTTATGTAATGGGAGTGTTGTGGTGTCTGTTCCTCGCTCATCTTCGAAAATTTCTTTTTTAATTCTGTAAAATCTGTGCATGTGTATGATCTCCCCTGCCGTTTCTACAATATTGCTTATCTTTTCTATTTCTGGTGAGGCTTTCCCTTCCAGGTTGTACTTTTCTTTTATGTAGTTTGTCATAATGGGCACTGCTGTGGATATTGTTCCTCCTTGTATTCGTAGTGTTACGAAGTTGTATTCCTCTTCTTCATATCTTTGGACTAGAGGTATTTTTCCCCCCCACCCGAATATTAATTGTTGTTCTATTTGTATTGACAACGGTGTCACCGGGTCTAGTAGGTTCTCCAATAGCGGGTTGAGGTGTGTGGCTATGGCTTGTTGTCGGTTCGGAGATTTGTTTGGGTCTTTTGCCCATGTGAGAAAGTTTTCCTCCATGGTTTGTATGTTAATGTGGACTTCTGGTATCTCAATTGCCAGGTTGTTTTCTATTTCGGTGAGTTTTTCTTTTAGTAGGATCATGATTTGGGCCCTAACTTGTATATATTCCTGTTCTAAGATTTGTAGTACCCCTGTTTCAAGAGAATTGGTCTTTTGTATTGTCCTTATGGTTGAGCGGTTTATTGTGTTGAGTGCGTTATGTTCTCTGGCTTTTTGGAGAAGTCCCCCCCGTATCATCAGTTTAAGGTCTTTCCGTTGTTTTCTGTTTTCTCGGTGACGTTTGCTGATTGTATATTTCTTTTGATGTTTGATCTGTAATGATGCAGTGGTATCAAGAGTTTTAAGAATTGTTTTGGCCTCAGGCAGGACTTGTGTGCCGTCTTCATCAATTAGTTGTACTTATGTTTCGATAGATTAGATTTTAGAGGTTCCTTTTGGCATCCTAGCCCAATGTCAGATCATTGGGAGACCGTCAGTGCTGTGTTGGGATCTCACTATGGGCCTTCCGCGTAGCTTATCCATCCCCTTTCCCTTTGATAGCGGGAAAAAGTAACATTATCAAGTCATATTTGGTTGGGCTCCTCTCTTAGCCTAGTGCCAAGCGGAGTGTGTGTGCTACCTTGGGTCTATTTGTCAGAAGGTTTTTTGTGTGGTCTGGAAGGCCTCTCATTTCTTTCGTCTGGCAACCGAGAAAGCAACGTATTATCGCTACCCATCCTCACTGATGCCTCTGAGAAGTGATGAGTTGCCTTGCAGCTATCTGCATAACAAATTTTAGATACCCTCCAGAGGTTACCTCACCCAGGTTTCTACGTTCCTGGAGTGGTGGGCGAACCCTCCCGCGTTTTTTCAGAAGCCATATCGGCACACGCTGATACGGGCCAGCACCAGGATCACCTGGGCAAACCTTCCCCGGGAGTGTTTTTCTTTTTTCCCCGCTGTTTTGGGGGGATTTCTTGTTTGCTTAATATTTTTACTATGGGTTAACTTGAACTATCCCGAATTTAATGTAGTTAAATTGCAAATTTATTGTTTTGATGGGTGCAGTCCTCCTGATGCCAGTTATTCTCCTCTTCTTTTGTTCTGCTGTCTGATGTTGCATTGGTCCTGTGTTCTTTTCTCTGTTTGTTCACTTATCTCATTATGTTTTAGTGTTTGTATTTCTGGATCTGTTGGCGACCTCTCTCTGCTTATTTATTTTCATGTTGTTGGTGAGTTGCTTGAGTTTTCCCTAGCCAATATCCCCTATTATCAAGTGTGTCGTTTTTTATATGTTATTAATTTTATATCTAGCCCTATGCTATATTTATTTGTTCTCATGCCTTTTCTATGTCTTAATTATGTGGTTCTCTGTTTTTTGGTTTATGTTTATTTATTCATTTTCTTTATTCACTTTGATACATTTTCTACTTAATTTAAGTTTGTTGTTTTGTATCCTGATTTTTGGTGTTTGCTTTCGTTGTGCCTTCTTTGTGCTCTTTTTGCTGTCTTGTCCATTCGTGTCCTGTCTGCTTGTGTTTAAACTCCTGTTTGTCTTGCCTTCCATTGATGATTCTGCTGGTTGTACCTCATTTTGCCAGTTCGTCTTCTTTCACCTTGATTTCATGCTTCCAGCTTCTACTCTCTTATCTTAAAGTTATATTAAAATTCTCTTAAAGTTCTCTTAATTCTATGTTCTGTGCTTCCCTCTGTTTTGTCCGCTGTTTTTAGGTTGGCAATGATTTGCTTGCGACATAGAATGCTATGTTGTCCGACGTTTGTTGTTTTCTTTGTTAACTGTTTATTGTGACATGACTGTTTGGGTGGTTGATCGTACTTTGACTAATTGTATTGCTTGTGTCTCTGTGTTTTTATTTTACTAGTGTTAATTTATCGGTGTTTATTGTAATTGGATCCCTCAGGACGTTTAGTTGCTAATTCCTAGGATGTGGGAATTTTTATATATAGTTGCCTCATGCAAGGAGTAGCCGTAATGTGTCATGGGTGAGTAACATTAATTAACATTGTTTCTCCTCTTTCTGTGGTCTCCCGAGTGTGCCATTCCATTGAAGGCTTCCCAACCATTGTTGTGTGCAACCCTTCCCTGTAACTTAGTGTTATAATTAAGTATTGAGGTCAATTTGCATTCGAATTCAGTAATTATATTGTGTGTGACGTTTCCCTTTTTTGTTTCGTGTTGAACCATTTCATAATGTTTCCATTTATTTCAAATAAGTTCAAATTATTTTCTTATTGTTTCATGCAGCTGTTCCTCCCCTATTCCAGGGGATTTCCAGTTGCGTATATAATCCTTATGGGGTGGTATATAGCGTGCAGCTCCCCCTTTTTTTGTTTATTTGAGAGCTTAAAAACTCAGGTGCCTATTGTGTTTAGTCTAATTTTGATCAGGTCATGTTTGTGATTTAGTGTGGCCAGTGTCCCTTATGGGTGGAATGCCTTAGAAGCATGATCTGTTCAGGGTGTGTAGAGATTCTCATTGGTTTCCTGGATCTAGATTTCGTCCCTTACCATGGGGACTCATCAGCAGGTTTTATATTCCATTTTGAGGTTTAAGACTTTGATTAATAATATTATGGAGATAGTTCATCTAATTACTATTTGCCACTTTATTTTCCAGGACAGGCACCTGCAACCAACGCATGTGGATGCCGGAATCATACGTCCCTGCATCCCCATGCGCCCATTGCCGCGACCCTCCTATTTTTGGCATTCTTATATATGTGGGTATTGTGTTTAATTTTGTTTGAGTCTGAGAGTGTGATCTGACGATTTGTGATTCTTAACCACCAATATTCCCAAAGTGGAAATCATTGGCTGGTAGTTTTTTGGGGCTATGTTCCCAATATTTAATAATAATAATAATATTTAATGTTTGATATGTGATCCTGTAAATAATTCCTTCTTAAAATTATAAGATTATAATAAATTAATGAATTGTTCGAATCCTTTTCAAAAGAAAATTTTTCCTATTTATTTATTTTATCTAACTGCTTAATATCCATAATGGGGTTGGATTTGTTTCTGCCTGTCGTTTTTTGTCTGACGATTGCCTGCTTGAAAGTTTTTTACTTGAAAGAATTTTTATCTGAAAGAATTTTTAAACCTATAAGTTGATAAATTCCTAGTATCCTAATATTCTGGCCCTGTGTGAGTATATTGTTGTGCCGGTCTTGTTCCTTTGAATGTCCTTCAGACGTGTTGTTCCTTCATCCTGCTTGTGGTTTGTAGCCCGGTGTGGGTTCCCCTCTCTCTTTGTCCTTTTCAATTCATACTGTTTTTGTTTCCCCCCACACTGAATTTCTTAACTTCTCTAAACTTCTTTAAACTTCTGACCTGAAGTGTACCTTGATTTTATTACTCACTGTTTCTGGTGTGTCTTCCCTTGGGCTCTGTTGTCCCAGCTGTAGGCCCTCTTCATCGTGGTGTTCCAACCACCTTTCGAACATCTCCTGAAAGGTTGGTTGCGTTGGCCTCCCCTTTGGGAGGCCTTCAGCAGGCCCCCATCGACCCATGGCTTTCAATCGTCCTCGCTTCTCACCGTCCTCGTTGTCCTTGCTGCCCTCGTTGTCCTTGCTGCCCTCGTTGTCCTCGATGTTCTCGTTGCCCTCGTTGTCGGCCTCCATCCAGCGTCCCTCCATGAGTCAATGGTTATTTTCCCTGTCTTGATTGTCCCTGATTTTCCCTGATTTCTTTTCACTGCTTTTCCTGCTTTTCCCGCTTTTCTTCTTCCAATTGTCCGTTGACTGATTTAAATCCTCTGCCACGTTGTCGCCTTCTTTTTCTCTGTGTTGGCGGTTGGTTGGTGATTAGTGGTCACTGTCTTTGTCTTTTGTTTGTGTGTCAATGACTTGTGGTCACCTCTTAGTTGTCTTACTTAATTAAGCTTAGGCTTACCATCTACGGGGTTGTCTTCTATTTTCCCACTACTACTACCTTACATGTCTGACTTCAGACGTTCTAAACCCATACTTCCGATCTTGCCCTGATTCATGTTGTGTGGGTGTTGTCTCCCCTTCTTCTTCTCAAGCTCTCTGAGTCTCTGAGCTTTCAGATCTTTCAGATCAACTAAGCTTTTGGCCTTGAGACCGACCTATCTCAACTTTAAGTTTCCCCCCCCCCCCGTTTTGGAGCTTTCAAACTTGACCTGTATTTGCAAATTCGAATTGGAATCAGTGATTCATTGGCTATTTTCTAATTATCTCTATTCTTCTAATTGCTGCAGGTGTTTCCCTTCCCCTTTTTTCATAATTTTTGCATTAAACTTCCTTCCCCGGGTTAGTATATATCTGGTCTCTTAATTTCTACTTGTTTTCCCTTTTTAATATGTGTTGTGGTGGTGCTTGATTTTCCGTGTGAGCATGGAAAAGAGTGAAGGGAAAGCTAAAGGGAAAATTCAGACGTTTAATTATTTGTGTCCTGTGATGTCTTAGATCTATTATTTTGTTTTGTTTGTTATGATCCTGTTGTTTCTCTGCCTAGGTCTTGATGTGTTTCCTCGTTATTGTTTGTTATTTTGTGCTTCTTCGTTGCTTTCGTGTTTTCTTTTCCTTTTCTTGTTTTGTGTTGGCGGTTTTTCCGCTCTGAGTAGGTGATTGTAAATGGATCTGATGCTATCCTTGATTTCAGCTGGGACGAAGCCTGCTTCTTTCGATATTATTTCCTTCTCTGGGAGCTGTGCCGCTAGTCTGATAGCTCTTATTTGTGTGAGATATGGGCCCGAGTGTCCAAATCTTAATCTGTTTATTTGTACTTTTCCCATGTCTATCCTGTGATAAGTGTTGCTGAAATGTAATCCGAAGGTGTTGTCGTTGTGTTCTATATATTCTGTGTCTAGTAATGCTATAAGGGGAAGAGGGCCTTCTGTGAAGGTATTAAATACCTTGTTGCAGTCTTTGCAATATATCGTTGCGTGGCAATCCCATGCAAAAAGGGGATTGATTTTATCTTTTGTCGAAGAAAAGAATTGGGACCTATTATTATCTGGTACATAGAAGTTTACCAGCGGTCTTGCAGCCAGTCTCATTATGCTCCTTTTGACTTTTGTTCCCACTTGTTTTACAAAAGGTATTGTATTCCAGAATTTGTTGAATTTTTGATTCTCATCTATTCTCTTTTCTTTTTCTATTATATGTATTGCTTGGCAGAATTTCCTTTGGCTTGCTGTCATGTTTTCAAATTCGGGGGCTGATAATGGCTTCTTGGTTGGCTTCTGTCTGCGTTGTAGGTATGGATTTAGTTTAGCTCTGTATCCATAGTAGCTATTTTCTTCTGTGTAGATCATTCTTGTCAGGGTTTCTCTTTCCTTTTTGACGCTGTCCCTTACTAGCATTGTTTCCCTCATGACCTCTGTTATCTGAGCGATGCAATCATATCCCGCATTTACTTTTGTTAATGCCGCTTTTATAGTTTTCGTACAGTACCAGTTCGGATATCCATTCACTGAGAGAATTCTCCTCAGTTTCTGGCAGTTCAGTTTCCAGAAGATTTTGCTGCTGATTGTTAACGCTTTCGTTGCGTACTCGAGTGTAACCGAGTTTTTCATGTTATCGGGATGGTTTGAGTGATAATTCAGAAGTCGCTCTGAGGCAATGTCCTTCCTGTACCAACTTGTGTAGACGTCCTTATCCCCTCTTATAATGGTTACATCCAGGAAATTGATGGCTCGATATTCATCTTCGTATTCAATCGTGAATTTTACCTTTCCTTCGTCTTTATGGGTGGTGCGCAGTTCCTCTGATATGTTCTCTAACATTTTCCTGGCTTTCCTGATGCTTTCCACTGGTCCTATTATCAGTATGTCATCCACATATTTTATGATTAACTCAATGCCTATGTCTTTCAGTGGCTCCGTTGCCAAGGCAAACAAATTGTCCATGTATAAGTCTGCCATTATCGGGGCCATGGTGCTTCCCATTGGTAGGCCCGAGTTTTGTCTATATAGAGTTCCCCTGCATTGAAACACGTTAGTTTCTTGGGTGACAAACATTAGGGAGTCTTGTAGATCTCCTATTCTCATTATTCCCTCATCTTGTAATTTCTGTCCGAAGTTTTCTGTTATGTAACTTATTCCTGCCTTGGTGGGGATGTTTGTGAACATGTCTACTACATCCAGCGAGGCCATTATATTTCCTTCTTTCTCAAGGGCTCCTGAGTCCCTAATGAGTTTGATTAGTCTCTCTGTGTTTCCTATGTTATATTCCTTGTTTCTAAATGGGTATAATATTTTGGCTAGAAAGATAGCTGTGCTACTTCCAATCGCATTTCTTGTGTCCACAATTGGTCTTAGGGGCAATCCTTCTTTATGTACCTTGATGCTGCCATACATTCTTGGTATTATCTGTTCCTTTTTGACCAATCTCCTTCTTCTGGATTTTTCTTCTGGTGTTTGGTTTGAATCATTTGTGGCTATGTGGATATGTAGTTCATTGCTACTTTCCATGTTGAGTTGTTCTCTGAAACCTACTTCTTCTCTATTTATGATGGAATAGGCCTTGTTTTCCAGACCCTTTTCCAGGAATGTCTTCATCTTCTCCTCATAGAGATCTTTCTCCATGATTACTGTTACGTTTCCTTTGTCTGCGTTCGTTACCAGTATGTCTGGGTTGTTTTTGAGGAATTTCGCAGTTGTTTTTCTTCCTTTTTCAATTTCCTTTTCTATGGGTAGCCTCTTGTGGGCCAACACTTGCTTGGGTTTTGCTATTTCCTTTTGTGTGTAGCTTGACAGGCACTCCTTTCTGAAGTGTCTTAGTCGTTCTGTGACCTTGTATATAGTACCTGGTCGTCCAAACTCGTGGTCATGTGCAATGATGTCTATAACCTCATCCCAGTTTCCTTTTTCCGTCTGTTGTTGGATTTTATATCCAAACTTTGGTCCATAGCTCAAGAGTATTGCGGTTATAGGTGGAATTTCTTTTGATGTGAGGTTTATTAGTGCTCCCGGTACCGGTTTGAGGATCGTTTTCCCTCTCTTTGTTGTTATTTTTGGGTTCACCTTGTTCTTTGCTTGTGCCTTATTTTTATTGTTATTGTTTAGTGATCTCTTAACCCTATTTTCGTCCCTACGTCTTTTTTGTGGTTGTGCTGTCTGTGTTTTGGTCATTGTTATGTCCTGATTTTGTTCCTATTGGGGGAGGGCAAGAGAAGAGTTTTTTATTGTTCCTTTCTTTCTCATGGGTCTTGATGTGTTAATTGTGTATTTATGGGTTTTTTTTTTTTTTTTTTTTTTTTTTTTTTTTTTTTATTGTTTAGGTTATTCTTATTAGTCTAATGTGACTATTGTTGGTCGTCTTCCCATAGGATCATTTTCTTCATTCTGCTGTCGATTGTTTCTTTTCCCAATAGATGCATGTTTTCCAACATTTCGTTGAAACCTGATGGAATTCTCTTTTTGTTTCTGAATTTTAGCAATTTTTCCCGAAGAGTATTTTGATATATTTCATGGGGATATTTAAGCTCATTCAGGAGTAGTTTCATGTCATGTGCATTGTGTGCTATGAAGACTGGATTACTGTGTTTTATTAGGTTATTGACGCGTGATTCTAGCAGTGGGTGTTGTATTCCTTTTTCCCCCCTCGGGTTGTATTTTGGAATGTTTTTGCATAAAGACACACGTTCTTCCATGGTTATATGGTTAAGGTAGTATAGTTGTTTTTCATAAATGAGGACGCTGGTGTTTTGGATCCTAGCTGTTGTCCCACTATTGTGGATAATGTCTATATTTTCTTTTGGGAGTGTTGCGTGAAGGTCCTTGATCTTTTCTAGAGATATTCGTGCCCTCTCCTGTATCCGATTTATCTTGTTTTTTGGTCCTATCAAATTCAATGTAGAATGATCTCTTGAAAATATCCTAGTCTGAAGTATTTTCAGTGCTTGTTTTAATTCCTTGGAGAGTGCTTCTATGATGAACTGACTCATTGTCTTATGTAATGGGAGTGTTGTGGTGTCTGTTCCTCGCTCATCTTCGAAAATTTCTTTTTTAATTCTGTAAAATCTGTGCATGTGTATGATCTCCCCTGCCGTTTCTACAATATTGCTTATCTTTTCTATTTCTGGTGAGGCTTTCCCTTCCAGGTTGTACTTTTCTTTTATGTAGTTTGTCATAATGGGCACTGCTGTGGATATTGTTCCTCCTTGTATTCGTAGTGTTACGAAGTTGTATTCCTCTTCTTCATATCTTTGGACTAGAGGTATTTTTCCCCCCCACCCGAATATTAATTGTTGTTCTATTTGTATTGACAACGGTGTCACCGGGTCTAGTAGGTTCTCCAATAGCGGGTTGAGGTGTGTGGCTATGGCTTGTTGTCGGTTCGGAGATTTGTTTGGGTCTTTTGCCCATGTGAGAAAGTTTTCCTCCATGGTTTGTATGTTAATGTGGACTTCTGGTATCTCAATTGCCAGGTTGTTTTCTATTTCGGTGAGTTTTTCTTTTAGTAGGATCATGATTTGGGCCCTAACTTGTATATATTCCTGTTCTAAGATTTGTAGTACCCCTGTTTCAAGAGAATTGGTCTTTTGTATTGTCCTTATGGTTGAGCGGTTTATTGTGTTGAGTGCGTTATGTTCTCTGGCTTTTTGGAGAAGTCCCCCCCGTATCATCAGTTTAAGGTCTTTCCGTTGTTTTCTGTTTTCTCGGTGACGTTTGCTGATTGTATATTTCTTTTGATGTTTGATCTGTAATGATGCAGTGGTATCAAGAGTTTTAAGAATTGTTTTGGCCTCAGGCAGGACTTGTGTGCCGTCTTCATCAATTAGTTGTACTTATGTTTCGATAGATTAGATTTTAGAGGTTCCTTTTGGCATCCTAGCCCAATGTCAGATCATTGGGAGACCGTCAGTGCTGTGTTGGGATCTCACTATGGGCCTTCCGCGTAGCTTATCCATCCCCTTTCCCTTTGATAGCGGGAAAAAGTAACATTATCAAGTCATATTTGGTTGGGCTCCTCTCTTAGCCTAGTGCCAAGCGGAGTGTGTGTGCTACCTTGGGTCTATTTGTCAGAAGGTTTTTTGTGTGGTCTGGAAGGCCTCTCATTTCTTTCGTCTGGCAACCGAGAAAGCAACGTATTATCGCTACCCATCCTCACTGATGCCTCTGAGAAGTGATGAGTTGCCTTGCAGCTATCTGCATAACAAATTTTAGATACCCTCCAGAGGTTACCTCACCCAGGTTTCTACGTTCCTGGAGTGGTGGGCGAACCCTCCCGCGTTTTTTCAGAAGCCATATCGGCACACGCTGATACGGGCCAGCACCAGGATCACCTGGGCAAACCTTCCCCGGGAGTGTTTTTCTTTTTTCCCCGCTGTTTTGGGGGGATTTCTTGTTTGCTTAATATTTTTACTATGGGTTAACTTGAACTATCCCGAATTTAATGTAGTTAAATTGCAAATTTATTGTTTTGATGGGTGCAGTCCTCCTGATGCCAGTTATTCTCCTCTTCTTTTGTTCTGCTGTCTGATGTTGCATTGGTCCTGTGTTCTTTTCTCTGTTTGTTCACTTATCTCATTATGTTTTAGTGTTTGTATTTCTGGATCTGTTGGCGACCTCTCTCTGCTTATTTATTTTCATGTTGTTGGTGAGTTGCTTGAGTTTTCCCTAGCCAATATCCCCTATTATCAAGTGTGTCGTTTTTTATATGTTATTAATTTTATATCTAGCCCTATGCTATATTTATTTGTTCTCATGCCTTTTCTATGTCTTAATTATGTGGTTCTCTGTTTTTTGGTTTATGTTTATTTATTCATTTTCTTTATTCACTTTGATACATTTTCTACTTAATTTAAGTTTGTTGTTTTGTATCCTGATTTTTGGTGTTTGCTTTCGTTGTGCCTTCTTTGTGCTCTTTTTGCTGTCTTGTCCATTCGTGTCCTGTCTGCTTGTGTTTAAACTCCTGTTTGTCTTGCCTTCCATTGATGATTCTGCTGGTTGTACCTCATTTTGCCAGTTCGTCTTCTTTCACCTTGATTTCATGCTTCCAGCTTCTACTCTCTTATCTTAAAGTTATATTAAAATTCTCTTAAAGTTCTCTTAATTCTATGTTCTGTGCTTCCCTCTGTTTTGTCCGCTGTTTTTAGGTTGGCAATGATTTGCTTGCGACATAGAATGCTATGTTGTCCGACGTTTGTTGTTTTCTTTGTTAACTGTTTATTGTGACATGACTGTTTGGGTGGTTGATCGTACTTTGACTAATTGTATTGCTTGTGTCTCTGTGTTTTTATTTTACTAGTGTTAATTTATCGGTGTTTATTGTAATTGGATCCCTCAGGACGTTTAGTTGCTAATTCCTAGGATGTGGGAATTTTTATATATAGTTGCCTCATGCAAGGAGTAGCCGTAATGTGTCATGGGTGAGTAACATTAATTAACATTGTTTCTCCTCTTTCTGTGGTCTCCCGAGTGTGCCATTCCATTGAAGGCTTCCCAACCATTGTTGTGTGCAACCCTTCCCTGTAACTTAGTGTTATAATTAAGTATTGAGGTCAATTTGCATTCGAATTCAGTAATTATATTGTGTGTGACGTTTCCCTTTTTTGTTTCGTGTTGAACCATTTCATAATGTTTCCATTTATTTCAAATAAGTTCAAATTATTTTCTTATTGTTTCATGCAGCTGTTCCTCCCCTATTCCAGGGGATTTCCAGTTGCGTATATAATCCTTATGGGGTGGTATATAGCGTGCAGCTCCCCCTTTTTTTGTTTATTTGAGAGCTTAAAAACTCAGGTGCCTATTGTGTTTAGTCTAATTTTGATCAGGTCATGTTTGTGATTTAGTGTGGCCAGTGTCCCTTATGGGTGGAATGCCTTAGAAGCATGATCTGTTCAGGGTGTGTAGAGATTCTCATTGGTTTCCTGGATCTAGATTTCGTCCCTTACCATGGGGACTCATCAGCAGGTTTTATATTCCATTTTGAGGTTTAAGACTTTGATTAATAATATTATGGAGATAGTTCATCTAATTACTATTTGCCACTTTATTTTCCAGGACAGGCACCTGCAACCAACGCATGTGGATGCCGGAATCATACGTCCCTGCATCCCCATGCGCCCATTGCCGCGACCCTCCTATTTTTGGCATTCTTATATATGTGGGTATTGTGTTTAATTTTGTTTGAGTCTGAGAGTGTGATCTGACGATTTGTGATTCTTAACCACCAATATTCCCAAAGTGGAAATCATTGGCTGGTAGTTTTTTGGGGCTATGTTCCCAATATTTAATAATAATAATAATATTTAATGTTTGATATGTGATCCTGTAAATAATTCCTTCTTAAAATTATAAGATTATAATAAGTTAATGAATTGTTCGAATCCTTTTCAAAAGAAAATTTTTCCTATTTATTTATTTTATCTAACTGCTTAATATCCATAATGGGGTTGGATTTGTTTCTGCCTGTCGTTTTTTGTCTGACGATTGCCTGCTTGAAAGTTTTTTACTTGAAAGAATTTTTATCTGAAAGAATTTTTAAACCTATAAGTTGATAAATTCCTAGTATCCTAATATTCTGGCCCTGTGTGAGTATATTGTTGTGCCGGTCTTGTTCCTTTGAATGTCCTTCAGACGTGTTGTTCCTTCATCCTGCTTGTGGTTTGTAGCCCGGTGTGGGTTCCCCTCTCTCTTTGTCCTTTTCAATTCATACTGTTTTTGTTTCCCCCCACACTGAATTTCTTAACTTCTCTAAACTTCTTTAAACTTCTGACCTGAAGTGTACCTTGATTTTATTACTCACTGTTTCTGGTGTGTCTTCCCTTGGGCTCTGTTGTCCCAGCTGTAGGCCCTCTTCATCGTGGTGTTCCAACCACCTTTCGAACATCTCCTGAAAGGTTGGTTGCGTTGGCCTCCCCTTTGGGAGGCCTTCAGCAGGCCCCCATCGACCCATGGCTTTCAATCGTCCTCGCTTCTCACCGTCCTCGTTGTCCTTGCTGCCCTCGTTGTCCTTGCTGCCCTCGTTGTCCTCGATGTTCTCGTTGCCCTCGTTGTCGGCCTCCATCCAGCGTCCCTCCATGAGTCAATGGTTATTTTCCCTGTCTTGATTGTCCCTGATTTTCCCTGATTTCTTTTCACTGCTTTTCCTGCTTTTCCCGCTTTTCTTCTTCCAATTGTCCGTTGACTGATTTAAATCCTCTGCCACGTTGTCGCCTTCTTTTTCTCTGTGTTGGCGGTTGGTTGGTGATTAGTGGTCACTGTCTTTGTCTTTTGTTTGTGTGTCAATGACTTGTGGTCACCTCTTAGTTGTCTTACTTAATTAAGCTTAGGCTTACCATCTACGGGGTTGTCTTCTATTTTCCCACTACTACTACCTTACATGTCTGACTTCAGACGTTCTAAACCCATACTTCCGATCTTGCCCTGATTCATGTTGTGTGGGTGTTGTCTCCCCTTCTTCTTCTCAAGCTCTCTGAGTCTCTGAGCTTTCAGATCTTTCAGATCAACTAAGCTTTTGGCCTTGAGACCGACCTATCTCAACTTTAAGTTTCCCCCCCCCCCCGTTTTGGAGCTTTCAAACTTGACCTGTATTTGCAAATTCGAATTGGAATCAGTGATTCATTGGCTATTTTCTAATTATCTCTATTCTTCTAATTGCTGCAGGTGTTTCCCTTCCCCTTTTTTCATAATTTTTGCATTAAACTTCCTTCCCCGGGTTAGTATATATCTGGTCTCTTAATTTCTACTTGTTTTCCCTTTTTAATATGTGTTGTGGTGGTGCTTGATTTTCCGTGTGAGCATGGAAAAGAGTGAAGGGAAAGCTAAAGGGAAAATTCAGACGTTTAATTATTTGTGTCCTGTGATGTCTTAGATCTATTATTTTGTTTTGTTTGTTATGATCCTGTTGTTTCTCTGCCTAGGTCTTGATGTGTTTCCTCGTTATTGTTTGTTATTTTGTGCTTCTTCGTTGCTTTCGTGTTTTCTTTTCCTTTTCTTGTTTTGTGTTGGCGGTTTTTCCGCTCTGAGTAGGTGATTGTAAATGGATCTGATGCTATCCTTGATTTCAGCTGGGACGAAGCCTGCTTCTTTCGATATTATTTCCTTCTCTGGGAGCTGTGCCGCTAGTCTGATAGCTCTTATTTGTGTGAGATATGGGCCCGAGTGTCCAAATCTTAATCTGTTTATTTGTACTTTTCCCATGTCTATCCTGTGATAAGTGTTGCTGAAATGTAATCCGAAGGTGTTGTCGTTGTGTTCTATATATTCTGTGTCTAGTAATGCTATAAGGGGAAGAGGGCCTTCTGTGAAGGTATTAAATACCTTGTTGCAGTCTTTGCAATATATCGTTGCGTGGCAATCCCATGCAAAAAGGGGATTGATTTTATCTTTTGTCGAAGAAAAGAATTGGGACCTATTATTATCTGGTACATAGAAGTTTACCAGCGGTCTTGCAGCCAGTCTCATTATGCTCCTTTTGACTTTTGTTCCCACTTGTTTTACAAAAGGTATTGTATTCCAGAATTTGTTGAATTTTTGATTCTCATCTATTCTCTTTTCTTTTTCTATTATATGTATTGCTTGGCAGAATTTCCTTTGGCTTGCTGTCATGTTTTCAAATTCGGGGGCTGATAATGGCTTCTTGGTTGGCTTCTGTCTGCGTTGTAGGTATGGATTTAGTTTAGCTCTGTATCCATAGTAGCTATTTTCTTCTGTGTAGATCATTCTTGTCAGGGTTTCTCTTTCCTTTTTGACGCTGTCCCTTACTAGCATTGTTTCCCTCATGACCTCTGTTATCTGAGCGATGCAATCATATCCCGCATTTACTTTTGTTAATGCCGCTTTTATAGTTTTCGTACAGTACCAGTTCGGATATCCATTCACTGAGAGAATTCTCCTCAGTTTCTGGCAGTTCAGTTTCCAGAAGATTTTGCTGCTGATTGTTAACGCTTTCGTTGCGTACTCGAGTGTAACCGAGTTTTTCATGTTATCGGGATGGTTTGAGTGATAATTCAGAAGTCGCTCTGAGGCAATGTCCTTCCTGTACCAACTTGTGTAGACGTCCTTATCCCCTCTTATAATGGTTACATCCAGGAAATTGATGGCTCGATATTCATCTTCGTATTCAATCGTGAATTTTACCTTTCCTTCGTCTTTATGGGTGGTGCGCAGTTCCTCTGATATGTTCTCTAACATTTTCCTGGCTTTCCTGATGCTTTCCACTGGTCCTATTATCAGTATGTCATCCACATATTTTATGATTAACTCAATGCCTATGTCTTTCAGTGGCTCCGTTGCCAAGGCAAACAAATTGTCCATGTATAAGTCTGCCATTATCGGGGCCATGGTGCTTCCCATTGGTAGGCCCGAGTTTTGTCTATATAGAGTTCCCCTGCATTGAAACACGTTAGTTTCTTGGGTGACAAACATTAGGGAGTCTTGTAGATCTCCTATTCTCATTATTCCCTCATCTTGTAATTTCTGTCCGAAGTTTTCTGTTATGTAACTTATTCCTGCCTTGGTGGGGATGTTTGTGAACATGTCTACTACATCCAGCGAGGCCATTATATTTCCTTCTTTCTCAAGGGCTCCTGAGTCCCTAATGAGTTTGATTAGTCTCTCTGTGTTTCCTATGTTATATTCCTTGTTTCTAAATGGGTATAATATTTTGGCTAGAAAGATAGCTGTGCTACTTCCAATCGCATTTCTTGTGTCCACAATTGGTCTTAGGGGCAATCCTTCTTTATGTACCTTGATGCTGCCATACATTCTTGGTATTATCTGTTCCTTTTTGACCAATCTCCTTCTTCTGGATTTTTCTTCTGGTGTTTGGTTTGAATCATTTGTGGCTATGTGGATATGTAGTTCATTGCTACTTTCCATGTTGAGTTGTTCTCTGAAACCTACTTCTTCTCTATTTATGATGGAATAGGCCTTGTTTTCCAGACCCTTTTCCAGGAATGTCTTCATCTTCTCCTCATAGAGATCTTTCTCCATGATTACTGTTACGTTTCCTTTGTCTGCGTTCGTTACCAGTATGTCTGGGTTGTTTTTGAGGAATTTCGCAGTTGTTTTTCTTCCTTTTTCAATTTCCTTTTCTATGGGTAGCCTCTTGTGGGCCAACACTTGCTTGGGTTTTGCTATTTCCTTTTGTGTGTAGCTTGACAGGCACTCCTTTCTGAAGTGTCTTAGTCGTTCTGTGACCTTGTATATAGTACCTGGTCGTCCAAACTCGTGGTCATGTGCAATGATGTCTATAACCTCATCCCAGTTTCCTTTTTCCGTCTGTTGTTGGATTTTATATCCAAACTTTGGTCCATAGCTCAAGAGTATTGCGGTTATAGGTGGAATTTCTTTTGATGTGAGGTTTATTAGTGCTCCCGGTACCGGTTTGAGGATCGTTTTCCCTCTCTTTGTTGTTATTTTTGGGTTCACCTTGTTCTTTGCTTGTGCCTTATTTTTATTGTTATTGTTTAGTGATCTCTTAACCCTATTTTCGTCCCTACGTCTTTTTTGTGGTTGTGCTGTCTGTGTTTTGGTCATTGTTATGTCCTGATTTTGTTCCTATTGGGGGAGGGCAAGAGAAGAGTTTTTTATTGTTCCTTTCTTTCTCATGGGTCTTGATGTGTTAATTGTGTATTTATGGGGTTTTTTTTTTTTTTTTTTTTTTTTTTTTTTTTTTTTTATTGTTTAGGTTATTCTTATTAGTCTAATGTGACTATTGTTGGTCGTCTTCCCATAGGATCATTTTCTTCATTCTGCTGTCGATTGTTTCTTTTCCCAATAGATGCATGTTTTCCAACATTTCGTTGAAACCTGATGGAATTCTCTTTTTGTTTCTGAATTTTAGCAATTTTTCCCGAAGAGTATTTTGATATATTTCATGGGGATATTTAAGCTCATTCAGGAGTAGTTTCATGTCATGTGCATTGTGTGCTATGAAGACTGGATTACTGTGTTTTATTAGGTTATTGACGCGTGATTCTAGCAGTGGGTGTTGTATTCCTTTTTCCCCCCTCGGGTTGTATTTTGGAATGTTTTTGCATAAAGACACACGTTCTTCCATGGTTATATGGTTAAGGTAGTATAGTTGTTTTTCATAAATGAGGACGCTGGTGTTTTGGATCCTAGCTGTTGTCCCACTATTGTGGATAATGTCTATATTTTCTTTTGGGAGTGTTGCGTGAAGGTCCTTGATCTTTTCTAGAGATATTCGTGCCCTCTCCTGTATCCGATTTATCTTGTTTTTTGGTCCTATCAAATTCAATGTAGAATGATCTCTTGAAAATATCCTAGTCTGAAGTATTTTCAGTGCTTGTTTTAATTCCTTGGAGAGTGCTTCTATGATGAACTGACTCATTGTCTTATGTAATGGGAGTGTTGTGGTGTCTGTTCCTCGCTCATCTTCGAAAATTTCTTTTTTAATTCTGTAAAATCTGTGCATGTGTATGATCTCCCCTGCCGTTTCTACAATATTGCTTATCTTTTCTATTTCTGGTGAGGCTTTCCCTTCCAGGTTGTACTTTTCTTTTATGTAGTTTGTCATAATGGGCACTGCTGTGGATATTGTTCCTCCTTGTATTCGTAGTGTTACGAAGTTGTATTCCTCTTCTTCATATCTTTGGACTAGAGGTATTTTTCCCCCCCACCCGAATATTAATTGTTGTTCTATTTGTATTGACAACGGTGTCACCGGGTCTAGTAGGTTCTCCAATAGCGGGTTGAGGTGTGTGGCTATGGCTTGTTGTCGGTTCGGAGATTTGTTTGGGTCTTTTGCCCATGTGAGAAAGTTTTCCTCCATGGTTTGTATGTTAATGTGGACTTCTGGTATCTCAATTGCCAGGTTGTTTTCTATTTCGGTGAGTTTTTCTTTTAGTAGGATCATGATTTGGGCCCTAACTTGTATATATTCCTGTTCTAAGATTTGTAGTACCCCTGTTTCAAGAGAATTGGTCTTTTGTATTGTCCTTATGGTTGAGCGGTTTATTGTGTTGAGTGCGTTATGTTCTCTGGCTTTTTGGAGAAGTCCCCCCCGTATCATCAGTTTAAGGTCTTTCCGTTGTTTTCTGTTTTCTCGGTGACGTTTGCTGATTGTATATTTCTTTTGATGTTTGATCTGTAATGATGCAGTGGTATCAAGAGTTTTAAGAATTGTTTTGGCCTCAGGCAGGACTTGTGTGCCGTCTTCATCAATTAGTTGTACTTATGTTTCGATAGATTAGATTTTAGAGGTTCCTTTTGGCATCCTAGCCCAATGTCAGATCATTGGGAGACCGTCAGTGCTGTGTTGGGATCTCACTATGGGCCTTCCGCGTAGCTTATCCATCCCCTTTCCCTTTGATAGCGGGAAAAAGTAACATTATCAAGTCATATTTGGTTGGGCTCCTCTCTTAGCCTAGTGCCAAGCGGAGTGTGTGTGCTACCTTGGGTCTATTTGTCAGAAGGTTTTTTGTGTGGTCTGGAAGGCCTCTCATTTCTTTCGTCTGGCAACCGAGAAAGCAACGTATTATCGCTACCCATCCTCACTGATGCCTCTGAGAAGTGATGAGTTGCCTTGCAGCTATCTGCATAACAAATTTTAGATACCCTCCAGAGGTTACCTCACCCAGGTTTCTACGTTCCTGGAGTGGTGGGCGAACCCTCCCGCGTTTTTTCAGAAGCCATATCGGCACACGCTGATACGGGCCAGCACCAGGATCACCTGGGCAAACCTTCCCCGGGAGTGTTTTTCTTTTTTCCCCGCTGTTTTGGGGGGATTTCTTGTTTGCTTAATATTTTTACTATGGGTTAACTTGAACTATCCCGAATTTAATGTAGTTAAATTGCAAATTTATTGTTTTGATGGGTGCAATCCTCCTGATGCCAGTTATTCTCCTCTTCTTTTGTTCTGCTGTCTGATGTTGCATTGGTCCTGTGTTCTTTTCTCTGTTTGTTCACTTATCTCATTATGTTTTAGTGTTTGTATTTCTGGATCTGTTGGCGACCTCTCTCTGCTTATTTATTTTCATGTTGTTGGTGAGTTGCTTGAGTTTTCCCTAGCCAATATCCCCTATTATCAAGTGTGTCGTTTTTTATATGTTATTAATTTTATATCTAGCCCTATGCTATATTTATTTGTTCTCATGCCTTTTCTATGTCTTAATTATGTGGTTCTCTGTTTTTTGGTTTATGTTTATTTATTCATTTTCTTTATTCACTTTGATACATTTTCTACTTAATTTAAGTTTGTTGTTTTGTATCCTGATTTTTGGTGTTTGCTTTCGTTGTGCCTTCTTTGTGCTCTTTTTGCTGTCTTGTCCATTCGTGTCCTGTCTGCTTGTGTTTAAACTCCTGTTTGTCTTGCCTTCCATTGATGATTCTGCTGGTTGTACCTCATTTTGCCAGTTCGTCTTCTTTCACCTTGATTTCATGCTTCCAGCTTCTACTCTCTTATCTTAAAGTTATATTAAAATTCTCTTAAAGTTCTCTTAATTCTATGTTCTGTGCTTCCCTCTGTTTTGTCCGCTGTTTTTAGGTTGGCAATGATTTGCTTGCGACATAGAATGCTATGTTGTCCGACGTTTGTTGTTTTCTTTGTTAACTGTTTATTGTGACATGACTGTTTGGGTGGTTGATCGTACTTTGACTAATTGTATTGCTTGTGTCTCTGTGTTTTTATTTTACTAGTGTTAATTTATCGGTGTTTATTGTAATTGGATCCCTCAGGACGTTTAGTTGCTAATTCCTAGGATGTGGGAATTTTTATATATAGTTGCCTCATGCAAGGAGTAGCCGTAATGTGTCATGGGTGAGTAACATTAATTAACATTGTTTCTCCTCTTTCTGTGGTCTCCCGAGTGTGCCATTCCATTGAAGGCTTCCCAACCATTGTTGTGTGCAACCCTTCCCTGTAACTTAGTGTTATAATTAAGTATTGAGGTCAATTTGCATTCGAATTCAGTAATTATATTGTGTGTGACGTTTCCCTTTTTTGTTTCGTGTTGAACCATTTCATAATGTTTCCATTTATTTCAAATAAGTTCAAATTATTTTCTTATTGTTTCATGCAGCTGTTCCTCCCCTATTCCAGGGGATTTCCAGTTGCGTATATAATCCTTATGGGGTGGTATATAGCGTGCAGCTCCCCCTTTTTTTGTTTATTTGAGAGCTTAAAAACTCAGGTGCCTATTGTGTTTAGTCTAATTTTGATCAGGTCATGTTTGTGATTTAGTGTGGCCAGTGTCCCTTATGGGTGGAATGCCTTAGAAGCATGATCTGTTCAGGGTGTGTAGAGATTCTCATTGGTTTCCTGGATCTAGATTTCGTCCCTTACCATGGGGACTCATCAGCAGGTTTTATATTCCATTTTGAGGTTTAAGACTTTGATTAATAATATTATGGAGATAGTTCATCTAATTACTATTTGCCACTTTATTTTCCAGGACAGGCACCTGCAACCAACGCATGTGGATGCCGGAATCATACGTCCCTGCATCCCCATGCGCCCATTGCCGCGACCCTCCTATTTTTGGCATTCTTATATATGTGGGTATTGTGTTTAATTTTGTTTGAGTCTGAGAGTGTGATCTGACGATTTGTGATTCTTAACCACCAATATTCCCAAAGTGGAAATCATTGGCTGGTAGTTTTTTGGGGCTATGTTCCCAATATTTAATAATAATAATAATATTTAATGTTTGATATGTGATCCTGTAAATAATTCCTTCTTAAAATTATAAGATTATAATAAATTAATGAATTGTTCGAATCCTTTTCAAAAGAAAATTTTTCCTATTTATTTATTTTATCTAACTGCTTAATATCCATAATGGGGTTGGATTTGTTTCTGCCTGTCGTTTTTTGTCTGACGATTGCCTGCTTGAAAGTTTTTTACTTGAAAGAATTTTTATCTGAAAGAATTTTTAAACCTATAAGTTGATAAATTCCTAGTATCCTAATATTCTGGCCCTGTGTGAGTATATTGTTGTGCCGGTCTTGTTCCTTTGAATGTCCTTCAGACGTGTTGTTCCTTCATCCTGCTTGTGGTTTGTAGCCCGGTGTGGGTTCCCCTCTCTCTTTGTCCTTTTCAATTCATACTGTTTTTGTTTCCCCCCACACTGAATTTCTTAACTTCTCTAAACTTCTTTAAACTTCTGACCTGAAGTGTACCTTGATTTTATTACTCACTGTTTCTGGTGTGTCTTCCCTTGGGCTCTGTTGTCCCAGCTGTAGGCCCTCTTCATCGTGGTGTTCCAACCACCTTTCGAACATCTCCTGAAAGGTTGGTTGCGTTGGCCTCCCCTTTGGGAGGCCTTCAGCAGGCCCCCATCGACCCATGGCTTTCAATCGTCCTCGCTTCTCACCGTCCTCGTTGTCCTTGCTGCCCTCGTTGTCCTTGCTGCCCTCGTTGTCCTCGATGTTCTCGTTGCCCTCGTTGTCGGCCTCCATCCAGCGTCCCTCCATGAGTCAATGGTTATTTTCCCTGTCTTGATTGTCCCTGATTTTCCCTGATTTCTTTTCACTGCTTTTCCTGCTTTTCCCGCTTTTCTTCTTCCAATTGTCCGTTGACTGATTTAAATCCTCTGCCACGTTGTCGCCTTCTTTTTCTCTGTGTTGGCGGTTGGTTGGTGATTAGTGGTCACTGTCTTTGTCTTTTGTTTGTGTGTCAATGACTTGTGGTCACCTCTTAGTTGTCTTACTTAATTAAGCTTAGGCTTACCATCTACGGGGTTGTCTTCTATTTTCCCACTACTACTACCTTACATGTCTGACTTCAGACGTTCTAAACCCATACTTCCGATCTTGCCCTGATTCATGTTGTGTGGGTGTTGTCTCCCCTTCTTCTTCTCAAGCTCTCTGAGTCTCTGAGCTTTCAGATCTTTCAGATCAACTAAGCTTTTGGCCTTGAGACCGACCTATCTCAACTTTAAGTTCCCCCCCCCCCCCGTTTTGGAGCTTTCAAACTTGACCTGTATTTGCAAATTCGAATTGGAATCAGTGATTCATTGGCTATTTTCTAATTATCTCTATTCTTCTAATTGCTGCAGGTGTTTCCCTTCCCCTTTTTTCATAATTTTTGCATTAAACTTCCTTCCCCGGGTTAGTATATATCTGGTCTCTTAATTTCTACTTGTTTTCCCTTTTTAATATGTGTTGTGGTGGTGCTTGATTTTCCGTGTGAGCATGGAAAAGAGTGAAGGGAAAGCTAAAGGGAAAATTCAGACGTTTAATTATTTGTGTCCTGTGATGTCTTAGATCTATTATTTTGTTTTGTTTGTTATGATCCTGTTGTTTCTCTGCCTAGGTCTTGATGTGTTTCCTCGTTATTGTTTGTTATTTTGTGCTTCTTCGTTGCTTTCGTGTTTTCTTTTCCTTTTCTTGTTTTGTGTTGGCGGTTTTTCCGCTCTGAGTAGGTGATTGTAAATGGATCTGATGCTATCCTTGATTTCAGCTGGGACGAAGCCTGCTTCTTTCGATATTATTTCCTTCTCTGGGAGCTGTGCCGCTAGTCTGATAGCTCTTATTTGTGTGAGATATGGGCCCGAGTGTCCAAATCTTAATCTGTTTATTTGTACTTTTCCCATGTCTATCCTGTGATAAGTGTTGCTGAAATGTAATCCGAAGGTGTTGTCGTTGTGTTCTATATATTCTGTGTCTAGTAATGCTATAAGGGGAAGAGGGCCTTCTGTGAAGGTATTAAATACCTTGTTGCAGTCTTTGCAATATATCGTTGCGTGGCAATCCCATGCAAAAAGGGGATTGATTTTATCTTTTGTCGAAGAAAAGAATTGGGACCTATTATTATCTGGTACATAGAAGTTTACCAGCGGTCTTGCAGCCAGTCTCATTATGCTCCTTTTGACTTTTGTTCCCACTTGTTTTACAAAAGGTATTGTATTCCAGAATTTGTTGAATTTTTGATTCTCATCTATTCTCTTTTCTTTTTCTATTATATGTATTGCTTGGCAGAATTTCCTTTGGCTTGCTGTCATGTTTTCAAATTCGGGGGCTGATAATGGCTTCTTGGTTGGCTTCTGTCTGCGTTGTAGGTATGGATTTAGTTTAGCTCTGTATCCATAGTAGCTATTTTCTTCTGTGTAGATCATTCTTGTCAGGGTTTCTCTTTCCTTTTTGACGCTGTCCCTTACTAGCATTGTTTCCCTCATGACCTCTGTTATCTGAGCGATGCAATCATATCCCGCATTTACTTTTGTTAATGCCGCTTTTATAGTTTTCGTACAGTACCAGTTCGGATATCCATTCACTGAGAGAATTCTCCTCAGTTTCTGGCAGTTCAGTTTCCAGAAGATTTTGCTGCTGATTGTTAACGCTTTCGTTGCGTACTCGAGTGTAACCGAGTTTTTCATGTTATCGGGATGGATTGAGTGATAATTCAGAAGTCGCTCTGAGGCAATGTCCTTCCTGTACCAACTTGTGTAGACGTCCTTATCCCCTCTTATAATGGTTACATCCAGGAAATTGATGGCTCGATATTCATCTTCGTATTCAATCGTGAATTTTACCTTTCCTTCGTCTTTATGGGTGGTGCGCAGTTCCTCTGATATGTTCTCTAACATTTTCCTGGCTTTCCTGATGCTTTCCACTGGTCCTATTATCAGTATGTCATCCACATATTTTATGATTAACTCAATGCCTATGTCTTTCAGTGGCTCCGTTGCCAAGGCAAACAAATTGTCCATGTATAAGTCTGCCATTATCGGGGCCATGGTGCTTCCCATTGGTAGGCCCGAGTTTTGTCTATATAGAGTTCCCCTGCATTGAAACACGTTAGTTTCTTGGGTGACAAACATTAGGGAGTCTTGTAGATCTCCTATTCTCATTATTCCCTCATCTTGTAATTTCTGTCCGAAGTTTTCTGTTATGTAACTTATTCCTGCCTTGGTGGGGATGTTTGTGAACATGTCTACTACATCCAGCGAGGCCATTATATTTCCTTCTTTCTCAAGGGCTCCTGAGTCCCTAATGAGTTTGATTAGTCTCTCTGTGTTTCCTATGTTATATTCCTTGTTTCTAAATGGGTATAATATTTTGGCTAGAAAGATAGCTGTGCTACTTCCAATCGCATTTCTTGTGTCCACAATTGGTCTTAGGGGCAATCCTTCTTTATGTACCTTGATGCTGCCATACATTCTTGGTATTATCTGTTCCTTTTTGACCAATCTCCTTCTTCTGGATTTTTCTTCTGGTGTTTGGTTTGAATCATTTGTGGCTATGTGGATATGTAGTTCATTGCTACTTTCCATGTTGAGTTGTTCTCTGAAACCTACTTCTTCTCTATTTATGATGGAATAGGCCTTGTTTTCCAGACCCTTTTCCAGGAATGTCTTCATCTTCTCCTCATAGAGATCTTTCTCCATGATTACTGTTACGTTTCCTTTGTCTGCGTTCGTTACCAGTATGTCTGGGTTGTTTTTGAGGAATTTCGCAGTTGTTTTTCTTCCTTTTTCAATTTCCTTTTCTATGGGTAGCCTCTTGTGGGCCAACACTTGCTTGGGTTTTGCTATTTCCTTTTGTGTGTAGCTTGACAGGCACTCCTTTCTGAAGTGTCTTAGTCGTTCTGTGACCTTGTATATAGTACCTGGTCGTCCAAACTCGTGGTCATGTGCAATGATGTCTATAACCTCATCCCAGTTTCCTTTTTCCGTCTGTTGTTGGATTTTATATCCAAACTTTGGTCCATAGCTCAAGAGTATTGCGGTTATAGGTGGAATTTCTTTTGATGTGAGGTTTATTAGTGCTCCCGGTACCGGTTTGAGGATCGTTTTCCCTCTCTTTGTTGTTATTTTTGGGTTCACCTTGTTCTTTGCTTGTGCCTTATTTTTATTGTTATTGTTTAGTGATCTCTTAACCCTATTTTCGTCCCTACGTCTTTTTTGTGGTTGTGCTGTCTGTGTTTTGGTCATTGTTATGTCCTGATTTTGTTCCTATTGGGGGAGGGCAAGAGAAGAGTTTTTTATTGTTCCTTTCTTTCTCATGGGTCTTGATGTGTTAATTGTGTATTTATGGGTTTTTTTTTTTTTTTTTTTTTTTTTTTTTTATTGTTTAGGTTATTCTTATTAGTCTAATGTGACTATTGTTGGTCGTCTTCCCATAGGATCATTTTCTTCATTCTGCTGTCGATTGTTTCTTTTCCCAATAGATGCATGTTTTCCAACATTTCGTTGAAACCTGATGGAATTCTCTTTTTGTTTCTGAATTTTAGCAATTTTTCCCGAAGAGTATTTTGATATATTTCATGGGGATATTTAAGCTCATTCAGGAGTAGTTTCATGTCATGTGCATTGTGTGCTATGAAGACTGGATTACTGTGTTTTATTAGGTTATTGACGCGTGATTCTAGCAGTGGGTGTTGTATTCCTTTTTCCCCCCTCGGGTTGTATTTTGGAATGTTTTTGCATAAAGACACACGTTCTTCCATGGTTATATGGTTAAGGTAGTATAGTTGTTTTTCATAAATGAGGACGCTGGTGTTTTGGATCCTAGCTGTTGTCCCACTATTGTGGATAATGTCTATATTTTCTTTTGGGAGTGTTGCGTGAAGGTCCTTGATCTTTTCTAGAGATATTCGTGCCCTCTCCTGTATCCGATTTATCTTGTTTTTTGGTCCTATCAAATTCAATGTAGAATGATCTCTTGAAAATATCCTAGTCTGAAGTATTTTCAGTGCTTGTTTTAATTCCTTGGAGAGTGCTTCTATGATGAACTGACTCATTGTCTTATGTAATGGGAGTGTTGTGGTGTCTGTTCCTCGCTCATCTTCGAAAATTTCTTTTTTAATTCTGTAAAATCTGTGCATGTGTATGATCTCCCCTGCCGTTTCTACAATATTGCTTATCTTTTCTATTTCTGGTGAGGCTTTCCCTTCCAGGTTGTACTTTTCTTTTATGTAGTTTGTCATAATGGGCACTGCTGTGGATATTGTTCCTCCTTGTATTCGTAGTGTTACGAAGTTGTATTCCTCTTCTTCATATCTTTGGACTAGAGGTATTTTTCCCCCCCACCCGAATATTAATTGTTGTTCTATTTGTATTGACAACGGTGTCACCGGGTCTAGTAGGTTCTCCAATAGCGGGTTGAGGTGTGTGGCTATGGCTTGTTGTCGGTTCGGAGATTTGTTTGGGTCTTTTGCCCATGTGAGAAAGTTTTCCTCCATGGTTTGTATGTTAATGTGGACTTCTGGTATCTCAATTGCCAGGTTGTTTTCTATTTCGGTGAGTTTTTCTTTTAGTAGGATCATGATTTGGGCCCTAACTTGTATATATTCCTGTTCTAAGATTTGTAGTACCCCTGTTTCAAGAGAATTGGTCTTTTGTATTGTCCTTATGGTTGAGCGGTTTATTGTGTTGAGTGCGTTATGTTCTCTGGCTTTTTGGAGAAGTCCCCCCCGTATCATCAGTTTAAGGTCTTTCCGTTGTTTTCTGTTTTCTCGGTGACGTTTGCTGATTGTATATTTCTTTTGATGTTTGATCTGTAATGATGCAGTGGTATCAAGAGTTTTAAGAATTGTTTTGGCCTCAGGCAGGACTTGTGTGCCGTCTTCATCAATTAGTTGTACTTATGTTTCGATAGATTAGATTTTAGAGGTTCCTTTTGGCATCCTAGCCCAATGTCAGATCATTGGGAGACCGTCAGTGCTGTGTTGGGATCTCACTATGGGCCTTCCGCGTAGCTTATCCATCCCCTTTCCCTTTGATAGCGGGAAAGAGTAACATTATCAAGTCATATTTGGTTGGGCTCCTCTCTTAGCCTAGTGCCAAGCGGAGTGTGTGTGCTACCTTGGGTCTATTTGTCAGAAGGTTTTTTGTGTGGTCTGGAAGGCCTCTCATTTCTTTCGTCTGGCAACCGAGAAAGCAACGTATTATCGCTACCCATCCTCACTGATGCCTCTGAGAAGTGATGAGTTGCCTTGCAGCTATCTGCATAACAAATTTTAGATACCCTCCAGAGGTTACCTCACCCAGGTTTCTACGTTCCTGGAGTGGTGGGCGAACCCTCCCGCGTTTTTTCAGAAGCCATATCGGCACACGCTGATACGGGCCAGCACCAGGATCACCTGGGCAAACCTTCCCCGGGAGTGTTTTTCTTTTTTCCCCGCTGTTTTGGGGGGATTTCTTGTTTGCTTAATATTTTTACTATGGGTTAACTTGAACTATCCCGAATTTAATGTAGTTAAATTGCAAATTTATTGTTTTGATGGGTGCAGTCCTCCTGATGCCAGTTATTCTCCTCTTCTTTTGTTCTGCTGTCTGATGTTGCATTGGTCCTGTGTTCTTTTCTCTGTTTGTTCACTTATCTCATTATGTTTTAGTGTTTGTATTTCTGGATCTGTTGGCGACCTCTCTCTGCTTATTTATTTTCATGTTGTTGGTGAGTTGCTTGAGTTTTCCCTAGCCAATATCCCCTATTATCAAGTGTGTCGTTTTTTATATGTTATTAATTTTATATCTAGCCCTATGCTATATTTATTTGTTCTCATGCCTTTTCTATGTCTTAATTATGTGGTTCTCTGTTTTTTGGTTTATGTTTATTTATTCATTTTCTTTATTCACTTTGATACATTTTCTACTTAATTTAAGTTTGTTGTTTTGTATCCTGATTTTTGGTGTTTGCTTTCGTTGTGCCTTCTTTGTGCTCTTTTTGCTGTCTTGTCCATTCGTGTCCTGTCTGCTTGTGTTTAAACTCCTGTTTGTCTTGCCTTCCATTGATGATTCTGCTGGTTGTACCTCATTTTGCCAGTTCGTCTTCTTTCACCTTGATTTCATGCTTCCAGCTTCTACTCTCTTATCTTAAAGTTATATTAAAATTCTCTTAAAGTTCTCTTAATTCTATGTTCTGTGCTTCCCTCTGTTTTGTCCGCTGTTTTTAGGTTGGCAATGATTTGCTTGCGACATAGAATGCTATGTTGTCCGACGTTTGTTGTTTTCTTTGTTAACTGTTTATTGTGACATGACTGTTTGGGTGGTTGATCGTACTTTGACTAATTGTATTGCTTGTGTCTCTGTGTTTTTATTTTACTAGTGTTAATTTATCGGTGTTTATTGTAATTGGATCCCTCAGGACGTTTAGTTGCTAATTCCTAGGATGTGGGAATTTTTATATATAGTTGCCTCATGCAAGGAGTAGCCGTAATGTGTCATGGGTGAGTAACATTAATTAACATTGTTTCTCCTCTTTCTGTGGTCTCCCGAGTGTGCCATTCCATTGAAGGCTTCCCAACCATTGTTGTGTGCAACCCTTCCCTGTAACTTAGTGTTATAATTAAGTATTGAGGTCAATTTGCATTCGAATTCAGTAATTATATTGTGTGTGACGTTTCCCTTTTTTGTTTCGTGTTGAACCATTTCATAATGTTTCCATTTATTTCAAATAAGTTCAAATTATTTTCTTATTGTTTCATGCAGCTGTTCCTCCCCTATTCCAGGGGATTTCCAGTTGCGTATATAATCCTTATGGGGTGGTATATAGCGTGCAGCTCCCCCTTTTTTTGTTTATTTGAGAGCTTAAAAACTCAGGTGCCTATTGTGTTTAGTCTAATTTTGATCAGGTCATGTTTGTGATTTAGTGTGGCCAGTGTCCCTTATGGGTGGAATGCCTTAGAAGCATGATCTGTTCAGGGTGTGTAGAGATTCTCATTGGTTTCCTGGATCTAGATTTCGTCCCTTACCATGGGGACTCATCAGCAGGTTTTATATTCCATTTTGAGGTTTAAGACTTTGATTAATAATATTATGGAGATAGTTCATCTAATTACTATTTGCCACTTTATTTTCCAGGACAGGCACCTGCAACCAACGCATGTGGATGCCGGAATCATACGTCCCTGCATCCCCATGCGCCCATTGCCGCGACCCTCCTATTTTTGGCATTCTTATATATGTGGGTATTGTGTTTAATTTTGTTTGAGTCTGAGAGTGTGATCTGACGATTTGTGATTCTTAACCACCAATATTCCCAAAGTGGAAATCATTGGCTGGTAGTTTTTTGGGGCTATGTTCCCAATATTTAATAATAATAATAATATTTAATGTTTGATATGTGATCCTGTAAATAATTCCTTCTTAAAATTATAAGATTATAATAAATTAATGAATTGTTCGAATCCTTTTCAAAAGAAAATTTTTCCTATTTATTTATTTTATCTAACTGCTTAATATCCATAATGGGGTTGGATTTGTTTCTGCCTGTCGTTTTTTGTCTGACGATTGCCTGCTTGAAAGTTTTTTACTTGAAAGAATTTTTATCTGAAAGAATTTTTAAACCTATAAGTTGATAAATTCCTAGTATCCTAATATTCTGGCCCTGTGTGAGTATATTGTTGTGCCGGTCTTGTTCCTTTGAATGTCCTTCAGACGTGTTGTTCCTTCATCCTGCTTGTGGTTTGTAGCCCGGTGTGGGTTCCCCTCTCTCTTTGTCCTTTTCAATTCATACTGTTTTTGTTTCCCCCCACACTGAATTTCTTAACTTCTCTAAACTTCTTTAAACTTCTGACCTGAAGTGTACCTTGATTTTATTACTCACTGTTTCTGGTGTGTCTTCCCTTGGGCTCTGTTGTCCCAGCTGTAGGCCCTCTTCATCGTGGTGTTCCAACCACCTTTCGAACATCTCCTGAAAGGTTGGTTGCGTTGGCCTCCCCTTTGGGAGGCCTTCAGCAGGCCCCCATCGACCCATGGCTTTCAATCGTCCTCGCTTCTCACCGTCCTCGTTGTCCTTGCTGCCCTCGTTGTCCTTGCTGCCCTCGTTGTCCTCGATGTTCTCGTTGCCCTCGTTGTCGGCCTCCATCCAGCGTCCCTCCATGAGTCAATGGTTATTTTCCCTGTCTTGATTGTCCCTGATTTTCCCTGATTTCTTTTCACTGCTTTTCCTGCTTTTCCCGCTTTTCTTCTTCCAATTGTCCGTTGACTGATTTAAATCCTCTGCCACGTTGTCGCCTTCTTTTTCTCTGTGTTGGCGGTTGGTTGGTGATTAGTGGTCACTGTCTTTGTCTTTTGTTTGTGTGTCAATGACTTGTGGTCACCTCTTAGTTGTCTTACTTAATTAAGCTTAGGCTTACCATCTACGGGGTTGTCTTCTATTTTCCCACTACTACTACCTTACATGTCTGACTTCAGACGTTCTAAACCCATACTTCCGATCTTGCCCTGATTCATGTTGTGTGGGTGTTGTCTCCCCTTCTTCTTCTCAAGCTCTCTGAGTCTCTGAGCTTTCAGATCTTTCAGATCAACTAAGCTTTTGGCCTTGAGACCGACCTATCTCAACTTTAAGTTTCCCCCCCCCCCCCGTTTTGGAGCTTTCAAACTTGACCTGTATTTGCAAATTCGAATTGGAATCAGTGATTCATTGGCTATTTTCTAATTATCTCTATTCTTCTAATTGCTGCAGGTGTTTCCCTTCCCCTTTTTTCATAATTTTTGCATTAAACTTCCTTCCCCGGGTTAGTATATATCTGGTCTCTTAATTTCTACTTGTTTTCCCTTTTTAATATGTGTTGTGGTGGTGCTTGATTTTCCGTGTGAGCATGGAAAAGAGTGAAGGGAAAGCTAAAGGGAAAATTCAGACGTTTAATTATTTGTGTCCTGTGATGTCTTAGATCTATTATTTTGTTTTGTTTGTTATGATCCTGTTGTTTCTCTGCCTAGGTCTTGATGTGTTTCCTCGTTATTGTTTGTTATTTTGTGCTTCTTCGTTGCTTTCGTGTTTTCTTTTCCTTTTCTTGTTTTGTGTTGGCGGTTTTTCCGCTCTGAGTAGGTGATTGTAAATGGATCTGATGCTATCCTTGATTTCAGCTGGGACGAAGCCTGCTTCTTTCGATATTATTTCCTTCTCTGGGAGCTGTGCCGCTAGTCTGATAGCTCTTATTTGTGTGAGATATGGGCCCGAGTGTCCAAATCTTAATCTGTTTATTTGTACTTTTCCCATGTCTATCCTGTGATAAGTGTTGCTGAAATGTAATCCGAAGGTGTTCTCGTTGTGTTCTATATATTCTGTGTCTAGTAATGCTATAAGGGGAAGAGGGCCTTCTGTGAAGGTATTAAATACCTTGTTGCAGTCTTTGCAATATATCGTTGCGTGGCAATCCCATGCAAAAAGGGGATTGATTTTATCTTTTGTCGAAGAAAAGAATTGGGACCTATTATTATCTGGTACATAGAAGTTTACCAGCGGTCTTGCAGCCAGTCTCATTATGCTCCTTTTGACTTTTGTTCCCACTTGTTTTACAAAAGGTATTGTATTCCAGAATTTGTTGAATTTTTGATTCTCATCTATTCTCTTTTCTTTTTCTATTATATGTATTGCTTGGCAGAATTTCCTTTGGCTTGCTGTCATGTTTTCAAATTCGGGGGCTGATAATGGCTTCTTGGTTGGCTTCTGTCTGCGTTGTAGGTATGGATTTAGTTTAGCTCTGTATCCATAGTAGCTATTTTCTTCTGTGTAGATCATTCTTGTCAGGGTTTCTCTTTCCTTTTTGACGCTGTCCCTTACTAGCATTGTTTCCCTCATGACCTCTGTTATCTGAGCGATGCAATCATATCCCGCATTTACTTTTGTTAATGCCGCTTTTATAGTTTTCGTACAGTACCAGTTCGGATATCCATTCACTGAGAGAATTCTCCTCAGTTTCTGGCAGTTCAGTTTCCAGAAGATTTTGCTGCTGATTGTTAACGCTTTCGTTGCGTACTCGAGTGTAACCGAGTTTTTCATGTTATCGGGATGGTTTGAGTGATAATTCAGAAGTCGCTCTGAGGCAATGTCCTTCCTGTACCAACTTGTGTAGACGTCCTTATCCCCTCTTATAATGGTTACATCCAGGAAATTGATGGCTCGATATTCATCTTCGTATTCAATCGTGAATTTTACCTTTCCTTCGTCTTTATGGGTGGTGCGCAGTTCCTCTGATATGTTCTCTAACATTTTCCTGGCTTTCCTGATGCTTTCCACTGGTCCTATTATCAGTATGTCATCCACATATTTTATGATTAACTCAATGCCTATGTCTTTCAGTGGCTCCGTTGCCAAGGCAAACAAATTGTCCATGTATAAGTCTGCCATTATCGGGGCCATGGTGCTTCCCATTGGTAGGCCCGAGTTTTGTCTATATAGAGTTCCCCTGCATTGAAACACGTTAGTTTCTTGGGTGACAAACATTAGGGAGTCTTGTAGATCTCCTATTCTCATTATTCCCTCATCTTGTAATTTCTGTCCGAAGTTTTCTGTTATGTAACTTATTCCTGCCTTGGTGGGGATGTTTGTGAACATGTCTACTACATCCAGCGAGGCCATTATATTTCCTTCTTTCTCAAGGGCTCCTGAGTCCCTAATGAGTTTGATTAGTCTCTCTGTGTTTCCTATGTTATATTCCTTGTTTCTAAATGGGTATAATATTTTGGCTAGAAAGATAGCTGTGCTACTTCCAATCGCATTTCTTGTGTCCACAATTGGTCTTAGGGGCAATCCTTCTTTATGTACCTTGATGCTGCCATACATTCTTGGTATTATCTGTTCCTTTTTGACCAATCTCCTTCTTCTGGATTTTTCTTCTGGTGTTTGGTTTGAATCATTTGTGGCTATGTGGATATGTAGTTCATTGCTACTTTCCATGTTGAGTTGTTCTCTGAAACCTACTTCTTCTCTATTTATGATGGAATAGGCCTTGTTTTCCAGACCCTTTTCCAGGAATGTCTTCATCTTCTCCTCATAGAGATCTTTCTCCATGATTACTGTTACGTTTCCTTTGTCTGCGTTCGTTACCAGTATGTCTGGGTTGTTTTTGAGGAATTTCGCAGTTGTTTTTCTTCCTTTTTCAATTTCCTTTTCTATGGGTAGCCTCTTGTGGGCCAACACTTGCTTGGGTTTTGCTATTTCCTTTTGTGTGTAGCTTGACAGGCACTCCTTTCTGAAGTGTCTTAGTCGTTCTGTGACCTTGTATATAGTACCTGGTCGTCCAAACTCGTGGTCATGTGCAATGATGTCTATAACCTCATCCCAGTTTCCTTTTTCCGTCTGTTGTTGGATTTTATATCCAAACTTTGGTCCATAGCTCAAGAGTATTGCGGTTATAGGTGGAATTTCTTTTGATGTGAGGTTTATTAGTGCTCCCGGTACCGGTTTGAGGATCGTTTTCCCTCTCTTTGTTGTTATTTTTGGGTTCACCTTGTTCTTTGCTTGTGCCTTATTTTTATTGTTATTGTTTAGTGATCTCTTAACCCTGTTTTCGTCCCTACGTCTTTTTTGTGGTTGTGCTGTCTGTGTTTTGGTCATTGTTATGTCCTGATTTTGTTCCTATTGGGGGAGGGCAAGAGAAGAGTTTTTTATTGTTCCTTTCTTTCTCATGGGTCTTGATGTGTTAATTGTGTATTTATGGGTTTTTTTTTTTTTTTTTTTTTTTTTTTTATTGTTTAGGTTATTCTTATTAGTCTAATGTGACTATTGTTGGTCGTCTTCCCATAGGATCATTTTCTTCATTCTGCTGTCGATTGTTTCTTTTCCCAATAGATGCATGTTTTCCAACATTTCGTTGAAACCTGATGGAATTCTCTTTTTGTTTCTGAATTTTAGCAATTTTTCCCGAAGAGTATTTTGATATATTTCATGGGGATATTTAAGCTCATTCAGGAGTAGTTTCATGTCATGTGCATTGTGTGCTATGAAGACTGGATTACTGTGTTTTATTAGGTTATTGACGCGTGATTCTAGCAGTGGGTGTTGTATTCCTTTTTCCCCCCTCGGGTTGTATTTTGGAATGTTTTTGCATAAAGACACACGTTCTTCCATGGTTATATGGTTAAGGTAGTATAGTTGTTTTTCATAAATGAGGACGCTGGTGTTTTGGATCCTAGCTGTTGTCCCACTATTGTGGATAATGTCTATATTTTCTTTTGGGAGTGTTGCGTGAAGGTCCTTGATCTTTTCTAGAGATATTCGTGCCCTCTCCTGTATCCGATTTATCTTGTTTTTTGGTCCTATCAAATTCAATGTAGAATGATCTCTTGAAAATATCCTAGTCTGAAGTATTTTCAGTGCTTGTTTTAATTCCTTGGAGAGTGCTTCTATGATGAACTGACTCATTGTCTTATGTAATGGGAGTGTTGTGGTGTCTGTTCCTCGCTCATCTTCGAAAATTTCTTTTTTAATTCTGTAAAATCTGTGCATGTGTATGATCTCCCCTGCCGTTTCTACAATATTGCTTATCTTTTCTATTTCTGGTGAGGCTTTCCCTTCCAGGTTGTACTTTTCTTTTATGTAGTTTGTCATAATGGGCACTGCTGTGGATATTGTTCCTCCTTGTATTCGTAGTGTTACGAAGTTGTATTCCTCTTCTTCATATCTTTGGACTAGAGGTATTTTTCCCCCCCACCCGAATATTAATTGTTGTTCTATTTGTATTGACAACGGTGTCACCGGGTCTAGTAGGTTCTCCAATAGCGGGTTGAGGTGTGTGGCTATGGCTTGTTGTCGGTTCGGAGATTTGTTTGGGTCTTTTGCCCATGTGAGAAAGTTTTCCTCCATGGTTTGTATGTTAATGTGGACTTCTGGTATCTCAATTGCCAGGTTGTTTTCTATTTCGGTGAGTTTTTCTTTTAGTAGGATCATGATTTGGGCCCTAACTTGTATATATTCCTGTTCTAAGATTTGTAGTACCCCTGTTTCAAGAGAATTGGTCTTTTGTATTGTCCTTATGGTTGAGCGGTTTATTGTGTTGAGTGCGTTATGTTCTCTGGCTTTTTGGAGAAGTCCCCCCCGTATCATCAGTTTAAGGTCTTTCCGTTGTTTTCTGTTTTCTCGGTGACGTTTGCTGATTGTATATTTCTTTTGATGTTTGATCTGTAATGATGCAGTGGTATCAAGAGTTTTAAGAATTGTTTTGGCCTCAGGCAGGACTTGTGTGCCGTCTTCATCAATTAGTTGTACTTATGTTTCGATAGATTAGATTTTAGAGGTTCCTTTTGGCATCCTAGCCCAATGTCAGATCATTGGGAGACCGTCAGTGCTGTGTTGGGATCTCACTATGGGCCTTCCGCGTAGCTTATCCATCCCCTTTCCCTTTGATAGCGGGAAAAAGTAACATTATCAAGTCATATTTGGTTGGGCTCCTCTCTTAGCCTAGTGCCAAGCGGAGTGTGTGTGCTACCTTGGGTCTATTTGTCAGAAGGTTTTTTGTGTGGTCTGGAAGGCCTCTCATTTCTTTCGTCTGGCAACCGAGAAAGCAACGTATTATCGCTACCCATCCTCACTGATGCCTCTGAGAAGTGATGAGTTGCCTTGCAGCTATCTGCATAACAAATTTTAGATACCCTCCAGAGGTTACCTCACCCAGGTTTCTACGTTCCTGGAGTGGTGGGCGAACCCTCCCGCGTTTTTTCAGAAGCCATATCGGCACACGCTGATACGGGCCAGCACCAGGATCACCTGGGCAAACCTTCCCCGGGAGTGTTTTTCTTTTTTCCCCGCTGTTTTGGGGGGATTTCTTGTTTGCTTAATATTTTTACTATGGGTTAACTTGAACTATCCCGAATTTAATGTAGTTAAATTGCAAATTTATTGTTTTGATGGGTGCAGTCCTCCTGATGCCAGTTATTCTCCTCTTCTTTTGTTCTGCTGTCTGATGTTGCATTGGTCCTGTGTTCTTTTCTCTGTTTGTTCACTTATCTCATTATGTTTTAGTGTTTGTATTTCTGGATCTGTTGGCGACCTCTCTCTGCTTATTTATTTTCATGTTGTTGGTGAGTTGCTTGAGTTTTCCCTAGCCAATATCCCCTATTATCAAGTGTGTCGTTTTTTATATGTTATTAATTTTATATCTAGCCCTATGCTATATTTATTTGTTCTCATGCCTTTTCTATGTCTTAATTATGTGGTTCTCTGTTTTTTGGTTTATGTTTATTTATTCATTTTCTTTATTCACTTTGATACATTTTCTACTTAATTTAAGTTTGTTGTTTTGTATCCTGATTTTTGGTGTTTGCTTTCGTTGTGCCTTCTTTGTGCTCTTTTTGCTGTCTTGTCCATTCGTGTCCTGTCTGCTTGTGTTTAAACTCCTGTTTGTCTTGCCTTCCATTGATGATTCTGCTGGTTGTACCTCATTTTGCCAGTTCGTCTTCTTTCACCTTGATTTCATGCTTCCAGCTTCTACTCTCTTATCTTAAAGTTATATTAAAATTCTCTTAAAGTTCTCTTAATTCTATGTTCTGTGCTTCCCTCTGTTTTGTCCGCTGTTTTTAGGTTGGCAATGATTTGCTTGCGACATAGAATGCTATGTTGTCCGACGTTTGTTGTTTTCTTTGTTAACTGTTTATTGTGACATGACTGTTTGGGTGGTTGATCGTACTTTGACTAATTGTATTGCTTGTGTCTCTGTGTTTTTATTTTACTAGTGTTAATTTATCGGTGTTTATTGTAATTGGATCCCTCAGGACGTTTAGTTGCTAATTCCTAGGATGTGGGAATTTTTATATATAGTTGCCTCATGCAAGGAGTAGCCGTAATGTGTCATGGGTGAGTAACATTAATTAACATTGTTTCTCCTCTTTCTGTGGTCTCCCGAGTGTGCCATTCCATTGAAGGCTTCCCAACCATTGTTGTGTGCAACCCTTCCCTGTAACTTAGTGTTATAATTAAGTATTGAGGTCAATTTGCATTCGAATTCAGTAATTATATTGTGTGTGACGTTTCCCTTTTTTGTTTCGTGTTGAACCATTTCATAATGTTTCCATTTATTTCAAATAAGTTCAAATTATTTTCTTATTGTTTCATGCAGCTGTTCCTCCCCTATTCCAGGGGATTTCCAGTTGCGTATATAATCCTTATGGGGTGGTATATAGCGTGCAGCTCCCCCTTTTTTTGTTTATTTGAGAGCTTAAAAACTCAGGTGCCTATTGTGTTTAGTCTAATTTTGATCAGGTCATGTTTGTGATTTAGTGTGGCCAGTGTCCCTTATGGGTGGAATGCCTTAGAAGCATGATCTGTTCAACAAT